>CM031864.1:13850764-13913906 GCA_018697195.1 Certhia americana | reverse complement strand
TTTCACCGGCGGGGGACCCGCGGTCCGGGTAAGCCCGCCGAGGAGGCGGGGCGCGGTGAGATCGCAGCGGAGTTAGTCCGGGGCCCCGTGGCGGCGCGGACGCGGGAGGGCGGGGGGGTGGGCTGGGGCGGGAGCGGGCGGCAGCCGGCGCGGCGGCTCGGAGGGCTGGGGCAGCGCCAGAGAGGGGCTGCGTTCTTATACCCGCAGCCGGCCAGGAGGGTCTTCTGGGTCTAAGTCAACACTGTTCCGCAAGTTCCCCACACTCCGCGCCGCAGGCAAACGCGCGATGCAGCCAGGCTCCCGCACCGCACGCAACGAAGAAATAAATTCAATAAAAAAAAAAAAAAAAAAAAAAACAAAAAGCACGAAATGGAGAGGAGGACTGGGAGTTTTACAGTGCAGTGTATGTGACCAGCCCCGGGGAGTCCCTTCCGTGAAAGCGGATAGTAGGCCCGATGCCAGCGCTGGGGGGCAGAGGGCACCAACTGAATGTTACAATGGGACCCCCCCCCCCCCCCCTCCTCCGGTCTCGTGCTCGCACCGCCGGGATTACATCTCCCGGGATGACATTATGCCTCTCTGGCGGAGTGCGGGGCCGGACCTCCTCGGATTTTCTCCTCGTCTCCCGTGCTGCTGCCCGCCACGAACTGGAGCATCGGGCGCCTGGCGCTGAGCGAGTAAGCCGTAGCGGTATGGCACAAAAACGCACAAATACATACCACCAAAAAAAAAAAAAAAAAAAAAAAAAAAAAAAAACAAAAAAAATCCCAATGAATGTTATGGTCTAGCCTCTCGTGCTCGGGCACCCCGTCTGCGGCTGGGTGAGCGCCAAGTCTGACACGGACTCTCCGCGGGGCTTGAAATGGATCACCTCATAGGCCTCCCCCCCTCCAATCTCAACCCAGTCTCCTGCGTCCCACCCTGTGGCTCAGCTACTAATATATAACAGAGTAGAACCGTAGAGCGGGCATCGGCGAGAAGGACAAAAATCTATCCCTTCTGTATTTTCAGTTCTCCCCCTTCAGACCTCATTCATTATGCGGGGGCGAAGGCCTCTCCTAAACAGCGGCCCGCTCGGAACCAGAGGACGTCCGCAGACCGGCTGCGATCTGGCGCTTACCCGCCGCCGCAAGCGCGGATGCCGAGAGGCGCGCAGCGCCGCGGAGCCGCTCGCCCGCCGCCCGCGGAGCAGCTGGGCGCCCCTGCCCGGAGCCTCGGGGCCCCGGCGATGGCCGGGCCTGGGGCTTGGGGTCCTGCCGCGCCCCCTCCTCTGCTCCCCGGCGGCTGCATGGCGCGCAGGCCGGCGGCCGGAGGCGTCCCCGCCGCACCTTCGTGCCCGTACCCGACCGCGCAGCGATGCGGCGCACCCCGCCCGGTGCGCGGCCCGAGCGGAGCTGCCCTGCAGGCTGCGCTCCCCGCGCCGGGCCGGCTCTCCGCACCGCAGCGCCTGTCCCCCGCCTCCTCTCCCCCGGCATCACCCAAAAATCGTTCACCGGCTGGGCGAGCAGCGAGAGAGGGCAGGCAGGGCGGGAAGACAGGGGGTCCCGGCACCCCAGCGCCTTCTCGGCTCCTTTGGTCCTTCCCTTCGCTCCCTCGCACTGACATGGCCCGGCTTCTGCCCGGCAGGGACGGCGCGCCGAGGCACAGCGATGCGTTAGGGAAAACATGTCAGGGCAGGGTAAACAGCACTTGGAAACGATTTAAAGGATACTCAGTTGACTCACTGCTGTGCTCGGATACAAAACGCAGTCTAGTAGCGTTGTTGCATTCTCCCAAAAATCTGCTTTTGGAAACCAGGTCTGGGATTGTAGGGTTTGGCTTTCTCGTCTGTATGGGTGCAAAACACTGAGGATCCGCTCTGACCCTTCAGGATGTGCAACACGGGCAATTCCCAGCTCTCAAGGTCAGGGAGAAGCAGCTGGGCATTAGCGAGGGCCAGTGCCAGCGGGGGGCGAGGGCCGTGCGCGCATCCCACGCTCCGCGCCCGCCCCGGGCTGCGGTGACCAGAGGGAGCGACAGAGCTCAGACTTGACCTGATAACTGCCCCCTCCCTTTGTTTGGGGGGTTTAAGCCATCCCCTCCCTCGCTGCAGCACTGAAATGAAATCCTCTCCACTGCCTCTACTCACGAAATCGCATGTACTAGGGTAGGACCACTTAGGGCTTGATAAACTGCTTTAGGTCCAAAGCACATTGAACAGTCCAGAGCACAACACCCACTGCACACCGGAGAATCAGGATCATTACCTTTGTTAATGGTAATGATTTATTTTTTTTAATTTAATCATTTCGATGCCGCTGCATACCTGTGCAATTAGTGTTTAGAAATTGTAGCATGTATTTAGAAAAACATAACATGTTAAACAGAGACTGGATCTTGAAGACCTTGCAATATGGAGTAGAGAGAGCCCTAGAGCTCACCCGGGGCTCTTCAAAACAATTAAACTTCCAACAATGCTAGCAACAAACTTGGGGGTGAATATCTAGAAGTCACTGAAATATGGACATGCCATAGCCATGCTGACCTTCCTCAGTTCAGGGTGTCTGTCTAGGGCACTGGGGAGGGGAAGAACAATCTCAAGCTTTTAGGACCAAAGGAGCTCTGCCATAGTGAGTAGTGCACCTTCCTGAGGCTGATTTCAACTGGGTTAAATCTGCAAAATGCCTCAAACAGAATGGAAGATCATCTGTCTATGTAATAGTTTTGTACCTGCCATATATAGTTAAAAGTATGGGTTTCTGTGAGAGCGACATACAGCAAAAGAGCAGAGTCTCTATTAAGTTCTTTGTGTATTCCTAGTATAGCCAATTTTCCTTTCTTGCTATCCTTATAAACACTTGTATAAGCCCTAAATAACCCCTTATGCATTTCTAATGGAATTATATTATACAGGCATTTTAATGTATTTTATTAGAAGCTGATTTTCCTTGAAAGGATTGGATGCATATGTTACAGAAACATGCTTAAAAAGAGGGTCATAGAAATATAAAGATGTACATATTGACTTGCTATGATTTTACCCAAGTTTTAAACTGATCATTAACAAGTCTCTTCCTTCCTTCCTTCCTTCCTTCCTTCCTTCCTTCCTTCCTTCCTTCCTTCCTTCCGTGCCTTCCTTCCGTGCCTTCCGTGCCTTCCGTGCCTTCCTTCCGTGCCTTCCTTCCGCACCTTCCTTCCTTCTGCGCCTTCCTTCCGCGCCTTCCTTTTTCTCTCTCTTAAATAAATGTAATTGCAGATAAGCAGTGATAGCCCTGAGCTAACAGACTTTTGCTTAGTTGATGAGAACAGGATTTAGCCAGAAAGCTGTCGATAATACAAGAATTATCTGGGGTTGATGGTTTTCCTTTGAGAGGACATGAGAGAGAGGAGTTCTTCTGTTTGCAACAAAAAAAGTCTGTTGGCTTCTCTAATTTTTTTTCTGCCCACAAAAAGATTGAAAAGAACCGCAGAACTAGGCTTTGTGCTAATATTTGCAGAAGTCAAAGTGAATTCACCTAGGTGGATTCAAATGTAGGACTGAAGTTCATTTTCCCTCTTTTCATCAAAAACTTCTGGAATCATATTTCTTTCTACATGCAGAGATGGAGTTTTACAACTCTTTTACAATGGCAAGCTGTAAAACTGAGTTTTAAACAATTGCTAAAAATGCAGAGACCTTTTAGCATTTGTTTCGAAAACACGTTTCCATTAATTCTCATTAAAACTGCATTAAGATATAAGAATACCTGGCAGAGGTGTATATTATTTTGGCAAGTATAATATTATTATTCAAATGATTAATTTTACTTCACATGAATCAGCATATGTTTCTTCAAAAGTAAAATTGTACACACATGTACCTATGGAATACTTAAATCTGATCCTTTAGTTTTTACTCAGACAAAATGATTGCCAGATTTGAATATTAATATGTAAAAAGGAATTATAACAAATTAAGTTCCTTTCCACCATTATGACTTCCTACTATTTGCTTTCTGACATATACCTATAAAATATGAATCTTATTCCATACAGACTCCACAAAGAAGTACAGACAAGAAGATTTTCCTTAAAATCTTGCTTTGCTGCAACAGTGCAAAATATCTAGATAAACACAAAAAGAAATATTATTCTTTTATAAATAATATATAAATAATATAATTTGCAATATTTTATCACCACTCTTTAACTAATGTTAAATTTGCAGTATTTCATGTTAAGGTGTCTATTCTGTGTGTATTACTCTCCAGTTACTTTCATTAATCTACTGGATGATGTCCTTGGAAAACTAAAAGCAAATCCATAGTAATTTTCAAAATAATCACAACATTTCCAGGGTCTATGTGTAGGACAATAACAACTGGAAAAGACTGAACTGTCAGCTGTGTACTTGAAAGAAATTCATTGGGAAAGATGATTTAACTTGTGGCAAAAATTGGCCAAATTATGATGTCTGCAATATGATCTTATAGGCTGCTCTAGCTTTTTTTTTTTTTTTTTGGTCATAGAATTGCATTTTATATCTGTCTGTTCTTAAAAAGGTTAATTTAAAATGCTTCAATACCTTGATAAATAATATTTTGCATCGCCCTAAGTGTCAGTTCCCCCATGAGTAATGGTTTACCCAGATTTTATGCAGCCTTTTTTTTATTACTGGAGTTTTATGACTGAACTTTAAATACTAGCAACTGACATTTCATCTTATCTGTCTGTACTCCTGTGAATAACGTATCAATGAACCTGTAATTAGATGTAATGTTGCAAAGACTGACAGACAGGTAGTAAATATATGTATGCATTAACATCAGCTAAAATTGGTGCACTGATATAAAGACACAGTTTAATTGATATGATGTAAAGACTTTGGGGTTTTTTTCCCATGGAAAAGTAACAAACCATTACATAATTTTACCATTTCAACACAAAACAGAAGAGAGAAAATTTTGCTTGTTTTATTTAGGAAAATCCCCAATTAATTTTGCAGGCAAGTTTATATAAATAAACTGTGAATGATACAACCCATAATAGGAAATATCCAATGTATTGCCTTAAAAGTTTGGAAATGTATCTTTACAATTACCAGTCTTTTAAACTAAGTAATTGATTTTTAGTCTCACTTGGGGGAAAAAAAATGAAACCCATCAATAAAATAAGAGAATTCTGCAGCTGTTCCTAACAAGTAAATGTAATATGAATTTGCATTTTGCATAGTTTACTTCAGTAATCAATTTTAATGACTCATAATCTATATCATTATTTAAGAAATGACAAAATCATTGACTTACTCATAACACTTGCTAATTGTTTTTAAAACTAAATTCTACACATGACTAAGGAAACACCCATTTCCACTTGCTTTATGTTAAATCAACATCTAACCACTCATGGTGATTTCATTCAAAGAAAACAGAAGGAACACATTAGCTGTGTGGTTAAAGAGATTGATGGGCTTCAAACATTTTAACCATGGATGGTTTTTTTCCAACTGTAGAGACGCATGTTTTTAATTTAAGTAGCTTTAAGAAAATTAAGATCATTTTATTCAACAAAGCTATTTTTTCTTGTTTCTCAGAAATTAATTTAATTTTGTTTAATTAAGTAATATTAGAAACAACCTTGTTCAGGGAAAAATGCAGCTATGAAACATAAGCATGTGTATGCCATACTAACTTATATTCTGAAACAGAATTTTTGTCTCACATTAATAAATTAGAAGAGATCAATATGATTTTTGCCAGTGAATTTAGATGCCATTTTTTATGCAGTATTTTGCAGTTACCTCTCCACTCTCTGAGGTAAATTTGGGGGAGCAACAGAGCTCAATGTTACTGAATAAATACATTCCTTTGGAATTTGGGTATTTTGGATGTATGTTGGTGGAGAAAAGTTCAGAGTTTAATGCTGCAGGCATTTACAAAGGCCAAAGAGTTTTCAAGACTGAGCTGTTAGGAGTAAGGTAGCAGGACACATTTTAAAAGAAATTAGTACAATTCCCTGTTTTCATATGAAAATCTCAGCACTGAAGCTTAAATGATCATACCAGGAAAGGAACTGCAGTGCTGAGCTTTTGGGGAAAGAGATATGTCATGAGATCCCAATTCTCCAAATAGGTTTGCACATTCTAGGTTCCCTTTTCTCCAACTGCTATATCTGAATAGGCATGCGTTCTGCATTTGGGCAGCAACAAATTGTTTTGGTTTAGTTTTTTTAAGGACAGAAGCCCAAGAGAATACTAAGAAATTAAATAGATTTTTCTATTTAAAATAAATGCAATTTTGCCTGACAGGCAGGGAGCTCCTTCTCCTCCCCCTTAGACAACTATATTATACAATTGCCATGACTTTGCTCAATCTCTGTAATTTGCAGTGAGAGAAATAACCCATGACTCAGAGTGGCATGTGAGGAGGTCTCAGCATATTCTCACCATCTCTTTTTACCATCTCTTTTTTATCTTTTTTATCTCTTTTTTACTCTTGCAGCCCTCCTGCTCAATATAAAAGAATGTCAATGGCTTTATCAAATTCCAGTTGCATCTGGACTCCAATCTAGAACTCATATTTCATCTGGACTACAATCTAGATCTCATATTTATTACATGGTGCTTTTAAATATCATATTATCTAGGTTTCTGGCCACTCTTCTGTTGCTTCTGTATCACAAAAAAGAAAGGTAATGCAAAAAAAGGTAAACAAAGAATTTAAAGGCAAACCATTGCATTTGCAAATATGAATCCATGAAGGCTTTTCTCTTCTTACCCAAACACCTCACTTCATCTGCACTGTTAAAATCCATATTCTTGATGGAACTGACCAAGATTGGAGGAGATGTGCACAGCTTTACAAGCCCATAAAGATTTAGATGCCTACACTGGGGGTAAGGTTAAATTTATGTTCTTGAGAAGTTATGGGATAAAATACATCAAATTCTTGGACCACCAACCAAGATCTGGCTCAATGGAGGTCTCCCCATTTTGGCTGATTGCCCAAATCATTAAGCTACAGAATCATGTTCCCTCTGGTGTTCTCACTTTCTATCCCAGTGAATCATGAATCATTTTTTGCCTGGTGGAAGACTTCAACAGGAGAAATGGAGAATATTTCCATCTCCAGTCAGGTTGTGGGTTAGAGATTTGTTTAGCTGGTGAGAAATGTGCATTTGAAACCCTTCAAGCAGAGGATAGAACTGACCCTGCTTCATACATACAGGACAAGTCTCTAACTGCTAGTTGTAGAATAAAGCTACACCTTTAAAGGAAATGGATGAATGCTGCTGGGTGTAATGGCAGACTAGCTGCTTTTATGGGTGTCAGATGCTCTCAGGGTTTTACTGTCACCTTTAGCTGCTCAGCTTTGTTTTATACAGAACCTTAGCAATAATATAGGTGCAGAGCTCCTTAGTCTGGTTTATCTTGACTGAAGCAGTATTTGGCATGATGAGTATTACAGCTGCAAGAAAATTTGATATAAAAAACCTGGAAGTGCTTGTTGAACAGAGGCATCTTCTCCAGGTAGGCAGAGTAGTCTTTAAACTTAATGGCTTAAATTCTTTCCATGTTTCTCTTTAGGAGTCAAGTTGCAGAAATTCTATACATTGCCTACATGAAAACCTGGTCCATAGTCATAATAATCAAGTTGAGAGATACGATAATAGGTTATGAACAGGAAAGGACAGGGTGCTCACAATCAATCATGAACAGAAAAGAACCTCCCACTGGGACTTCCTTACCTCATGATTGCGACTTTCAAGTTTCTCTTACCAAAAGATGGGGCATGAGAGCCATATTTACTTCCAAACTTGTGTATTTCAGTTCCCTTTTGCTGTTTTCCCCATGTGTTTCAAGTGTGTTATTCTGTTAGACCAAATGTGTAATTTTTAATTTAGAATTTTAAATTGGTAGCTTTAATCAAGGTGGTGTTAGTTGTGCTTTACATACAGTTATCTGGTTCTACCCATCAGTTCCTCATGCCAGTCGGGAAGTGCTTTAACCTCAGTTGATTGGTTATACTTGCTTTGATTTTGTTATGTGGTTTAACACAAGGACTTGGTACCTCATATTTTTTTATAAGATTATATTTTTTTCCTCTTGTTGCTGATTGCCATTGAAATGGTGAAAGTTATGTGATTGGCTCCCTCTGGAGCAGACACCAGAGATGCATCATGGATCACTGGCCAGAGAGCCTAGGCACAGCAGCAAGCTCAGCCTCCCTCCCCTCCCCATCAACTTTGCACAGCGGCACTGCTTTGCAATCCATCTCAGCTGACACGAGCAGAGCATGGAGAGGGAGACACAGATTTGTTTCCAGGCTTACATCTTCTAGTTCCCATTTTGAAATGCTTGTGTTACATTGCCAGCTGTAACTCTGGCAGCTGTAAAGAACAGTCATTTTCCTTCACCGAAACTGCCTATAAAAGCCTCTGCTTTGGTAATGATTTGTTACATACTACAAACACCTGCAGCAAGGCGAATTAATATCACTAAGTATAGGGATCAAAGATATTCCACCTTTTTTTTTTCTTTAATTAAATGATCATTTACTTTTGACAGACCTCAATGTTTTTGACAAATAGACTTGAATCTGATTGAAGGTATGGCTACGCCTTCCTAAAAACACTGCAGTCAAAGAATGACATTAGTACCATGATCCTGTTTTTGAGGAACATCGATTGACTGCTGAGTACTACTGCTAATTATAAATAATAAAATGTATTCAATAATTAATTAAGATGCTATTCTTCACCTCACTTCACTATGAGCTCTGGCTGCTGTTTGTTGACTACTCAGCATCAAAATATGATCTTTTTGTATTATATCTGGTAAATCATGGTACTACATTTAATATATCATTCAAACAAGAGACTTAAACTTTTATGACACGCATAGAAAGCAAAGTGATAACCCCATATGCATTTACACAGGAATGGCAGAATTTTCTGCATATGCAAGCACTGAATATTACTGAAGAATAAACCACAAATTTGCATTGCACCATGTAGGTACCCAGTTTCGCCTTTCAGTTTTCTCTTCCTGTTGCTTCTCTATATGGCTATGTCAGTTCAATTTGCTTTCATCAGAATTTTTGTTGACAGTAAAATTAATGTGCAAATTTCCTATCAGTTGTATATATTAATATAATTCCCTCTCAAATACAGTTCATTGAAATTAGCACTGGTAAAAGATGGGATACATATTCATACAGTTATTTACATAAATCCCATTCAACTTTATGCACCCTAAGCTTTAATGCAAAGTATCTACTACCACAGGTAATTTTAGCACAAGTGAAACAGCATATAAGCGTCATCTGACTTCCCAAAGATTGGGTGTCTTTTAATAAAGAGATTATTTGAAGAGAAAAAATCCATTAGCAATTACATTCATGACATAATTTTTATACATAAAAACTACTGTCTTTACAACCAAAAAAAATGTTGAAAATACATTTTTTTAACATGTGTTTCTCCAACAAATCACACACAACTGGTTCTTTTCAAATTACATAAATTGTGCATGATACCTCATTTGTGATACAGAATAAGATATTAATAAATGAATAAACTTTTCAATAGAAACTTTATTATGAAGCAACTTACATGAAAGAGTACACACTAGACCAAAAGGTAAGTTTTATAAAAATAAGTATGTACTGGGAATTGAATTTTGCAGCACAGCATTTTTATCAGCTCTAATGTCAAAAATGTCTTTAAAATCAGTTGCAATACGTATATTGATCTGCAGATTTTTTACCTGGATTTAGAATGCTAACTATAGAAAAAAGCCATTAGGTCATTATCTATGTAAGTTTAAGGAATTCAGGCACCATCTATTCCTTGTTGTGAAAGGCATTTGCTACTAAAAATACAAACTGGAATCTACTACGTGCAGGTGCAGATTCCACTTAGCAATGCAGCTCTGTTTGTGTAAGTTTTCCCTGGCAAACAGAGGAGCTGCAAGGTCATGAAACAGACAATGGCATATCTCTTAGAAACTTAGGCTTTACTGTATAGACTTGCAGTTTTTTATATTTCCCTGAGCATAATGCTGCAACACATGACTTACAGCAGTCTCTATTTTTCACAATTTTCCAGTTAATGAAAGTAATGTTTAAATACTCTGAAGTTAGATTATTAACTTCTACAAAATAGAAACAGATGTGTGTCTCAGTATGCCATTAAATTTATGATTTACATAGTATTCTTGAATACAGCTGAGCAGAGGCCAATGATTCTAATTTGCTCTAGATTTACAATAACCTGATCTGGTTTTTGTAAGTACTGAAACACTTTAAACAAAATTAGAAAGCCGTTGTGCTTTGTGTGATTAAAGATGCAATTCCCTTTGGGGTAATGAGAAGAGTTAGAACATGTTTCTTTCTTTATGGATGTTTCTATTATAAACACGAGTACCATATATTATGCATTTTTGTTACTATTTCCTTGCTTTTAATTATAAAATAAACTGATTGAGTTGTACTGGAGTTACACTGAAACAATGCCAAAATCTAGCTAAAAGATGTATACTGAGGTTCATAAAATTCCTTAAAATTCTTGAGGGCCTTAAGATCTTTTTAGAAAAATACTAGTTCCTTATAGTTTGCAGAATCTAAAACATCTCTGTGATTTAAAACCACGCAGTTTAAAGGGATTATTTAAAAAGCTAACACATTTCTCAGCTTATTACACTACGTTCAGGCACAGCATTTTACAGGACAGAGTTTCTGTGTATTCATAGCTTTTTTACATCTGGAGATACAGATTCATTGTATCTAATGGCAGAAATCGTAACTGGGATGAATATTATTGTTTAAAACAACATGTATCTATGGGCAGAGATCAAGTTGTGTTGCTGTGACACTAAACACTGAAGTTTTTAAAAAGGGTCAAAATGAGATTAGATCTGTTGGATATAAGCAATGCAGAAAGAATACCCTGTGTATGAATACCTAAGGTCTGTTTCAAAGATTCTGAAAATCAGAAGCTAGGCCTATAAAGATGTATGGATTCAATGTTAGCTAGAAATTAAGTATTTCCAAATTGTAATCTATGACTCTGTGGTCAAAAATGTAGGTCATTTAGCATTGTAATTAACTTCTCATAGGGAAAGGTGACATGGCAAGGAAGTGTATACACCTATTTAACAACAACTATTTATAAAAATTTTTAAAACTACTTCAGCTATTCTTTGCATATTACACCCCAAAAATCAAATGGATTTTATGAACGCAGAAGCAATGAACCTGATATTTATTTTACAAATACTATAATATTATTTCATGTATTATTTTATTCATTTGCCATTTTACATAATGCATTGAAGATAATATAGGCTCAAAATTATATACTTGTATTAAATCATACTACAATATATGTATTTATATTTATCTTTACCTCTGATGAAATGTTTAATATTATTAATCCTTTCATTTTAATTATATATAATTAACCATCATTAAAACAGGAGCATTACCTTTTAATAAAAATTTAATCATACATTTACTCAAGCACGGGATCAAAATGCTACACAAGGATGACATGTCTTGAAAGTGATTGAATGAATTCAATTTATTTGGTCACTCACTTTTCCAACACACTTAGAGATTGCCATCTGTGCTTCACTCAGGAGATCTCCAAGGGTGAGCTGCCACACTCCCACACTTTGTCAGGCTGGGATTGCAGCATTAGACACAAGGACAGACGGAGCTGTGAGCCCAGAGCTCAGCCTGGCTGCTGTTCCAAGCTCAGGTCTGGGTTCCAGCAGAGCTCCTTACAGCATCTGGCCCCTTACAGGGGTTCTTGCACTGGGCCCTGGGTTGCTGTAGTGGAGCACTGGTAGAATTCCTGACCCAGCCAGACTCATGTGCACGTATCTCATTTCACTAAGAGTAAGGATCGCTATGGATTTTTTTCTGGGGGATCTGGCAATGGCAACTGGAATGAAGAAAATGGTAGGGAAAAGATTTTTCATCATACATTGAGGCTGAAGTGCATGTAACTGGACAAATTTTGTGGTTTCATCTGAACTCGCTGGCAAACTTTTCTGTTAAACACGCTATTACCCACACACAAGGCACCAGGCTGACAACAACAGATGGCAAATGTTGTAATTAATTCAACTTTAGGTTGTGTCTATGGAAGAATTAGTATTTTATAATTGTTAGTTTCCTTCTTGAAAAAATGGATATGTCTATGGAATAAATTATTGGTAAGAATGAATGGTATCAGGACATCAGAACTTCGTACTTTTCAGCCGTAATTAACATAAGCTGAAGCCCCTCTTCTGCAAACACACAGGTCTATGTCAGCAAATTTCTGCTGAACCAAGACCATCTCCCCAGTCCTACAAATACTTATTTGCTACAGCAATATTAACTTAGAAATCACAAATATAGGGAAATGTGTCATCTTGTATTAAAATTAGTGGGGAGTTTTGGAGAAGTTTTTAATTGTTCTGATAAATTCATACTAACTCACTGAGGCCCAGACTGTGGAATTGTGTTTGCAGCAAACTGTTCTTCAAGAAGCCCTGTATGATTAACTTGGGAGGCTGGAGGAAAAACTGCAGATGAGAATTCCATATGTCTGAGACAAAGCAGCTGAAAAGAAAACTCACTTTTTAATGACAGAGCATGGGATGGCCATTATAGCAGTATATTGTATTGATAAAAAGGGAAAACACCTGGTCAACAAACGTTTTGCAATTTTTTTTTTTTTTCATATTAGTTATTTTAAGCTCATATTAAGCTGTCAGAAGACTTTGGTTCATTATGAACAATCTGTTTCTTAAAGATGCTCGGTGAGTCTGGATGCACTTAGGATAATTTATTTTCCAATTAACTCTGAGTTGCCCAGACCTACTTCTATTGAAGTCAACTTTTATTTTTCCAAAGAGAATTAAATCAATTTTAACTTTTCTTCAAAAAGAAACTTAGTTGGCTTCCTTAATTGTCAATTTTCTTCAAACAATTACTGCATGACAAAATTTTTAATAAATTAACGCCCAATAAATTTTGTGATTCCTTATATTAAAGCCCACTCTAAAAACATTTGTCTGGGGCAATTACTCAACAACTCAGAATAAGTGGGAAGTTCAAAACTCTGTTTGTATTAGTTCTTAACCTTCCTAATAAGGTTTAAAGTTATCTTATCTGAAAATACATTTAAATCAAAAAGGGGACTGTATTGTAAATGTTTCTGTAGCTGGAAGGCTTCATACATGGAAAAAATATTAACTAAAAATACAATGGACATTTTCCTATTTTTTTTTATTATTATGATTTTGCAGGAGTGCTTCATATTAATATTGACATGGATAAAACACTCCAACAAACTTGAGAATGATAATAAGGCCATTTTGCAACGGCTCTTTTGTTGAACAATGAAAGTGTGATTGAACAATGAACTTTGAAAGTGTCTGTGAACAACGAAAGAAGAGCAGATTTAGACTATTCAGTTCCTGCCACTCCGATCACTCCCTATTGCATAAATTCCATGGTTTTAGTGTCTCAAATCTATAGACTGCTTGTTTTCAGAAAATGCCAGAATATAAATTCCAGTAAAAACATGTAGGAGGACTTTCCACCTTGCAACAAGACTTTTTTACTTATGTAAACCTGACTTCATTGAAGAGCTGCTGTTTTCATTATTTAATTTCTTTGCAGAGCTCACAGTCAACATGATCCCGTTGAGTTCTTTATTTAATATGTTTCAGAGCACAAGGACACCTGCTGACTTCTTTAATAACAAGTTGTCCTCCATTGGCTTATATGTGAAAACTGTTCAGCAGAGGCGAGTAAAGAATAACCTTAGACATTAAGACTGATTCCATTAAAAATAAAATAAAACTGTGTCCAGGCTCCACACCCAAAGTCCCAAAAATAAATTTGCAAGGGCTTTTCACAGCATGGAATTCAGGTGGATTTCTTTTTTAATTGAATTCTGTTCTGTGTAAATGCAGCTCAGTGGAATTCAATTGCCATGTAGGCTCCCAGGAAACAAATGCATGCTAAGTATTTTTATCACTAATGTCTTGGATTTAGTTTCTTAAGTATTATTTAGGTTTGACTGTGGACAGAGTTGCTAATGTTTGCCTTAACACAGGGCTCTGTGACGCTCGTTGGAGAAGGGACTCTTAAAAAAGAACTGGCTAAAGCACAGAAGTTTAACAATGAATAAATTCCAAGGCTTTGTATTGTATTAATAAGGATCAAATTCTACTTCTTTGTACAAATCCTGTGAATTTGATGGAAAATCTCCATATTCCCAATTCAACCTACATTTTTTTTGTCCCAATTTAAATCATCTTCCCTACTTTGTTGGAAACCTCTTTTGCACCTTGTTAGCATTATGGGGTTATACTGTTACAGACGATTGAGGGAAGCCCTACACTCAATCCTGCAGTTTGTAAGGGAAGTTACCCCACTAAGATCAACGAGCCCTGTCCTATGAGTGGACGGTAATTAAAACAAAGAAATCAGACTTTGACCAATTACTTTATCTTAATTGGCCTTATTCTGCACTCATTCACATTTCTCCCATAATTCTTTCCCTTCTGCTGGAAAACATTATTTCACCACAACCCATGGAACTCAGGTGATGAATAAAAAACATCACACAAATGAAAACTATGCTCAGCCACTGTTACCTCACCCTCAGATCCTTTTCCAATAGAATTTTTAGAAAATGCTTTTTGTTTTTCAACTATAAAGAAAGCTGCTGACTGATAAGGCAAACTATTGAAACAATTAACTGGTTTAGTTTTTTTTTTTATGTTAACCCTTTATTTTAGTCAAAGAAGTACTCTGAACTAATGGTTCAGCCTTGTTAATTATTTCATATTACAATCAATAAATTAAGCAGCCTTTCTCCACCCTTGGTGTTATTTGAAGGATGCTTGTCTGATGAAGGCACATATGCTCCCACCTCAGATTCTGTCTGAGGACCTAACCCAGTGTATGCCCAAAACCCTATTAGAAAACAGACTCTGCTGGGTTTTAAATCTGCTTCCTTTTTCTTTAAGAGGAAATGTCTCAATTTACTATATTGCCTACTATATACATTCTATATTATCACTATGCCTATGCCTCTATATTCTATATTATTTATTACCTATTGCCTATTTGTATTATATTGTTGAAAAATCTTTAGGTGTTGGATGAATGAAATTATTATTTTGTAATTGAGTATTTTTAATAGATAAATTTGCAGATACTTGTGGAAGGTTTATTAATACTTTTGTTAGGTTTGTCAGGAAATTAGAAAAAGGTAGAGATATATGTCTTTTTAAAATCCATCTTGCAACAACTTGTGCACATAACCTCTTTTCAATTTCTGCTTACGAGTAATCATTTTTATATGTGTTTAAATCACATTTCAATTTTCTGTAGACACAGTTCTTACTACATAACATATACCATTGCTACTTTTGCAAATATGTTTCCTTTATTACTTTGTAGAATGGAGACAAAGCAACAGCTACTCTGCAGGATGATAGCAATGACTACTAAAGGATTCACATAAGGATGGACACTGGAAAGCAAATGGCAAATCTATCCCAAAGAATTTCTGAAGCACTACCTCCTTGTGAAATTACACAACTTTAACTTTTCAGTCTCAGTGGGGGTTGAATGTCATGGGAATGGGGGGAGGACAGCAACCCCATAGAAACCTCCAAGCTGAAGTCCAGTTTGGACTTCAAGCAACACCACCACCATTTCAGTGTCTGAAAGAACTGAAATTCTGAATTTCTGCAAGAACAGATCCATGGGGCCACTGGGCCCTGTATCTGCCTGCAAGTACAATCCCCCAGAGAAATGCTGGATGAATTTAGGTCTGGCAAATGGCAGGCAAAATATAACTGTGAATACATCCTGCCTAGGGACTTGTGTGGGATTCAGGCCTGATTTCAGGCCCTGCAAGGAGGTGCAGACAGTGTGGGTGTGCCCACACTGTGGGCAGGGCAGGCTCTTGGTCCTTGCCCTTCTGTGCCATTCCCTCAGGCAGCTGTATCAGGGCAGCCTTGGAGGAAGGCAGCACTCTCCAAAGATGTTTTGTCACAGTTCACCTGCCTTTTACTTTCCTGTTATTCTGTATGGTGTGGCTAGGCTGGTCACAGATAAAATGAGACACATTTTTTTCACTTCAGCTCGTGTCTCTTCTTCCTGTGCTCCATGCAAGTATTTTGCAGCACATGAGGAAAAATGTTTATGTACCATCTAAATCAGTCTAAATAAAATGTTAAAGGTGACAATCTCTTTAAACATTACTGATCATTACTTACAAAGCTATATTTTAAAAATGTGAAAACAAATGCTTTGACCTTCTGAGCTATGGAAATATTTAAAAAACAAATCTGCTCTGCTTTTTTTTGTCTAATAGTTGTGATTTGCATAGTTTGAACCTTGAATGTAGTCATAAATAGCTACAGAATCCATCTTGGCATAATGCCCAGCAATGTTAGGGTGCCAGACAAAAAATCGGGTCAACCACTTACCAAGTAAGTCATTCTGTCTCAACAAGGTGATGTCTAACAAAGAAGCTACAAGGCTGAAGACAGCTAACATATTCAGCTGCTGTTCAGAAAGACAAGAACTTTTCATTTATCAGGATAATCTACTACTCGTAATCAGTACACCAAGTGAACTCCCTATTGTAAAAAAGAGAAAAGTCCATCAATTGTTTTTGCTAATTAAGATGAATATTATTCCTGTGAAATGGACCAAAAAGTTCTGTGTAACAAGAATCCTAATAGAGATCTATAATCTCAAAGAATAATTGCAGGTTTTAATTGAGAAGAAAGTGAGAACTGTTTTTTTGCCTTCTTCAGTTTTTAGCTGCAGCTGTCTTCTGTGTGTTAGTGGGTCTTTTATGTTCTCAGTTAATCTGACATGACTTTCCATATATTAAAAACTTATGGAATTCAAAATTTATGACAAAATGTTTATATATTTGATGAAATGTTACCACAAAATGGCATGTATTTAGGAATCATTTGAGGTAACATCATTTATTAACATATACAGAAAAAAGTCCATTTTTAGATTCAAATCTAGATTTTATGACTACTCATAGTAATGTGCATTTAATCTCTATACATTAAGCAGAGGTAGAGTTAGAAATGAAAAGGTAAGTGTATTTTCTTAAAGTGAAATAAATAATTTCTTAATTATATCTTCAACAATTTATTTTATTCTGTGATATTTATTTTGGTTTTAAGATTAGAGAAAGCCTTGCCATGTTGAAAGGAAGTAATGTGTTGAAGTTCAGTTTCCCACTCTTTAAACAAAAGATACCCAACTTGAAAATATATTTATATTTGAAATAATGTTTACATAAAGGAAATCCATAATCAAAAGAGTAACCCTGGACTCCTGAGCATGTCCGCGAAAATTCATTGAGGTATACATGGTTATATGTATAAAAATTAATTCTACCCACAATAATCTATTACTGTCTTTGTTGAAGTAATCCTTAAAGTCCAAGCTTTTGTTCTATCTGCTTCACTTATAATGTAAATCACACATTTGGCCTCAAAATAAAAATAATTATAATTTCACTTAACATGCAAATTTAGACTTAAAAATTACCTCAGATCAGGCTGAATACATTTGTTTTCATGAAAAAATGAAGTGCTGTGTCTCTCTTCTTCCCTTCCCCCAAGCCTTCTTCACAAAATCAGCCTCAGGCTAAAATGGCTCTAAGTAGACTAAAGCTGCTGGTAAACACTTACCTTTGACAATATTTTTTGTCTAATGAACATTGCAGAGAAGGGTGTATGCAGTGCAAGTGTCAGTGTGTGGCTGCAACCTACGCACAATCCTTGTGCCAAGGGCCCACTGCTAATAGGCAAATATACACAAAAGAGGCAGGCCCTTTGATGGTTTAATCCCAAACATACTTAACTGTCACATAGTTAATCTTTTAGATTAAAAATGACTCTTGAGTTCTTCTTGAACATTTTTATGTTTGTGGATGAAAGAGGTTAAATGTAGTTCTCATGCCTGTTTGGACTGCTCTTTTATTTTCCTTTATTACATCCCCCCCACCCGTAGTTTAACATGACTTTTCCCTTTCTTAATCACAAATATGCCCCTGAAGGATCTGCAGGCATGGTTGTTCAAATACCCCATTCTTTCTTAGCAGGCAGGTAAAAGTGCATTACAGACTTTGCCAAAGCAGACCTCATTGCTATTATCAGAGGGGTAGAGTTACAGGTCAAACCCAAGTGCATCAAAACAGCTTCACCTGCAGGTTTTGCTCTCCTAGAAAAAGAAGTTTCAAAAAACCCTTCATGCTGATCAGAAATAATTTTTAAAGGTCATCACAAAACTTGTGTTTTGCTACTGGTTTTCTTGAACACTGGCAATTTTTGATACTGCTTCTATCAGATATAACAAAAAATCAGTCCCACATAATCATTGTTTTAAGCTCTGATGCATTAAATTTTGTGAATAATCTCCTTTTTTTTTTAAGGAGTCTTGAGTTCTTTTTGGGATAAGATGGAAGATCTTTCAAGTGCAACACTGACGTTGTAAGTCAGAACTTGTGCTCCAATGAGGTATTTTTCAAGTAATATTTCTTTCCACTTTAGCTTCCACAGTAGTTTCACTTCATGATGGTTTTATGTTGATTTCATACTACATTTTTATGTAGTGGGAAAGGGTATTTTTTGCTAAGTGAATGCCCAAGACTCGTTGGAAAACATTTCTCCTTAGCAATGAACTCATAGGATTCAGTAGTTCGTTCAGAAGTGTTATTTTAGGATGACCTTTACACATACAATATGATGGATTTTTCTTTTTATTTGATTGTAAAGATGTTATGATCAGGGGGCAAAATAAATACTGCCTTTTTCAGCCATTTAAAAAAAAAAAAAAGAATGAAAGATGAAACCATCTTTTTAGAACAACATGATAGCATGCAGAAGTGGTGTCTATGTTTGTAAACTACGTATTTTTAAATTCAGACATACAGCAAAACTCTAGTGAAACATAAATAAAGATCAATATTATACAGTTCAAATAGTAACACAGTATGAAAGTCACCCCTATTCAGCCTAAAGAAGACAGAAAGGCATGTTTAAAGGAATTTATATATAGTTGTTATTAAAAATAAATAGTTGAGCATTCTGTGGTCATCAGCATTTCTAACAAAGATGTTAAATCCTCCCATATTTTCTTTTGAATAATTAGCATAATGTTCTGCAAATCTTTTCTAGGTAGCTTACAGGATTTGAATATTCAAATATTTTCAGCTGTATAAGCCATATAATTATGAAATTGTACAGCACAGTTATTCTCAAGCAATTTGGCAATCCCTTCTTACAAGAATTTACCTTCTGTTCTGTGTTATCAGAAACAGTAAAAGCTTTTTGCTTACCATTCTGGAAAAGATGGAATTCATCATTCTGCCATAAAGACTCTAGAAAGCAAAGAAAGTGTTATTAGTTATTATATTCTTATCTGCAGGGATTCTAACTGCAAAACAGTGCATCAGCATCAAAACAAAAAATGAAAATACATGTTCAAATCATAGATCGATAGTTTAATGCAGTTCCAAATACATATTACATGTACTTAGCAGGTACTGGATTAGAAAAAAAACACAAGTTATTGTGCATATCTGTATTTAGAACTGCATGCCAGCTGGAATATTTCTGCATAGTGTTCACAAAATACAGACACAGGATCTTGGCATCCAACTTGTGACTGTGTTTTTAAAAATAAAACCATGAGCTTGCTGTCAGTCTGCTATGGAGTGGGTGAAAACATGAGCATAAAGGGTTATGATCAGACAAGAATTATCAATGACATATTATAGGCTTTCTTCCTAACTCATTATGAAATTTGTATTAGTATCAAAAAAACTCCACTACTATTAAAACAATTAATCAGCCATTACACTTTGCTTCAGAATAATATTTCTCACGAGTTCTAAGTTTGCAATGGTCAGACAGGGGTCCTGAGGAAGTACTGAGTACACCCCACTCCTCATCAGCATGCCGTGGTGTGGAAATGAAAGCATGGGTACTAGTTAACTCTCTTCACTTCTTTTTCTATGATCCCTTTCAGTCTGTTTTACACCTGACATCATGGCTATTCTGTTTCCTTTAGAAAGAAATGAATCACTGCTACCTTTCCTTGTACTAAAGGCAGAACGGAGAGGGAGTGATCACTTTCACTCAGTACCTACACAGAGACTTCTCTGTGATTTCATGTGCTATATGTACCAATTGTGCACTTCGAGAATAAAAAGTTTTCAGGATAATAGGCTAAATACTGTGATCATTTCTCACACAGAATACAACTTTACTCGTGCTGAAATGGCCAGACCTAGGTACAGAATCTGCCTCATATATAGTTTTCTGAGGAAAAACAGTTTTGTGCCAAAGAAGGAAGAGCACTTAAAACCCACTTATTATTCTTAACTGTTTTCACTGTTTGAGAAAATTAAATCTTTAGGTAAACATGCAAGGGAGAGAATTAAGGAATTTAATTAAATATTATGTTGAGCAAATGTTAGTAAACCAAGAGGTGCAGTCACAAGCCACTTAAAAAAAAAAAAAAAAAAAAAAAAAAAAAAAAAAAAAAAAAAAAAAAGAAGGTTGAAGTATAAGTAGGACTATTACCTTTAAAGAGGAAAACTAAAAACTCAAATAAATGCGAGGTCAATTCCAGGTTCTCACCATGACCACATGTACCACTGGATGAACTATAGATATTTAAAGGTAAGAGAGACTCCAGATAGAGAAGAATTCCACAGTACAGTAAAGAAGTTATTTCTGTTCAAGGAGTTTACCTTGGGCAAAAAGGGAGTTTCCAGGGTGTGCAGTGCTGCAGAAATTCAGACTTAATCTAGGTTGCATGCAGCACAAGAAACAGGGAGCCTGGCTAAAGCTCGTGTAAATTAGAACAATCCCTGAGGGCTGCTCTATTTCATGTGAGGATTCATTGGCCTGTAGCAGCCTTGAATCTCAGCATCCACTGAGGTGCTTAAAGCCGCTTTTGCTCCATTCTCCACCAGCTACACCTTCTTCAAGTGCCTCATGTCAGATGTAGCATGGGATATTTCTTTTCCTCCCTTTATAAAACACAGGAAAACAGGACCCCTCTCAGCCAAACAAACAATATTTCACATAAGCTCAAAACAAATCCTTTGAACATCTGTTTCAGTGGAGCCAAGCTCTCACAAAGCACTGGCTTCAGTGTGCTTCCATAGATCTCTGCTCCTTTGCCTTCTGAGTTTGCGAACATGTTGACTGAGGTACACATTCATCAACTGCCTGTTAGGGACTCTTACTTAAAATATCCATTCATTTCAGCAAAGTAATAGTTCCCTTTCCTTCACACAGATTTTGAGTCCCCTTGCCACAAAGCTGTGATTTTGTTTTTTGTTCCAAAGCTATTTGTAAAACAGCTATATGTCACCACTTCATAAATGAACAAAAGCTCTCATTGACTTCAAAAGGAATTGTATTTGCAAAAGATTTTGTCTCTAGTTCTTACCTGCCTAATTATTAAGATTCTAGAACGTGACTTACAGTGAAAATCATGGGCCTGTCCCCACCTATCAGCCAGATATACAATTCACCAGGCTGATACACAAGTTGTTCGATACTTTCACGAAAACCAGTGTCCTCCTGAAGGCATTGCAGTAATGCTTGTGTTTAGAGTTAAGTATATGTTTTAATGTTCTACTAAATCACGGTTTAAGTACTTAGATGGTTTCAGATGAGCAGAGCAGCTGAAAATAAGTAAGTTTAGTGTGATGACTAATGTATGAACTCTTTGGACACAATTTTCATTAAAAGGTTATTTTCTGCTATATAGAATACGGAATTATTAGTTTAGAAGGAGTGAGTCAAGGCTTCTCCTGGATTTTGTTTCCACTGGCTGAAATAAATAACTGCCTGAGTATGTGTATGATCACCCAGATCTCAAATTTAAAGAAATGCCAACAAGTCTCTGATCTCCTTTCTGAAAAATCAGATTTTTCTGTTTAAGTTATAACTTTTTTCAGTGCCTCTGGCACTGGCACTACAAATTTCAAAAAGGAAAAAAAAAAATTCAGCCCTGTAGTTCCTGTTTGCCCACTCCAGTTTCTGGAGCATTAAACAAAACTGCCCATTTTTGATCACGGGCTCCTGAAGAGGGCAGCACGTTCTAGATATTATTGAACTGTAAACTCTGAGGTGACAGCTGGGCTTTACTGTACGGCAAACGGAGGAAGGGGGAACAAAACTTTCTGGATATTCTGTGTACATGCTTCCCATAATACAATAAGTCAGCAAAAGTCCTAAGCTTTTGACCAAGGTCAAAACTGTACTTGATTATTAAAAAGAACATTCAAATTAGGCACCTGAAGCACAGCATTAAAAAGAGAGCAACAAAATACCAGCAAGGAGAACTTCCACAAGGAGTATGTTTTATCTTTAACACTGTAGATAACTTTTCCTATTGGCAGTGCATTGACTATCAAAACTACTAAAGGGGTTAGATTTAATTATCTCACTTCTTTGCACATTTCATCTCAATTGCTATGGCAACATTCAGTTGCCTGAGCAGCAATGTACACTTTAATCAGATATTTCTTCACTCATTTTTCTGTGCACCACAGCAATGTAGTCAAATTTAAAGCCAAAACCTGACGCATCTGATAACACCTCTTAGGAACTAATGGTTAGGTTTCCTCTGCCCCTCACCCACAGCCACGAATGTTTCTAGAGAGTTTTGCACTCCAATGACAAAAGCTTTAGGAGTTAGAAAGTGTGTGTGCTTCCCTACCACTGTTTCTTCCCTACTTCACTGATTTTTTGTTGTCTCCTACCACCACTCCCTTTTCACAAGGCTTCTGCTTACTCGGAAACTCTTCCCATCAAGCAGTGGACAGGTCTTCTGGTCCCTGCAGGAACTCTTTCAGGGCTGACAACAGGAAACATAATAATTGGGCAGACAATATGGCTCCTCCCATATTCCACCCTGCCCTGAAAAGCTTTTTGTTGGATTACTCAGCCCTGATTAAATGCTTCGTCAGAGTACATCATAGTTTTTTAAAGTTCTTGGCCCAGAAACCAGGAACATGGGCTAAAATAAAAGTAATTAGAAGTGATGAGCAGATAGTAGGGACTCCTTATTGAAAGGCAGACAGTAAAAAGAGTCAGGAAGCTAAAAGTACATGGGGATTACTAAATTCAGGTTATGGGAAATCTTGGTATTTCTAACACAGAATATCGTCTGGTTTGCCAACATGTCACCATCAAGGTAAAGGGCAAATAGAGATAAGTCCCTAATGCTGCCTCAGTGTCTATGGTGAAAAACATAGAAATGCATTAGAAGGATTGAATTTGTTTGGATTATAGTCAAACATTTAGGACAGAGGGATAGGCATAAAGCATTAAAACATAATTCTGCATATTCTAAAGCTTATTTTTAGATAGTCCATTTTGCTTTTTGCATTAAAGAAAACATTCTATACTGCTTCTTGTTCTACATGTATTTTTCACTGTTATTCATCTGTTTGCATGTAATCAGCTATCAGAGCTCACTTTTTAATAAGATCTCAGATTACTGATGTCTTAAAGATTTTTGGAAACCCTGGGTAAGGACAGAGCTGTCTTGGAGCATTTTGTTCCAGAGAGGTATAATGGAGTGAGAGTCAGAACCACTCCACATCTTGTCAATGGTAACAAAGTCTGATCAACCTCCCTGACCATGCAACATGAAGTCACTTTCTACAGTTCGTCTCCATGTGAGCCATAGCAGATTTTCTACAGGCTTTATAACTCAAGATACCAAAAAATATAAAGTGTTGATTTATTAGGAAATTACAGGAAAAACTGTGCACACTGTGCTTTCCATACATGACAGGGGATCTGATAAAAAATTACAAGGAAGCTCACAATATATAGGATGTTTATTATGGATCTGGGGAGAGAGACCTTTTCAGCTCAGGTACCAAAGCCTAACATTTGCAGATCTATGTCATATGACAGCACTGTCTGCCAATCAACCAGTGAAGCTGTTATTTTTTTCAGTATTCTGAAGAAAAAGCTAAAAGTTACAAAATCTACAATGCTTTTTTACAGCAGTACTTCTAGAGATGTTTATATATAGTCTTTGAAATTAATAGATCTAACCTTATAAATAAAAACTATTTCAGTTTACAGGACTGCTTTCAGTACTTTAAAGTAAGTATCTCGTTGCAACTTTGTCTATCTAATATGAGCTTTATATATGACTATATACAATATGTAACAAAGAACACAGTGACATAGAGGATGCAAAGATCTTTTAAAGTTCAGATTTTGAAATTGTATTGGAAAATAGAAATTTCAAAAAAAACCACCAAAACTTTAAACCTAAAAACATTGATATCTATGAATAAGTAAAGATTACAAAATGTTTGTAGTATAACTTCTTCCACTTGATTGCTGATTCATGTAACTTAGAAAGAGCTATGCTGATTCCCACCAGCTGAGAATCTGTTACATAGTCTTTACAATATTTTTTTTCCTGAAATTACCTATGTCATACAACTGGAAATTGGCCAAACAATATATTCCTTGTTTGAATACTTTCTTAACAGGAGAATTTGCAAAAGATTGTCGTAATTTAGGAATGGTGCTCTCCAATTTCGTATTCCCACCAAAGCCACCCTGGCCTCCCCTCCCACCTCCAAGTGGAGGTACAAAAGGCAAAGATCATGTGCTGAGATAAGAACAATTTACTGCAAATGGCAATGAGATAAGAAAATGAACAGGAGCAGGAATATTAATAACAAAAGCGCACAAAAAAGTGAGTGATTCACATGCAAATATGCTCACTGAGGAGCTTGTGACCTGACCAGCAGCTACACCACCCTGCAAGCCACCCTGCAAGCCCTTCCTCTCCTTTTGGAAAAGAGATTCCTTTCCCCAAACCCCTGGCAATGATGTGAGGTGGTGTGGAATAACCTCCATGTCCTGGCCATGCCCCTCCTAGCTACTGCAAAATATTAACCCTGTTCTGGCTGAAACTAGGACAAAGATACTGCAAAACCCCTTACAGAACAGTGTCATGTCATTAAAGGACATTTTTTGGGCCTTCTGTGATTTTGCTGTAAATGTGTAAAAATTCCAGTTTTGGAACATAGTTCCCTATCCTTTTGACTCTTGTCTAGGATTGCACGAAAGATGCACCCAACAAATATCAGGATAAGTTACTTATAAAAAAAGCAGACTTGCTAAAGTACTTCAAACTTTATTAAGCCCTTTACCTGTTCGTGTTTATGTGAAACAATCAAAAGTAAAATATTTTCAAATCAGTTTTGGGTGAGGGTGTGATTCCCAGAGGGTATGGCAGAGTTCAATACAATGTAATCTCTAAACAAAGGCATGTCACACAGTTCTGTAGGGGACACACAGTCCTCACTAGGTTTCTTATCAGCAATTTACAAATTTTTGCTATGGGTTGCCTCTACTTTTTAGTAATAGTTTGTTTCCTTCCCCCAACACTTCTCTAAGGGTGTTTTTCTTTAGTCTGTTTTAACCTAACCTCACCCTTTCCTTCATTTTGAGTATAATAAACTACATTCCTCATAACTTAAAAACACTCCTGTTTCCCTCCAGAACAAACAGAGCTCCTGGCATCCTCCCACTGCCCAGCAGTTGTCCCTCCCACTTCTCCAAGAGCTGCTGTGATCCAGGTATTCATCACAGAGTATCTTCCTGGTCAACCAAATCAAACATTTTCTTAGGAGAAGTGCCTGTTTTTCTTGACTCTGGCTCTTTGCAACCTGAAAATCTTGTCTTCAAGAAGAGGACATGGAGTGTGGCACCTGTAGCTGTTGCAGGTCCATTTCTCATATGTTTGCCAAAGAAGGGAAGAATTTGTGTGACAGAGACAGGGCAGGATGAGAGGAGAATTCAAAAGCTGAGTCAGATTCTGAAGACTTTTATTGTTTTAATTCCCACTTCCAGGTGCCCAAAAAATTCTCCTTCCTCTCCTTGGGGTAAAGACTCCCTGCCTGGTATATTGCTCACTTCTCTACTCAATTAGTTTCAACTCTACTCAAGTTTAAATACCCTTTCTGTAAAGCCTAATCAATGTTTATGCAAGTGACCATATTATTATTTTTAAAGCTTACCAAGCTAGAGAGTGGAACTGAGCAGGAGACACTGCTCAGTTTCTGTGTATGTTATGCGCACACATACAATGTGTACGTGTATACACAGAATTTATGTATGCTCTTACTGCAGCACTAATACTCCCTAAAGGTATTATTATGTTGTAAGACAAATTAAAATTAAACAAGAGGTAAAAGTGCACATGAACTGTTAAAAAATGCCTACAGGCAAGACAGAAGTGAGCAGCAGGAATTTATCCAGCTGTGGGTTTCTTGGAGTTCCTCTGGGCCAACAGACTGTGCTCCCATTTCTGCTCCAGGAAATGCAATTTAAAAAAAAAAAATCATATGGGTGGTGTGAATTTCAAGCAAAATTACATTAATATTTTTTCTGCCTGTAAGATAAAAACAAAGAGAATTTCTGTAAAACTCATTAAGCGACAGGACTGAATGCAGAGGGATGGAGGGAATATACAGTAGAAGAACCCAGACAGAGTAAGAGAGATAACTACCCAGGTCAGAAATGTGATAGCTGGTAGGTTTGCTGACAAGCACATATCATAACATCTGGAATCAGTGGAGTATGTGAGATCAACTTTGAGAACTTTTGTAAAAACAATCTGTCCTGATAGATTACTCCTAAAGCTAAGTGCAAGGGAGGGATTTTTTTGGACTGGCAGATGCAATGACACCCTATAAAGGATACCTGAGATGTGCCAACTGACATGGCCAAAGATCTGCATACTGAGATCAAAAACAGAATCATAAACAACTATAGTGGCAGTAGCAGGTGTTAAATATATACTAAATTTTGACTTGAAAATCACATTTTATGCGGGTGCAAATGGATGCACTCATTAGAGGTGAAGGTGATCAAACTAAGTAATTATTTTTCTTTGTGAGTAAAATTGTTAGGTTTACTATTTCACTTCATTCAAACATTAAAACAATGTATCTCACAGTGAAAGAATTTGCTGTGTAAATTAGTACGTGTTATGCACTGAGAAAGAGAAATGAAATGGCTCAATATCATAGTCATATAATGAAATAAGGAACTGCACTCCAACCAGTTAATTCAGTTATTTTCACAACAGTGTTATCCAACAGTTATCACCATGACAATGCATCTTTGTTGACTTAGAAGTGCTCAAAAATGAAAAGAGTATTTGGACATGGAGACAAGGATATTAGGCCATGGTAGGAAGGAAGATTAGGAATGCAATTCTGTCTCATTCTTACAATACTGTAATCCTGATGGTACCACTGGAAGTGCTCCCAATTTTCACCAGGACAAAAGAAAGCATGTCTTCCTCCGATTCTTTGTACTTGGAAACTATATCTTAATAACAGCTATATTTATAGTCCAACTGCTATATAATGAAATATGTGAAAATGGAAAAAAAAATATATTAACACATGCATCAGAATAACACAACAAATAGAATGTGGCTTTCTTCTCATGAAAACATAAATTATTCTTCTTTTCTGCTTTGAGCATTTTGACTCCAAGTGCAGTCTTACAATCTAATTGGTATTATAGAATCATAGAATGTTTACATTGGAAAAGACCCTCAAGATCATTGAGTCGAATCATTTGCCTTGTGCTGCCAAGTCCACCACTAAACCATGTTCCTAAATACCACACCTACATGCTTTTTTGACTACCACCAGGGATGGTGACTCAGCCGCTTCTCTGGGAAGCCTGTTCCAATGCCTGACCACTCTTTCAGTGAAGAAATAAATGCACTCTAAACCTCCCCTGGTGCAACTTGAGGCCATTTCCTCTTGTCCTATTGCTGTGTACTTGTCAGAAGACACTCATCCAGACACATCTACAACCACCTTTCAGGTATTATATTATGGTCAGGTCACCCCTGAGCCTCCTTTTCTCCAGGCTAAACACCCCTAGATCCCTCAGTCCCTTCTCGTAAGACTTCTGTTCCAGCTCCGTTGTCCTTCTCTGGACTTGCTCCAACCTCTCAATGTCTTTCCTGAACTGAGCAGCCCAGAACTGGACACAGCACTCGAGGTGTGGCCCCATCATTGCTGAGCACAGGGGTACAATCACTGCCCTGGTCCTGCTGCTACACTATTGCTGATAGAGGCCAGGATGCCATTGGCTTTCTTGGCCACCTGGGCACAGCTGGCTCACATTCATGTTCAGCTGCTGTCAAACAGTGTCCCCAGGTCCTTCTCCTTGCAGCTTTCCAGCCACTCTGCCCCAAGGCTGCTGTGCTGCGTGGGGTTGTTGTGACTCAAATGCAGGATCCAGCACTTGGCCTTGTTGAACCTCACACTGCTGGCCTCAGCCTATTGATCCAGCCCATCCAGATCCCTCTGCAGAGCCTTCCTGCCCTCCAGCAGATTGACACTCCCACACAATTTGGTGGTGTCTGCAAACTGGCTGAGGGTGCCCTCAATCCTCTAGTTCAGATCATCAGTGAAGGTATTAAACAGAACTGTCCCCAACACTGAGCCTCGGGGAATGCCACTATTGAGCCACAGACGGGTGTAGCTCCTTTTACCACCACACCCTAGGCCCAGCCATCCAACCAGTTTTTAACCCAGTGGGAGAGTGCATCCATCCACACCATGGGAAGGCAGTTTATTCAGGAGAACACTGTGGGAAACTGTCAAAGGATTTACTGAAGTCTAGCTAGAAAACATTCACAGCCTTTCTCTCATCCACTGAGCAGGTCACCCTGTCAGGTTGATCAAGCAGGAGCTGCCTTTCATAAATCTATGTTAGCTGGGCCTGATCCCCTGATTGTCCTGCACCTGCTGTCTGATGGCACTAAACATGATCTGCTCCATGACCTTCCCCAGCACCGAGGTCACACTGACAGACCTGTACATCCCTGGATACTCCTTTCCAGCCATTTGTGTCATATTCACTAAGTTCTTGTCAACTGGGACCTCTTGGGTTAGCCCTGACTAGTGGCTGGACACAAAGTGGTTTGGTCAGCACTTTCACCACTTCATGAATACTAAATGCAAGTAGCTGAGATTCATATATTTTTTTATGTATGAAACTAAACAATTTGTATCTATGAAAATATTTCTCCTTCAGAATAGAGCTCTGTGAAACAAATCTAACCTTAAATTAAACAATGGCCTCTAAGACTTCTGCCTTTATAGGGTACTTCCATGCTTAAAAGCACCAATGTAAAACGTACTGGGGTTGTTCAACAGATCTGCTCTTTGGACTAAATCCAGATTTCTAGTTATTAGGGGAGAGACTTTTACTTCTAGATCAGGCCCCTTGTGTATATCCACATTCATGTACGATTACTTTAGTGGAAAAAGTGGTTTTATTCCCATTTATGATGGAGTGAACTGAATTATCTTTTGGCATTACTTACTGTATCAACAATGAAATTTATGCAATCACAGTGCATTTAAATTCTGTACTATAATAAAACTGTGTGATCCCAGTGAAGGATAGCAGAAAAACCGCTAATGTTGAACTGGGAGCATCTTTAGTAATAACAAGATGCGTGAGATAGAAGGAACCCAGCCTGGCCTTTTGCAAACCACTTGAGTTTTCCAAGTTTTGCAGTTAAAAGCTGTAAAATATATTTTTATTAGTGAACTGAGAAAATCAGATAAATCCTATGAGACTTAAAGCATGTGGAAATCTATTCGGCCATTCTGAAAAAGTAATTTTTCATGATGCAACTGCACTGAAAGAGTTCCTTTTGTGAAACAATTCAATTGTTAAAGTATTTTTTAGTATGAGCAGAATGCATTTAGTAAAACACTTGTACCCTTTCAAAATTCTTGCTTTCTTTGGCAAAATTTGGCATATCTTGTATTTTATTTATTACATGCAATATTTTAAAGAACATTTTAAAGAAAAGGATATAAAAACTAAGGTTCATGTTCATGCGCATATTATAGCTGAGGCAGCCAAAGGTACATGGAGAAACTAGACCTGTGGCATTTATTGAAATTCCATGGAAGGTAGGCTTCAGCACTTATTCAGGTACGCACCTTAAAGTAAAACTTCTGTGTGATCAAGTACCATGCACGTAGGACTGAGTTTTGCAGTTTCCTGGATAGCTTTTATGAAGAGGGCTCGTGCCTCTGTCCTTCTCCTCCCTTTGCTGTTTATGTCCTGTGTCCCATTTTCCACTCCCTGCTTCTTAAAGCCTCCCCAGCAATGTGCTGGCCCTAGCAGGAGCTGGGGTCAGTGTGGCTGGTGATCAATGGCTCAGGCTGTTGAGCATTCAGCCATTGATCACACTGAATAGATCCATAGATCTCAGCCATGCCATCACCAGCAGCTGCTTCTACTTAGCCTGCCAACTTTCTGTCACCTCAAGGATTCAATGAGGTTCAGAGGCAGTGTGAGAAGGTTATATAATTCTGTCAAGAGATCGTGTCTTTGATTTTTTTCATCTCTTAGACCTACATGTCTACCCTTTGGGGGTCTATCACAGGCTGAGAAGTTCCAATATATTACATACCATAGCACAGCAGTATAAAGAGTGCTATATAAAATATATAAATGCCCTTCCTTTGAAGAGAATAGCAGGAGCTTTCAGTCCTTTCTTTCATTAAAAGAACATTACCTAATGCTGAAGAGAAACCACAGCTGTATTCATATATATGTACGCACATGCTTTGCTTGTAATTTGAAACACATTGTCAGATGTTATCATATCTAGTGTTCCCTCTCTGTCTTATATTTAAATATTCTATGCCTAATTTGTAAAAGCAAAAAGTTACTTTAATCACTTGGACAAAATATTCACAGTTTAGCAACTTTACTGGGAAAACAAAATATATTTCACCAGGCCATTAAGAAGACACTGGGAACTCAAATACTACTTTCCTCATCTAAAAACTCATCATGTAGTGTAGGTGACCCTTTTTTGATCCATTTTTTTCCTGCTTACTTAGCTCAGGTAGTTTGTGCTCTCGCTCACATACACTGAAGTACAAAGCTGCCACACTTTTGGATGTTACCACTTCCCAGCCTTATACCCTGCCCCTCCACTGGAAGATTGTAATCCCATGGACATCCTGAAGATCAGGGCAAAGGCTTTTCACTGGCAGTTTAAATTAGCAGGCAGTGTGAACGTAGGTGGCTCAAGTACAGACACATGCTCCTCTCTCTCTTCCCTGTTGGCTGAGAGTAATTTCCAGCAGAACTATAAGATGGACAGCTGTGAGCATGAATATCTGAAATCATGGCAAAGACATCTGGCAGAGCTTGTCTGTCAGCCCCATGGCTGAAAGGCTGCTTGGCAGGGTGGGCTCTGCAGGCAGGGGTCTGCTGGAGAGAGCTGCTGGAAAGCTCAGGCCTAACAAATCCTCTCCAAACAACTGGCAACAAAGAATGAAAATAACCACAGTGCACAGAACAATGCTATAGCAAAGTCAGATTTCGAAGTTTTAAAACAATGCTGGAATGATTCACAGGAGTCAGGCTGGCTGAATGCACTGGGCTGAGTTCCTGTAAGAGGAAAGGATGTGACGGGGGAATATGAAAGTATTCATGATTAATAATAATGGCTATGATGGTAGTATTCTCTGGTCTTCTGAATATGCTTCCAAACATTCATAGAGGAAAAAAAAAAAAACCAAACCAGAATTCTAGATATTTTCTAGAAATTAGAAAAAAACCCTTCCACATATTTTTAAAGAAATTCTTTAATTGGTCATTTTGAAAAAAATTCAAATTGACAGCGTCCCTTTTAATGATACAATTTCAAAGCTTTATGAAATCTTCCTGTTAAATAAGGCTACTACTTTAACAATTCAAAGAGGTCTGTGCTTGAAAATGGACACAAAAGCCAGGGAAAGAGGCCATTTTCTGTTATACAAATGTAGTTCTAGAGCTTTAATGAATCCAGAGAATTTACCAATAAACACAGTACATAAATTAAGTTGATTTGCAATCTGCAATTTAAAAGCTGATGAAATAAAGACTTAAAGCTTCCTATTCTACCATCTTGCCATTTTTATAGTTTATCATAATAAAAAATGAAAAGAAAGTTGTATCAGTCAATATTACAGGATTCCATATTAGCTTTTCACATAAACCAGGTGCAAGCAAATAAGAATAGGCTTCCTGTATTTTTAAAAGGCTCAGTTAAATGAAATTTAACTTAACTAATTTAAATGAAATTCCATTCAGTTAAAAAGAAAAGAAATATCCAGAGCTACTCTGTGCAGTTTGGGATTTTTGCTGCTCTGTCTTGGCTATCTGGAGGCATCAGCTCTCTTCCTGAGTACTTGGTGTCTTGTAAGGCCCATTTGAGCTCACATTAGAAAAGATAAAATTTTCATAAAAAGTTATGGGAGTGACACTTTTAATAAAACTAATTTTAATTGAAATTAACTCAAACACAAACACATCTTTCCATGTTAGATTTGGTATATCTATTTCAAACCATTTCAAACTCATTTCATAGCAAAATCCATCACTTGGACTAAAACTAAGGTGACATTGTCACTTTAAATCACAACTCTGTTTCTTTGCTCAATTTCAGCAATTGGCATCTCATGAAGTGGTGGTGCCACTTGCAAAATATTCAAGGACAATATTAAACAACATCTACAACCTTCCCAATGTTATTTAAAGAAAAATCAGTTTTTCCATCTCTCTAATTTCTTTCCATCTTCAAATACTGTTATTAGCATTCTTTTTCACTCATCCTAGTTTCTCCTCTTTCAATTTTAATTATTTTTTTTTCTTTCTAAATTAATCCTTTGTTTGAATTGCTACTTTTGAGAAAGGAAAAAAAAAAAAAAAAAGGAGTTGTACAACAAACAGATGAATATTTGCCAGTTTGCTTTGGGTCTTTTCATGTTCCTTCTCAGAGGCCAGATCTGACAAGGTGCTGAGCATCAGGCAACTCACTAAAAGTTGAGGGTGCTGAGAATATCTCAGAAGAGCCTAGCATATTGCAGGATCATGCCTTGCACAGCAAGTTCTCCAAGTGATGACTATTTATCTTTCACTGAATAGACTTAGCATAAATTTTAACAACTCTGATATGATTGGGAATTTTTTAATGGGCAAAGAGGAGGCATTTTTCATGACCATAAATCACTCAGCATTTTGAGAATGAAGTGCACAGCAATGCCACCCAAAATGTCTGGCAAAGAACCAGATGTCATAGTAACAAACACACAAATACTGGAATACATTAGAGGCAGTTGCAAGGTGTATAAGCTCTTCAGTGCTGAGAAGGCTGCCAGATCACTATAAGTCCTGCCTTAATCAAATAACAGGACAAAACAAACTTACACACAATCACCAAGAAACCACAAGGATGACCCCCAAAGTATTGGACACTTTGTACTTTTCAGCTGGGTTGTATTTTTTATGCTACAGATACAGTATTAAGGAATAATCCAAATATGCATGCTAACTTAAAAAAAAAAAAAAAAAATCTTTTAAAAAATGTAATTTTAGCCTAAAATTCTTACAATTTTCCAATCTATTATACTGATAGCATGTGTTTGCTGTTTCTCCACTTCTTGCAGATAAGCATTTACGATTTTTTCACTGATGCAGTAAAGAGCCACAGAGTCTGCAGCTGGACCCGAGTAGCACCTGTATCATTCCAATCTGAGTTGTGCAGGACATTGTGCTGGGAGGCCACTGCTACACTCCTGCCAGCTGCCTTACCCAGGCAAGGCTGCAGCACCCCTGGGAAAGTGCTCTCACTTTACACAGGGCTGTGTGACACAATCTGTCACTGCAGGACAGAAACTCACGCAGCTCACAGATACCTTGAGTTAACTTTAGCAAAGGCTTACTGAAGTCTTTGTTCGTAAAAGCTGTATAAATTTCCCTAAGATTTTCCTTGATAAAAGAAAATTATGTTTATGGCTAAGTGTTGGCAGTTACAACCATCCCTATCCTAGCTGTTACTTAACTCAAGGATATAGTGCTACTCTTCAATTCAAATGTGTGCACTTAGGTTTTATCATCTGTACCTGTACATGGCACATAATCATGGGATCACAGACTCATAGGATGCTTAGGGTTGGAAGGGACCTTGAAGACCATTTAATTCCAACCCCCTTGCATGGCTATGCACATCTTCCACTAGACCAGCCTGCCCAGAGCTCCACCCAGTCTGGCCTTCCAGGGATGGGGCATGTACAAAAAAAAAAAAAAAAGAACTGGGCATCCTGTTCCCCTGCCTCATAATAAACATTGATATAACACAGTGATTTATGTCTACTTATAATGCTTTAGCTGTACAATGACTTCTTATAGTACAGAACCTTTCATTACAAAGAATCCACCCAAATTAAAACCTTATCCTCTTTGTGAAACCTGAATCAAACAGCCCCTCCTGATAATAAAACTATCAATACAGACAAAGATATATTGCAGAAGCAGTGAGCCTATGGGCATTATGGAAAGCTGAAAAAGTTTGTGTATGATATGGGGTTTGAAATGTGGTTTGTCCAATATATAAATAGCACCGCCTTTGTTTTTGTTAAATTAATATCAAAATCCTTTAAAAAAATTTAAAAAATTGAACTTAAGCAGTGTCCATTTGCTTCATCCACCAGGTGCACAGCAAAGTCCACAGACCAGAAATGGTGCTGTAAACCTCACCCTGAGTACCAGAAATCAGGGGTGTTTCCAGGGAGCTCTTGGTAAACATTGTTCTGATGATAGAATCTCAGCAGTTTGCCATGCAATAATTTGTTTAGAAAATGCTAGCGGTAGGTTTCCATTTCAAAATAAATACAGCCCTCATCTAATTACAGAATTACTTTCCATCTCTTACATCCTCTCAAAATTCTATACCTATATATAACATTCATTAACCCCATACATCATAAAAATCTATTACAATGTAGCTATGTAGATGTTCAAGGCAGACAAATGGCAAGCATTTGTTCTGAATCTACACAAGGAAAAGGACCGAGAAATGCTAGATAAGAAACCAAAAAAAACGAACAAAAGCTAACAAACTAAAAAAACATATGGTGAAAAGTTCTTGCTCCTAAAAAAATCTTACTCCTTTTGAACTACTCAGCTTCTATCAGAAAACATCAATAAAAATACTTAAACCCTACATAATTTACTCAGTTTTAGCAATTAAGAATAGTTTTTCCTAACCACAGTAATTTTGTTTCTGTTTTGTTCTTTTCTAAACATAAATGCAAACAATTTTTTTCAATTTAGTATTTTCCTTTATCACATCTCTTTCATCTTTTTTTATTGGACATAATTTCTACTGCTGGTGTTTTGCAGCCCTTTTCAACAGGTTAGACCTGAGGTTTGTATTTCCTCCTTATCATTCACACATATAAAAAAAAAAAAAAATTAAAAAGGAAGATAATTGAATGTCTAACTTTTTGATGTCTTAACTGTGTCCACAAACTTCTTTCCACATACTCACCTTAGTATGCCTCTCAAACTTTCCTGTCATTAACCACTTTACTGTTCTGTATTCTGCCTCCTCTCTTTTTGCTTTACATTCACCAGCGTCCTCAGAACATAAAGAAAAAAGTGAAGTGCTTTGATTAAAAAGCTACAGAGAAGGCTAAAGAATGTTCTATTTTGCTTAAGTTCCTTAACTTGTTTTTAATCATATTAAGCAAAATTAAAAACAGCCACTTGGAAATCAATGCAAGAACACAAAAAAGGGAGATTGAAAACACTCAAAAACTATTTTTAAACTAAATTTTAATGAAAATATTTAATATCTGAGAAGAGATATCCTTAATAATAAATAATATCTGTCTTTCACTGTGTACTCCACATGTAGATGACAAGGCATGGTACAGATGAATTCAGGCAGATGAAATTTCATAGAAATGGCAGCACAGAAAGGTAAAATGGTGCTCAGCCATCATGTCAGGTACACCTGAACCTGCAGCACCTGATGCTGTATCTGCTTGCCAGCACTTTCTCCTGCCTGGTTTTGTTTTCTTAGGTAAATTGCTGAGGATGGTGAGTGAGATAGGAGGTAAGAGGAAATCCAGACTGTATTCTAAAATTAATATCAAAGTGACATATTGAGATCTTCTCAAGTACACAGTGAAACTGGCTGAATATGGGAGCTCAGCAAGCAACCACTGGATGGATATGAGAGCTGAATGGAACAAATCCCTCAGTTAGATATGATTATATATGACTTTATTGTTATCTAAGTTTGATTTGGACTTTTCCAAATAATAAGCCAATCTATAGTATAAGTCTGAGTTTATACTGTGTAAACATCATGCTAGGGTAAATTCACTGATAGTATCAATGCTTTATTGATTTTCTGAAGTTTGGCGAAATTTTTAACAAATTTGCTGTATTCTTTTGGGTTGTTTCTTGCAATATTGTGTGTTTCAGTTGATACCCACAAAAATCACAGTGTGGTTTCCCCTAAATCCCCTTTCCTTCTCCAAAACTGACATAACACATTCTAGCAGCAAGCAAAGCTTCTGGCTAATTTTATGATCCTTTTAAACAGTCATTCAGCATCAGCATGTATCTATACATCAGAAAAAATTCCCTTTCTCTTGTGAATTTTTGACATTAGATGGTCATCTCTCCTGGAAAAGCACCAGATTAGTTTGTTCTATAGATGGTTAACAGTGGAGTTCTCTTTTTTAATAACTTCCTAGTAAGTAAATCAGTGTACAGGTTTCCACCGATTGAAAGTGCCTCCGTCAAGGTACAAAGGCAGACTAAGAAGCCTTTTCATATTTCATCTGATTTCCGGTCATTGAATTGGTCCTTTATATGATAGTGAAAAGACTTCAAGATTCTGCAATTAACTCTAGGGGGATTGCTAGCACATGATCTTAGCACTGTCTATATCAAGGAAGTGATAACCTCTTTTTTTTTATTTTTCTTGTGGCACCGCTTTTGCTAACTGTTCCAAAAGTTTACCAAGAATTGTGTGGTTTTGCCCTCTGTGCTCTAAAATTGCTGTATCAATGGAATTATTTTCCTCTTGACATCACACTATGAAAACACTAAACGTCTAGTTTTTACATTGACTCACAATTAGCCTAGATGTTATTTTAATTTATAGTCTTATTGTTTTTCTGAAGAATTCCAGGATTCTTAAGACATCACTAGGTTTGCACAGGGATGTATTTTTTAATAATTGTAGTTATCATTATGTGTCATTAAAATGAAAATATCTGAAGTGCTTCAAAATAACATTCACAAGAATTTGAGAGTAAATGACACTAATCATAAGAGCACCTCAAAGTGTATAATTTAACAATACACAAAATAAGGAAAGCACAACACAGAATTCCCATATCAACTCAAGTTCTAAAAATCTGTACTGGAGCCAAGATACCTGGTGTCTTACCTAAAGCTCCAGGAAATCAATTTCTAAACACTAAAATGTTAAAGATGGAGCATGTAGCTACTGAAAACCTTCTTTAGGGGCTCAAAACAGTTCCAGGGCACGGAGTTAGCATTTTTTGATAGGGATCTCACATTGAATTGACCTTTCCTGGTGCAAAGATGCATTACCTGTAACCAGCTGCTAACCCTGCCCTGACCTGCCCTGAGTCCCAAGGCTATGGAGGTGTGAGTGTTTTCTTTCTTGTCTGCTGCAGTTTTCCCAGCCAATGTAATTCAGATGCCTACTGCCAGCAGTGAGGGAGGCCATGTGGTTAAATGGGGAGAAGAAAGGTGTAAGAGCACCCTGATTTTGATCCTGATTGAGCCACTGAAGGAATGTGTGGCTAGGAGGAGCTACTTGGCTCCTTTTAAACCATCCAGGTTACTGTTTGTGATAAGAAACCAGGGCCACACTGCCCAAGGTAAGCATTAGATATAAATAAACGAAGAGGAAACAAATTTTTTTTTTTTTTTTTTTTTTTTTTTCTGGGAAATAGTTTTAAAGAACACTTGATGGGGCAGCCAGGGCTCAGGAAATGCAGGAAATTGTGCTCTGCAGATATAAAAGCAGTGACAGCTCCCTTCTGTCCTGAGCATGCGCTCTACCATGCAGCTAATACTTTTAGACTCCTGCAGGAGAAGGTAAAAGCTGAGGATTGTTTACCACTGCCAGACAGGAAAGGTTGCCTATCCACCAGTGATTGAGCCCCAGCAGCTCTGGCCTTTGGAGCAGAAAGAGGCTGAGGAGATATTTATAAGTTAAGCAGCCTTTTTGTTCCTTGAGGGGAACACACCCCTCAGCTGAAACATGAGCAGGTTGCCGTCACACAGCTTCCCTCCTAAAAGCCTCTTCTCGGGGGTAAAGTGGTGGAGAGTAAACAAAAAGGTATATAAACGTAACACGCATTTCTATAAAATGTAATAAAACATGTTTTGATACTCATAAAATTATAACCAAAGCTTCAGATAAACACACTGCATCAATTATAATAGAACCTGCATACTGAAGAATACACTTAAATAACAGCTTGCTCCAGAACATACTTTGAAGAAAGAAGAGAACTCTGTCCATTTTTGATCCTCACAAGTATAGTTATTTTTGGAAAGTGAATTGTTAAAAATATTAATGTTATTGGACAGAGCAGCACAGTTTACAGTAATTGCTACTGGAGTCTGTCTGATGATTGGTGGTCAATATTTTCACATGAGACTCCCCACAAAAAAATGTGCTCTTTAGCCTGTACTAAACCAAAAAAAAAAGAAATACAGAGAATTCGGGTGAGGAATTGAAGAGTATCATTGTTTCACTTACAGTGAAAACCACTGCAGTTCCAGAGCTAGCACCCGGACTATGTGTCTGTATATTCTCTGAAAATAGAGCTGGCTTTGGATTGAACCATCTCTCACCAGCTATACAGAGGGGAAGTGATGTCACTCTGAAAATAAATATAGAAATGGGTTTTCTGGAAATATTTATACTTTGTTCATGTATAAAGTGCTGAATGTACAGCCAAGGAGAGCCCACTGCTCAGCTTGCACCACTTGAAAAGAGGAAAGTTTTTAAATTTGCAAAGATTCTCACACCAGGGACTTTTTTTTTCTTTTAAAATAACTGACTCTTGACATAACCTTGTCTGTTTCAAAGGCCAAACATTTTCCTTACTCCCAAGTGCTTTGTGAGCCTTAGGGATATATTGTCCCTGGCAAAACTGGGATAGCAATATCCTGGGAACGGGTGATTTCCGTCAGGGACAAGGAAATCGCTCCAAACCACATTTCATTCTGGTTACAGCATTTTAATGAGATTTGCAAGCCCTTCTGAGACAGTCACAAGAAACATTCAGACCCAAACCCTCAGACAGAATCCTGAAAGTTATTCTAATGTCTCAGAAGAAGATGGATCTTAGGACTCCAGTTTGGCTGTGATATTTCTTACATTATATTTAGCATTGATTAATTAAGGGGTGACTAAGTATTGACCTCTCAATTAATTCTGAAAGAAGCTGGATGACTGGAAATACCTAGCAACATTTGAGAAGTGACTCCTTAACTGTTTCCTGGAAAACAGCTTCCAAAATTCTTCTTCAATAACTTCCAAAACCCTTCATGATATGGATTTCAGCTTAATCAAGACACTCCTATTCTAATGAACACATAATTTCCTGTGAGAATATGAGCAAGAATATGGGAAATAATAAAACCATAGCTAGCAATATAACTCTTAATGTGCAATAAGAGTGTATATATGGGAATGTAAATGAAGGCACCATCATCCATCTCTCTGTGATCATGCCTCAGCTACTAACAGCTTGTTTGCAAACAGGGTTGCATGGATCCAGAATTCCTCTTAGAGTGAAAAAAAGCAGGTTGTTGAGGACAGGATCTATAACACCAAAAGGATAAAATAATGAAGAGCATAAAATAACTGTTAAAGAATCAAAGGGTTAAGAAGTAAATCTTTAGGGTAAAAGGTGATTTAAATTTCATCAGAAATGAACTGTGATTCAGATAATGCTGGTTTTTTTCAGTTTACACATTTTGAATTAATGTAGCATGGATTATGTTGCATAAAACAATGACAATACACGAATTCTACTCATGGAAATTACTCATCCATCAGCCAGTGTCAGGAACATTCAGAAGCACATGCATTAAGTTCTGCACTGTAAGTCCAAGTCATTTGTATGTGAATAATGCTAGTTGTGAAAATGAAAACAAGAAGAGATAAGGAAACTTTAGGATCCTTCTGCATTGACTTCTCTTTGACCCAGGAAAGAACAATGAATGTTTGCTTTTCCTTGGAAGGGGTGCCGACAAGGCTACACAAACAAAGAAGCAGAAGCTCAGCTGGTGCAAATTAGTCCAGTTGCATTGACTTAATGGAACTGCATCCTTTTCCCCAGCTAAAGTTGTGGACACAAATGTCAAAAGTTCCTCTGTTATAATTTTTTCAGGACAAGGATCAATCATGAATCCTTTCACAAATCTTCAAACAGAACTTTTCCCAAGCAGATTTTGCAGATCTGAGTCTGATTTTCTGCTTCTTAAATGACCCAAAATATTTGATTCCTGTCATAACTGTGCTGTTTCCTACTCCAGTTTCCACATTATTTTGTTGATTCTGTAGTACTACAGTGAAAAACACACTCTCAGACCTTCCAAGTCCTTCTCAGGTCACTAGCAGTGTGCACTCAGGAGCAATATGAAAGGGGCTTGGCCATGCATGCCTATATGCTTCCTTAGTCTCCCAGAAACTAACTACAGTTTCTGAAAATGAGCAGGCAAAGCTGCATTTACCTCAACAAAAAAGACTGCACTCTGCTTTTAAGAATCCCTTTCAGATGGAGATACCATTTCTATTCGCCTAAAAGCACAAAACAATTAAGTTAGATCATTAAAAAAAAAAAAAAAAAATCGCCAAATTTTACTGCTGTCTGCAGATCTTTCTCTTATCACTTCTGAAATGAAGTGATATCATGTTTGCTTGGAAACTGAACTGTTTTTGAAACAGTAAAAGAATGTTTGCAATAGCTTGTCATTCTCATCGGTGCTATTAGTGTCCAGTAAACTCTCTCCTTGTAAATCCATAGATGTCAAAGGTTTCTGAAGACCCTTTCTAAGCAAGTGTATAGTTTGGCATAGTGTCTGATTGGGCAGAGGTGAAGGATCCTGGTGTACAGCTCCTGGATACTGCTATTGCCTCCTCTATTAGAAAGTCTGGGAGTTTTCTAATGCTGCTATTTGGCAAACACATTTTGGATGAGAGCCAAAAGACTGCTCTCCTCTGGCTCTTTGGAATTCTGGTACTCCAGAAGAAATCAATAGAGCCCGGTAAAAACAGAAGAAACCAAATGAAAATGTCTGCTAGTGACTGTATGACTTCTGGGCTTAGATGCTTTGCCGTAGTATCTTGTTTTTACTGTTCAATAATACTCAGATTAACACCACTGTTAGAGGGATTATAACAAAGAAAAACTTATGAAAAGAAATTTAAAAGGGAATAGAAAAATAAAGAAAGAAGATTGAAACAAGAAGGAGGAAACAAGCAGAATGGGAAGAGCAACCGAGTAGAAAAGCAGAGAGTTTCATGACCAGACATGGGCACTGGGACTGAATCCTTTAGAACAGAAACAAGACCGACTCATTAGAAAACTTTATTTTCAGGAGAATAAAAGAGCAGTGTTAGTTCAAAGAAAGCATTTTTCTTGAGGCAGGGACAGATGGATGCTTTTTGTTAATAAAACAAGATCTGTTCCAGGATGAATTCCCTAGCAATATGTGTATCTGTCTGTATCCCCTTTGCAAAGGTCCCATGAAAACAAATTATTGCTTGCCTTTCTAATTTTGATGCTTTGCTGAAGTTCAGAAAATGGCAGCCAGCCTAAACTGGGAAGTGCTTTAAATCATTCCTATCCAGGTGATGATAAATGCTCTCTAGATTTTATCTGTAGAGTGGAAAAAACAAACAAGAATACATTACTCAACCCCTAAGATTTTTTAGAAGTTGAAATTCATCTAAAGGAACACTTGAGTCCTGTCTACCCCCCACTGAAGTGATTAGGAATTTCAGCTAAATAAAGAATGAAGGTGAGACTGAAATGCCCATGTAATCAACCTTCACAAAAAATCTAATGCAAAGTTAAAACTCTTTTGAGATAAGTGCAAACATGGGAGCACTGAAATAATACTGAAAGAAATGAAGGAGGCTTTTTAAAATTCCCAACTTGTGCTTTCCTCAAAGTGTAATTCAAAACTGATTAAAAGTATTAAATCCTTTCTATGCAAAGGGTTAATAACAAAATTCAAATAGTGGTGTGGTGTCCCATGGATACTCAATAATGAAAATTCAAATGCTCATTTCTCTAAGCCTTTTGTGTCCCTTTTCTAGATAATTGGTTTTTTGCCTAATTTTTGAGGCTATTTAATAACACCTCCTGCTAGACATTTCATGTAAACTCAGCAAGAGGAGGCATCATGAGTAATAGAAAAGACTTCTGCTCATTTTAAAGCTCAAATTCATACTTTTCTTAACAAAGGAGATCCCCACTGTTAGAGTTTGGCAACCAGCGGGCCAACTGCATTGGGGAAGATTGGATTAGGGGGGCAGCTGACTGTGCAGTAAAGTCTCCACTCCAAAGCAGGATTTTTATGTAAATTCCATTACAATTCATGCTTTTTGGAGATAATGAAATGGATACAAAACACTTCAAAGTTTCCAAGTCAGCAAAATAATGAACAGGGACATTCAGAGAGTTGATTTAATACATTTTTTTAACATTTGGACCCATGCATGAACAGGATTGGCATATGTTCAATGTATCACGTGGAATTTGCTTTTAATACTACTGTCTAAACCCCACAACTTTTCAGGCTATTAGTGATGTGTGAACATCAGCTATGAAGAGTTTTCCTCAGTTTAAGCTCTAATAGGCTGTATCATTTTCCAAGTGTTTGCCTGAAGGCAACTTTTACCAAAGAATCAGCCAAATACTTTTTGAAAATAGAATATTTTCAACTCAACAGCTTTACACAACTGCCTATGAATATGCCACAGCATTTTTTATCAATGTACTTCAAATAAGAAAACTCTGGGGTCAAGGGGGGCATGCAATGATCTTCTACTTTGTTCTGTCACATAAGGTATAGAATTTAATTTGTCAGTATTTGTTCTGATCATAGTGGAACTGGAACCTGGATGTTTTGATATTTCTTCAAATTTGTATGTTTGCTGCTTACAAAATAAAAATGTGTATATATTTGTATATTTTGTATATATTTGTAAAACTGTGTGTAGTGAAACACGTGTAGGCACACACTAAGTATTTTTATACCAGAAATACTCTCAGATGTTGAGTTCTACCTTTCAATCCAGCTGATATGAGTATCTCTGGTGCAAAATATGCAGTGAGAATACTTCCACCACACTGAAGTGCCCATGCCATCAGGTCTATCAATCATCATAAATACTAGAAAGACTAAAAGCATCCCAGGAGGGCCAACAGAGAATATAACACACATGTACTACTTAAGAGCTCTGCAAGGCCTTTGGGTACTTCTCCTCTGTGGTTTGTGTGTTAATTTTAGTATTAACCTACTATTAGTGACAGGTTCACAGTGCTCAACAGGGATATCTATTCAGTAACCACATTCAAGGCAAAACTGTACTGCTGATACTGTTAGTGTCTTTATACACAACTACCCTATTGATATCAACTCTGAAGAGAATGGTGAAAACATCCACTTTTAGGAGAGGAAAGAAAGAAAGTATTAGCAAATATGTAAACTACAGATATAGAATGATTAGCAAAGCTCAGAAATTGTAAAATATTGGGGCCACTGATATCAAAAATAGTACTCTTCCCTCTTGGTATAAGTTTTTGTTCAAACAAGCATCTATTTATTTAAATAAAAAATACAGTACATATATAATTAAAACAAAAACCAACTAGTGTTCCAAAACTAAGGATTCCAAAGAAGGAATCGACCAAGATTTGAACTGCAATAAAGTTTGTATGATGTGAGCATTTAGCTATTAAGGCTCTTAATTATGATTGATGAGGCTAAAAGGTGAGTTTATGCCTTAAAGTTTGCAAGCTCTGTTGTTTAATGAAAAACATTGAGAAGCCACAGAAAGCAAAATATGAGAATCGGCTATTCTTACTGTTTAGACCACAAGATCACACTGGTCATATTGTATCATTTAAGAGTAAATGTAATAGGCTTTTCTGAAAAAAACAAAAGCAGCAACAAGTTATAAACAAATTTGATTTGTGGGGGTTTTGTGGTTCCAAGTTGTTTGTTTGTTTATAATCACATACCTCGCTTTTCCTAGGGAAATATTCAGCCAAATACACTCACTTCAGGAATAAAAAGGAAAGTGAGAAGCAACACAGAGAGGGAAAACATGTCAGGATCCTGCCCTGCTTCCATTGTACTGAGCAGTAATTACTCTGGAAAGTGCTATTAAGCTGAGCACTCAGTGGGCCAGGTTCAGCTACCCATATTCATGCAGACTTAACACACTGGCCATCAGTGAGTCCTCCTGGGCTGTGCTCTGAACATCAGCACACAGTGAGCAGTTACTAATATGAATAGTCCCGCTGACTTCAATATAATTATGGAGAAGAAAGAAACGACTCAGGGTGGGTACAGTCGGTATCAAAATCAATCTCAACAGGAATAAGGATGGCAGAATCAAGTCTTCTGGGCACAGCCAGCTCAGTTAATGCTACGGCCAAACACAGCAAAAAGCATTTATGCCTGATAGACTAAAAACCGGGATGGAAAAAAACCTTTTAATTAAGAATGATAGGAGTGGAAAATCCTCTTCCTAGAAGAAATAGGAATATACCAAAGATACAAGCAGACTCAAAAGCACGATAAAAAAGCCACTCTTTTTTTCTGTGTTTAGGAAATGAATAGAGTTGAACTGCTCTTTGTCACAGCGATATAATACTGTCTTCAGGTGGTCATTGTTTCCATGTCACCTTTGAACCACGCAAAACCCTCGTAAACATGCTCCTCAAATATTCTGTTGTTTTCTTTCAAGGAGTGATTTATAACACTTCACAGCAAGGAATGTGCCACATACATTAAACATTAATACTGAGTTATAGTTTTCTAAATCATAGCTATCCGCTTTGTAGGCTTGTGCTTGGCTTGTATTCCAGGAAAAGAAATACATATTTTTCTGTTCTGTCATTTATTTATTTGGCACTGGGCTCCACTGAAATCTCCTGAAAACAATGAGAAAATGTCTTTTTGTTTGTTTTTTAAAATACCTGACTTTGCTTGAAATACACAGTGAGAGACAGTACAAATATGAGTAACAATTTGATAAGACTTGAACTGAGGCCACAGCACAATATGTCATAACTAGGACAGCTCATGAGGGCTGCCAGAATTCCCTCCAAAAGAAAAGAACTACAATTACTTTATATGGGAAGGTGGGAGAAACCCAGAGAAAGTGAGATTTTTATTTGAACTGGAGAAGAACAACGGTATTGACACAGAAGAGAGATGTTTCCACTGGACAGCTGGTCTCCAGCTATCCTGTTACATTTATAGGTACTCCTGCCTCTGATGCATTTTCTGAATACAATTTACTAAATCACTTGAGCACATATTTAAAATTATGTACAACAATAATCCCAGTGAAATGAATGGAAGTAACTACGTGTTTTAAACTAGACACATGCTTTAATGTAAGACAGAATGAAGCACATAATCCTCCCACGTGATATTTTCAAGTTGTACTTGAAGCTTGGTCAGTGAAAACACATACAGTCACAGAGCAAGTCACAACACCTTACCAGTCTTGTCTGTGACACTCCTTCCAGGCCATTAGACCCTGGATCCATGGGGAAGATGAATGCAGAATGCTGGAGGCATAGGCTTCCTTGAGCACTTTTTGCTGGCTCTGCAGCAGAATCTGCTGTGCTCAGAAAAATGCATGTCTTAGGGGAAGGATTTGGAACTAATGCTCTCTAGAGCATTCTTAAACTCGACAAATCAAGTGATCAAAGTATTAATTACTGGTTTTTTTAGGACATCAGTATTTTACCTCACTGTAATCAAAGCACAATCTGCCAGCTACTATCTAGTTATACTGGACTCCACTCCTAACCAACCAGCACCCAAATTGTGATAAAAGCCTTGGTGCTTAATAGAGCACTCTGGGATTCATCTGGAGACCCTGGGAAGCCCCAAACCATACGAGTTTCTAGCATATACTGTTTATTGTCAATTTTGTATTCTATGGTAGATATTACATTTCACATACAAAAAAGAAGTCTGTACTATTTAATGTGAAAGAGAAGACAAAGCAACCCCATCTCAACATGTGCAGTAGACAGTAAAAGCATTTCTTTACATGCACATGAGGAAATTAACAGCATTCCCCACATATTCATTCAAAGCAGTGAACATGCTGTGCTGGATGCACATATACATTAGAGAAGCAAAATTGCTTTAAATAATCAAAATACACAAAGGAACATTTTCTGTGTGGCTGGAAATAACCCTGACAAATGTTAATGTTTTACAAATGAAAAACATTCTTTAAGAAGCAATACAAAGCAACAAATTTTCAGATGCATACAAAGTAAGCTCCTGTATTAACCTGTGTTTCACAACCTAGACGTATACAAAGATCATTGTGTGATTAACAAGTACATTCAAACTCCTTTTTTTTTCTGAATTATGAATGCATTTTGGCAAGATCCAGAGAAGGTCAACAGCATGATTAAAGATACGAAGAAGTTCCATATGGTGAGATACTGATGAGAAGTGGACTACCTGAGTTCACCAGCAGATTTTGCTGATGTATAAAGTAATGAATGACAAGGACAGACCAATGTATTTTTCCCTGTGTATATCAACAGACAAAAGAATTTCATCCAAATTAAGGAACAGAGTTTTTAGTGTCCCTGCTATTACATTACTCAGCATATAATTAATCAGTGAAATTCGTTGCTGCAGTAAAATACTGAGATAAATTGATTGCAAACAGGATTAGTCACACACGGATAAGACCAACATACTGATTAAGACTGGATAGGATGATACACAACTTCCATTTCTCGGGCTACCAGTTTTGATTCCTCAGAACACAACGATTGTGAAGTCCAGAAAAAAGCTTTGCACTGGTATTTTCTTGGTAGGGGAGAAAAAGCTACATACAGTCTTTTGTCATGGTCCTTGAAAGGTGTGAAACATCAAACAAGAGGGCTTACTTTACTATGACAATTCCTATATAACAGCTGCCTACAAGACATTTTTTTTCTAATTGAGAATACTGACAGTATATAATAAGTAAATAAAAACTGAAATTGAAAAACAAGATTGAGTTGTAGCTAGTGTTTACAATAAATGAAGCTCAAATCCTGCTGTTATGTTTCTGACAACTTTAATAACAATAGATCATCTTGTTTTAGTAGCACACTGAGAGGGGGGCTGCAAGGTATGTCACCCACAAGAATGACTAATGTGTTATGCTTATCACTTTAGAAGCAGAACTATCTGAATTCTGCTTGCTAACTACAGGGCAGTGCAAATTACCTCGACAGCACCGTGTATTCTTTCCATACCTTGCTTACAGGCCAGGATTGCTTAGTCCCAATGTATTAATAAGTAAGTGCAAGTATTTCAACAATCAGCATTTTAGCATTTGCATGCAAACTCTCATGCTGTGTAATTATACACAGTGCTGGCACTCAAATTAATTAAAGCTGATTTCTTTGTGACTGCAAACTGGTCATATCCCCAGACTTGCTCCAGTATGAAGTCATCACCCTATATTCAACATGACACTTTATGTCCCTAGCATTCTTAGCAATGCTAATATGCAACAACTGTAAATTAGGCAATATTTTACAGAGCAGCTGACAACCACTGGGTAGCTGTTGAGTTCCTCCTCCCCCTCCCCCAGACACTTTCCACATAAAAGTAAGAAACCAGTTATTTCCATTGTGCTTGCTTTGTAATTATCTGAACTAACAATGTAAACAAATTACATACATTGTTTCAACAGATACTTGCCCGTGTTTGATTAGGGGTTACAGAAAACTTATAAAACACAAAACCCAACAACAACATCAACAATGTTTGTTTGATGCTAACATGCAATTAGTCTCTGACAATTTCAATGTTAATTTAAAAACTCCTTCTCTTTCTCTTTTTTTTCCTGAAATGGCTTTTTAGTTTAAAAAGGCGTGCTCTTGCCAGGCAAGAATAGGGAATTGAGGAGGCAGAGCAGAAGAGCTGACTGTTATATTTCAGGACGCCTCATCAAATAAAGTGGAGCTGTAGGAGACAGTTTTTTGCAGAAGGGATCCATAAATGCTGACTGCTGGGGCAGCGCTGAGTTCCAGTCTCTTTCACAATAAAGTTGCCTGCTCTAACTTTATAATTTGGTTGAAAGAAGTCCTTTCGTAATACATTTTTCAGCAGAGATCTCCTCTGAGGAATTAAAATACTACAGTGATCTCTTATCTTACAAATATGACTGCAATAGGATCATTCTCCTATAACCTTCAGAAGCAGAAAATAATATAATCAAGCCCATTGGTATTTTGCATTTACAAAATTTCATACATGTTTCTTCAGCTACAGAACTGAATTGCTTCAAGAGAGTTTACGGCTTTATTTCCTTGCAGCCACAAAGTGCTCTTGGTGCAGAGCTGCTCTCTTAGATCTTCTCCTATTCGTAGCAGTAGATTTACCATAGCAAGTGACAACAACAGTTTAAAAAATGCTCTGGCTCTCCGACTAAACTCCACTCCCAAGTAGAACCAGATCTCTTTTTTTTTTTTTTTTTTAACTCTCCACATAGTTTGGTTCTCAGAAAACGCAGAGTCAAAATATGACAAAAGAGAATTATACAAGTTGATATCCTAATAAAATAGTTTCTTTAGGCTAACATAAATCATAAAGAGAATTTCTGTATTCTAACACTAATAATCAGCATAGGAAGTTCTCTTCTGTCAGTTGACACAGGAACTGTTGAAATACAATGGACAGATCAAACTCCACCTTCTCTAGCCTGAACTGAAACACTGTTGTGGATGTTATGCTCCTTCCTTCGGTGTTGAGCATGTTCAGCTTTGCTGGACTTTAGGTCCAGTTTCCCTGCTTATAAAAAAATATAAATCAGAAAAAAAGGCTGACATTGTTTTGACATAGTGAGAACATGGAAATGCTAGAAGGACTTATTTTGGGTTAAAAAAATGGAGATATCTGAAACATAGAGTGATAAATATAGACTTGGCAAATATTTGCAGAATCAACTGAGCTTAAGCAACTAGAATATTAAGAATGCCTTTGATAATGTTTCAAAACTTATCAATAGACACATATTCTATAAGTCCCCATTAAAATCAAGGAACACTGAAACTAGGCGGAGGCAAAAAATATGGGAATGTTTCTAAAGTTGACTTCTTTTCAAAGAAAAGAATATGCTACAATATATTCACACACTTCTGCTCTCTACTTGGACAGGGCAGGCCCAAAGACTTGTTTCTGTTCATAGAATCACAGAATAAGCTGAGTTGCAGGGACCCTCAATGATCACTGGGTCAGCTCCTGGCCCAGCACAGCACCACCCCAAGAGCCACTCTGTGTGCCCAGGAGTGTCCCGGCAGCACTGCTGCAGCTCAGTTAACACTAGAAGCAAACAGTATTTTGTAGCATTTCTTGTGCATTATGCTAGGACCATAACGTTGTTTGAGCCCAGTCTACAATGCTAATTCCTACGGGCTGCAGTACCAACACTGCCAATGCTCCAATGGAGAGAGCATGAGCACTCTTACATGTGTGGCTGGATTTCACTCCTGGGAAAGGCATAAATCAGTACCAAAAAATGATAGACTAAAGGGAATTATTGTGCAATTGCCTTTCTTCAGCACTGGAGATATCATTCTTAGTGGTCTTGAAAGCTCAGGTTTATGGTACTGGCCATAAATGCTATGATCTCCATTAAATATTTCAGAAGACATTCAACATCAGTGATAAATTCAACTTGCAACTGGGGCAGCACAGTTTCAGCAGCAGAAATTCCACAAAATTCCTCCTGGATTAATGCTTTCTCAAAAATGCCAGTGAACTCAGTCCTCTGATTCTCACCAGGTCTTCCTTCACCAACCTCTGTAAACAGGAACAACTTAGGGGGGATTCTCAGATTAGCACACACCTCCTCATTCTTAGCCAGATGCAGTTGCATGAGTTGGAATAGACAGGAACGAGACAAGAGGTCAGTCTCTGACATCCAGGCTTTGCAGAAGCCCTGTACATCCAAGAGGAGGTAACAGATACAACTCAACAAAACATGCCTTCAGTATACAGTGCTCTTCTATTCTGACACGGGGAAGACCTCTTGTAAGTGCTAAGATAAGGCGAGATATAGATAAGATGAGTCTGTTCTCTGAGCTTCACAGGCATGTCACTACCAATCAAATGTATACTAGAATTACTTGGAAAGAAGTCAACAGTCTGTGCCATCATGCTTCAGAGTGTGCTGCTTTTCTAAAGCAGCTGAGCTCTATGAAAAAATTGATAGGCACTATGGGGCCATTGAACAAAAAGTATTATGTTGCTATTACTGTTACAAAGAAATAAATAGATGATCACTGAAGTGATCATGCAAACTACTGCCCTTCTCAGGTATTGTTTAGATATGTCACGTCTGTCTGGAGAAAAAGAGAAGCATGATGTGCCCATGTAATTTAAGTGCAGGAAAAGTTTATGCTTCTTGAGAAATTACCAAAAACTTTGTAGACAAATTTCTATCTCCTCTTGTTCATTAAAAGAGATGTTTGGAAGACAAGGGCTTTATAGTCAAGGATGTAAAGTGTATGAACTCTCCAAAAGGATGCTGGAAATAGCAACACATGAAACAATAGCTCTTTGTTGGTTCCAGCTGCTGTCCATTCAGTTAATTTTAGAAGAACTATCAGAAATCTTGTCAGAAAGACACAGATTTTATAATCCAGTAACCATGATTTCCTTACAGGTGATATGTGACATAGAGCACAACAGCCGTGTTTTTGTGATACACCTGAGAAACCTTCTATTAGAGTAACTTTATGGTGAATAAGTTTAAATAAGTGAGATGCAAAAAATTAACCTGAGGTCTAAGTATCACAATAAATACCATCTGAAAAAACCAGTCGAGAGCAACCATGTACATCATGGATGCAGTGAACAACTCTGCCACATAAAACACAGTTTTATGTTTTATGTGTAGAACACAGTCCTGGAAAGGATACCTTTTTCCAACGCAAAAACCTGAAAACCCCAATGTATTTTATATGTTAATTCAAAACGTGGAAGCTTAGAAAAGAAGCATGTATAGCAAAAGTAGCCTTTCTAGCCAAGTAATAGAGTTAGTAATAAGACTGTTTACTCCAAGGACACTCTGGGATTACTCTGTTTTGCCATGTACAAACTGAGAAGTTGCATAACAACTGATGAAAAAGACATCCGTTATTGATCATTCAGATAATAAGGAGTTTTGGTGAGCTTAAAGCACAAACAGGTCAAGAGTAAAGGAGTAAGATTTATTATACTGAGTTTATATTACCAATGGGACTAAAAGCAGCAAGCTGCTGCTCAGCTTTTATACTCTGGTTCATTTTCATGTTTTGTAGCTCAAGAATCTCAAAGTTCTACATAAAGTTAACTTCAAAGCTCTAATAAGAGACTGCTGAAACTGACAGAGAAATTGTTGAAACTGATTCTGCAGCTCACTCTTTGTGACTGAGCAGATGCATTTCTAAATTTTCCTTCCCATCATTTACCAACTCCTTCTCCACTAAATTTAGTATTGAATGCTCATTTTCTGAACATTTTCCATTCTGTTGGGTTTGTTCCACATTTGAGAATCAGTAGGTCAGATGTGCTGCAGACTATTTTGTTAGACTTGTTAAAATCAAATTGAAACTGTATGATTAATGATATGACTCATCTGTGTTGGTTTGTTGGGTTTTTTTAAACAGGAAAGTAAACAAGTGCTTGTCTAAAGCTCCACCTGCTTTGCTGCTGTTATGGTGCTGTGCATATCAGAGAAAACAATTCTCCCTTCTCAAGGCTGAACTAAAATTAGGCCCCACCTGCAAGATGTTAGTGAAATCTTACACAGCTGCATTCCAGAGACAAGTTCCACAGATTGCTTTTGGAAAGCACTGCGCATTTCTGGCAAAATCAAAATCAAACTTGTTAGCTTTTTTTGCCTAACTTTTCAAAAATGTATTATTAATGATAAATGTAATTATTATCACACTAATCATGCTGATAAGTAATCTCAAAAATAGATCCATTTAAAATGTAATTTTACACCCACATCCCACTGTATTTAACCACTTCTTTGCAAATGCAGGCAGTAATCATAATAATACTTAGCACTTAGACAGCACTTTATTCATTTATAGACACTTCTGTGGCACTCATCACCAGAGTAACTTTATTTTCTTTATTATGTCTTCAAAGTGCTGCACTGACATTAACAAATTAATCCTCACGGCACTTCAGTGGGAAAAGAAAAAGTCTGATCATGCAGTATTTACTAAGCAAAACTCTGTCCTTATCCACCCCCAATAACCTTCTGCTCACTAACAGAGTGAGTATGAACACTGGAACATAGATCACAAGGATTGCAGAGCCCTTAAAACACACTTAAATTCCAACTTTGAAGTGACAGAAAATTGCTACTGAATTCAAAAGTAGAAGGGTCTAAATATATATTCTGACCCTTTCTTACAATAATTCTTTCTGACAAACGAATGCTAAATATTCCAATGTACAGAATTGTTGGAAGTGGCTACACAACTGTAAACACAACAAACCTAAAACAAATCACACTTTCATGTAGCAAATGGGAGTGTGTTATATAGAGTTTATCTTTCCAGAAGTGATGGGATTTTAAGACCTTCATTAATAAAGATAGCTTATGCATATTGGAGACTTAAGTGAAATTTGTGTTGGTTTTCATTCTGTGTTTGCAGAAAGACAATTGCTTGTATGAGACTTTTAGTAATAATATAAATGGGAAGTGGACTAACTACACATAAGTCAGTCAATATAGTAAGCAAAAGATGAAAACAGATATTGACTTGTTATATATTTGATAGCTCCTCTGCAGATAATTTTAATAAATGAGAATATATATGCTCAAAATCTGGGATGTTCAGTGTCATTAAGCAGTTGTAACACAACATAATTGATACCTGTAACTCATGACAGACCCACAATGGATAATTAATGTCACAATTTATTTTGCATGCTGAGATGTTAACATAAAAAAAACTGAATCAAATTAGGCAACCAACTGCAGTTCATGAGCAAACATTTTGTTTACCACACTTCCCAGTTGTTACTGTCAAAAAGGAACTATAAAAGGAGGTTAAACTTTCAGCTCCGAGGTAGTGAACTCCTCTCTCTTAGCACACTATAGGCCATTAAAGGCTTGAGGGCCCCCTGAGACCGAGTAATTCTAGTGCACAATATAACAAGTCACACACCGCCAGGGTGGGAGTGGACTGGGGCACTTATCTAAGTTTCATTCACTGCAGTAGCCCAAGGGAACAGTGCATCAAGCCAGCTGCACTGGCTCAGTTCATCCTGTAACTTTACACTATTTTCCCTCTAAGTCACTACTAATCCCTCGGGTTTACATGTTTTTTTGGGCGGCATCAGAGAAAAGTAGTGTGAAATTGCCTGAAAGCCTCTTTATAAATAAGACTTATGATATAGACCAGTTCTGTTGTTGAAAGACTGAAACAAATGCCCTTGAGGATTGCAAGAACCATTTTACAGGTCTCCTACTGTGATGGTTTTTGTCTCTGTCTAATGACTGACAACTTTAAAAAAAAAAAAAACAACAAACAAACAACCATTCCCAGCTTCCTCTTCTAATTTAAATCAACTCTGTCTGGTTAACTTTTGGTCAGCTACTACAATACATCCAATAGAAAATATCCTTTGCTAAGATATTTTGGCTCTCTTGTTACTAACAAATTGATTCTTTTTTAAAGATTTGTTTTACTCCCTGGAAATTTTGAACACTTTAGGACAAATTCCAACCTGGCTGTGTGGGTGTGGCTGCAGAGAAGGTAAAAGAAGGTGACTCCACTAAAATAACAAGATTTGGCCCAGGCACTTCACATGCACACTTATGAAAGGCATATCCTGATCAACTTGTGACTCTGCCTAATATTCTGTACTACCAACTGAGACACAGTGAAGGTCACTAATCCAAGGAGACATTTCAGGCTGACCCTGCGTATTGTTTAAACTCAACTTCAGTTGTTGCTGTAAGTTTGAAAACCCATTTCATATTGGCAGAATTGTAATTCAGGGATAAATGTTCACTTAATCATGTGAACAACTACTACAAGGTGACAGAAAAGGTGGATGCTGCCCAGTTCAGAATTTGGATGACCAACAAACCAGGTCTCATTTATAAGAAATACACATAAATGGTGGCAAGAATTTTTTTTCTTCTTTTTAATATTAAAACCCGGAAAATTCCAAATTCTCAGAGAGTCATAGTGTTTCAAATCACACCAAATGCATTATCACCTGAGCTCATGCCTGACTCTTTATCTAAAAACAGCCTTTAAAATTAACAGTCTCAGGGATGCCATCTAACACAGCACCATCTCAATGACTTTTCTAGCAACCATGGCACCTGTTTCTGCTGCTGGTAGCTCTCAAATGAGTGCCATACAAGAAACATCCCTAATGCCCACCAAACATGCAAAGTACCAGCTGGCTTACCTTTGTGAGATCATGTTTGGGAACTTTGCTTTCTCAAGGTTCACCTTTTGGGAAAGTTTGTATGCAGCAGCTGATTGTACAACAGCCTTCAGGGCTCTAATAGTAACATTTGGAATCAGTTATTAGATTATGTAATATTGTCTGCTTGCAAAACAATTCATAATATAACCCCTATTTCTGAACTTACAGTTTCTATTTATTTTATTTTGGATAGGTAAAAAAGATGATGCAGAGAGAATGATATCTTCTGTTAATCAACTTCTAGAACAAAGTTTTTTTTTTCTTTTTGTTAACACTGGTTATGGCATTTGAACCACACTGAAGCAATTGCAAATTAGCTTACTGGCTTTTCACTAGACAAAGTTTAAAACATCCATCTTTGAATGACAACTTTTTTTTTTTTTTAGATCTAGAAGAAGATCTTGACAAATATATTTACCTTTTAACTATAATGAAAGAATTACTAACTTCAAGACACTGTCATTTGTTTGGTGAAAGAAATAATATATCTCCATAACTACACCTACATGGATACTTATCTATTTGGTACTAGAAACCTTGACTGGAAATTAGGTGGTGCATAGGATGATTTTGTCCTTTAGACAGAAATATAGATGAAACAAATGCAGAACTAGGTTTGCACTGATGGTTCATTGACCAATTTGCTACTGATTTAATGATAAACAGCATCAACTCCCTTGTGTTGAAACCTACAAAGTTCCTTAGTGGACAAGCTGAAAAGCCTTTGCTTTTTGATGATAATTTTTTGTTAAAATCAGTGACAAAAATCCTGTCCAGTGGGGTTTATTCAAGGCTCTCAAAAGCAGAATGAGATGCAGATCTGATAAGTGAAAGATTAAGAGTTTCATCCCAATAAATTATGTGAGTACTTGCTTTGGAATTACTCTTCATTTTACACATTACCATCTATCTGAAACAGTATGAAATAGAAAAAAAAACTAATTCGTGTGAATGAATATAACTGGAAGGCAGAATGACAAAAATCAGTATATTTCTAATTGTTTTTCTGTGGAATGATTGGATCCTCGCATCATATCAAATGGGATGTATATTTATTTAATGGATGAGCATGCCTTCAAAAACTACACTCTTATCTATAGTGCTCAAAAAGTAGTTATCCTATGTGGCAAATATTTGGATAATTCAGGTAGCAGAACATTTTTCCATGTTTTTTCCCAGCATGTTTCACCCATGCTACACATGGAATGAATACCTGTTAACTTATGTACACTGTTCTTTTAGGAAGGAGTTCTTCTGCTTAGATTCAAATAGCTTTGAGTTTCCATGAGAATTCTGTGAAACTGTAAGCTAATCTGAAAAATCATACCTAGGTTTATGGGACTTAATAGCTAAAAATGTGATAGTACATTAGTGAGCCTTACTCCTACTTACGGTAAAATCAATCATTACAAGGCGACCTTTACTGTTTACTTCCATTATCCCTTTTGTACATGGATTTTCTGAAAGACATGTATTTCATGCTGTATACCTGCCCTAAAAACATTGCAGGAAGAGATCAATGGCATGGCCTTGAATGCTTTGTTTATCACAGCATTTTTTGGAACAGAAGTATGTTTCTATGTGGCAGAAGTTGCTTTTGACATGCAGATCAAGCAAGATGGTCAATACAGAGTCTTCCCTTTTGGAACATTCCAGTCATTCCACAGTGGGACGCCTCTTCTTTCAGCTTCTCTAGCCCCCAGTTTCCTTTTGTACCTTGGCGTTTTACCATTGCCCCTTTGGCACAAATTCCTTAGCAGAAACATTTTCTGAATTGGATCTCTCAAGCACAGTTTCTTCCTCTCCCTTCCCTTCCAAAACATTCTGTGGCCAAGCCTTTACTCTGACATTCTCCTCCTGATAAGCAGTTGTTCTCAGATGCTCTAGTAATCTGCAAAATGGTGCAAGTTTTTTATTTAGCTGAGAATGAATGAGGAGAATAGTAAATCTGGATTGTTCTGCTTCAACAATATGCCATGGCCTTTCTCAGGGGAGAAGAATAGTGAGGGAAACTTTGGGCCTATTCATTAGTTTGACTGATATTTTTTTCTTAGTTGACAGCTAGCACTGAGAGTACTTCAAAGGTATTAAAGAAGGAACAGAGGGCCAGCACATCCATTAAATCCATTTATTTAATAAACCATAAAAAGCTTCAGTGCATGAGTAAGATGTCTACAAGTGCATGGAGCCAGCTTTCTCTCCAATCTTTTACTACCACTGTTAGAGATCAGGAGGAACTGAAAATCATAAGCTTTTTGAGAATGGCAACACTTCGACCTGAATAAATAACACTGCTTATTTATAGCAATTTGCATAGCAAGGCACAAAAAGCCCAGGTTCAATACAAACCAGGCAGACTTTCTTGAGCCAGCAATGGGCAGACTTTGAGAGAGTCCAACACAAAGTGGACATCAGTATGTAACATGTATGTAAGATCCTCCTGAGCAACAGTATGAAAGCAGGTTTGGCAGAGAGCTCTCAAAAAGCTGTGCTAGATCAGAACTAGATTAACTTGGCTTTACTCTCCTATTTCTTGAGACAGTCACCTCTGGCACTTATATCAGCATCCACATTCCCCTCGGTCCCTTGGTAATTAGAAATTCCTTGAGGCTATATGGATATTGGAAGCATATGTAAGCTCATTTGAAGATCTTGGCCAGTAAGACTTTGATGAATTGATGGGAACCAAGCTGGTGCCAAATCCAAACTTTCTAGCGAACCTTCAGGTGCTGAATTTGTGGCCTGAAAATATTTACTTTGGATAAGTTATCTCACACACACACACACACACACAGATATATATATATATACATATATATATATATATATATAGAGAGAGAGAGAGAGAGAGAGAGAGAGTTTTGCTGGTATCTTGTCTAGTGTGCTACTGTGGGAAATATTACAGGTCACTTCAGGGTGACAAAGAATAGTTTCTGTTTCCTTTTGAAGCTCACTTTGAACACTTATTACTGAGGACAAAGTGAATCCAAGACCCGGTCATACATGCACCATGTAACCAGGATGTCTGACTGTCACTTACCAGCTGTTACCAGCTGTTGGGACACAGGTGTAGGTCACTGGGGTCATTCACTGCACTGAGGTACAGCTGTGGCTTCAATACTGAACTGATGTTGACCAAAAATGGGCAAGGAATCGTTTGGTGCTAATGTCCTAGTTTCTCATGTATTTCATTAACTTTTATATATTTTCTTTTGAGACTAACTGGGTGCTTTCATCTTGCCTGAGGTGTGCCAGTTATGTTTCACACTGCAGCTTTTTTTTTGTTTATTTTAATTTGACTGCATTAAAATTCTTTGCTTGTGTTGGCAATATTCGCCAGGTGTGTGCTGGCAGTTTTCTGAGATGTCTTTTGTAGTAATATATCAGCTGACTTTGAACTTGTCACTCTTAGACAAGAGGTAAAGAGCATACCTGAAATTGTGATGCACAATCTACACCTCACACATGACTCAGGAGTTCTGTTGGGCTTTTTAGAGGAGAACAAATCTGTGGCTTTAATTTTGCAAGGTTCTGTGCACTCTCCAGAGTGCAGGTAGCAGCTGTTAACTGCCAAATGCTATTTCCAGGGTTGTACCTCCATTAATCATTGTGCAGGTGCATGAACAAAAAGTGGTTTTCTGGCATGATAAGGTATTCACTTCAAGAAGTTGAAGTCAGACAAAACAGCTATATTGATGTTAAGTCTATTCAAGATGAAGGGGCAAAAAAATCAGCACTTTTCTCATGAAAAGAACAGAATAATTTGTGGCAGAATTATTACCAGTTTTAGGATTTTCATAAACAGTTCAAGTTTTTTATAAGGGAGATCAGAAAGAAAAGTCCTATACCTTTTAATATAAAATATTCTCAGGTGTTCCTAATACTCACTCACTGTAGTTGTAGTCCCAGATTTATGTTTTGCAGGTTTTATTTTCCAAGCCAGGTCTAAAGACTGGATATTATTTTTCTTGGAGCAACTATGAAAAACTGAATAGCTGTTTACTATTTTGTAAAAAACCAGCCAAAAATCCATTTATATGGATCATGTCACATAGTTTATATAAGGTAACAGCAATCTTTCATAAAGGCTTGAATCGACAGCTCATTCAGGTTATTCAGAAGTAAACATCTCATTAATTGTTCACATAGTTTTATGTCTACAAAAAAGTACATTTAATACACAACTTTGGGGCCCTAGCTGCTGCATGAATGTAGGTAGGACCCAAATAATCTTAATCTGACATCCTAGGATGTCATTCTTGCCTTTTAGGCATGGATCATGTGAGTTCACCATAGGCGAACAGTGCAAAGCTTCTAGTGAAGTCTGTACTGGTATTTAACATTTTCCATGATGGAAGAAATGTTAATGTCCTGTAAATGGAGTGCAAAACCACTGAATATTTTCCAGGATGGGATTCACAAAATTAGAGCTAGAAAAAGCTAAGATGTGATTATAGAGAAAAACTTCTCCAAGCACAGAACAAACACAAAGAGATCTCTTGTAGTTGCTCCCTATTTTTGCATTAGGCAATGAAGCTGGCCTGCCTGGTCATGTAATGTCTTGTAAAGAGGCTTCCCTGGTGAAAACTTTCTCTGGAGGAACTGTGCTTGCCTTTACCATATGCCACCAGCAAATCTCCTTTCACAGTTGGGCACCCTTAGACTGACACTTCAGAGTTATCTGAAGGACAAGGCTCTAGTCCTAAATGAATATTGTCTAATTTATAGCTAATATTTTCATGCAATACTGTTTTCTTAAATTTAAATTGGATTTCCCTCAATTTTCAAAACCTAATTTGCCTGCAACAAAGAAAAAGTTGTTCATCAAATACTTTTTAGTGCCAGCTCCCTGCTGCAGTCCACGTCTACTATTAATAGTCAGATGTGTGGCACCGTCATTGCTCAGCCTGTGCAAAGCATATTCAGAGCTAAAAGTGATTTGGAGAGGAAAGTTCCAAAGGTGACAGTTGTTCATATCTCATCCAAAACCCCACTTCTCTTCTGTTCCATGAAATTTTTACTCCTATCTTGGCTCTAATATATACTCTAGAAATCCTCTGTGTCTCACAATACCACTGAACCACCTCATGAGAGTCCTCACAAAAATATTCTGCTACATCATGGATGCTATGTTAATATATAGAAGAGAAAGATATGGAACACAGTTGTCAGATACTACAATCTCTTAGTGAGCTGAATGATTTCTTCTAAGGTGAGTTATGATAAGCATGAAGTCTAAATTTTCCCCCTTTTATTATTTTTAAACATTAAGCGGATTGCATTTTTCAGTCTTAAGAAACTTCAGAAACAAAGAAATAATCTGTCCACTAATTGTCCATGAGCATAAAAACTCCTTTAAAATCTACTTGCAAGTGTCACATGTGATTGCTGTGAAATGGAATGTCTCATTCTTAATCCAGCCTACTACATTATTTGCATTGGTTCACGGAGTAACAGAATCACAGAATGAGTCAGACTGATGGAAAACAATTTCTCTAACTTTTTTTTCTTTAGAGCTGCTGACAGCATACAAAATGGTGTCTACTTTCTGCAGGGTTACATTCCAACTCTGCTGGCTTACAAAAGTAGCTTTAATTGATGTTTCATCTAGAGTCTCCTATCACTGAGTCTGAGCTCTATCAGAAGGAAAATTACAGTAATGTATTTCTGTACAGCTGTGTGTGTCACTTACCCTGATGTTAGAAAATTGTGACTTCAAAGTAAGATTGAGAAGGAGCTTTACCATCCATGTAGTCCAACCCTCTGCCCATGGTGAGATCCAATATGCTTTCTGTAATTGTCAATGGATATCTGTCCAGTCTGTTTTGGAGGTTCCACAGGCAATATAATGCAGCACTTCTACAGCTCTCACTGAGACTATTTTTCCCAATTCCTAACCTGGCCTCTCCCACTGAAATGCATGACACACCCTTGAAAGGGGTAAAGACTTCCTTCTTCTTATATCATGCTCTTTGTCATGTCTTCCCTTAGCTTTTTGCATCAAAGAATGTCTATCTTATAATAAATGTTTGGAACTAATTTTAAAAGCTATAAAGCTACTTCTCAAACAGAACAGAACAGAATAAAAGTAATATAACTTTGATGCACTTATCCCATTACACCATTTCGTCTCACAGGTAAAGTGCTTAGCAGAGATAGTACTTAACTATAATAATGTATAATTTTTTTGACACCTGTAATTGACGTTCTAGGACAATGTTTGGGCAATAAATTTGCAAGCACATAAGGAAGAGACTAAACTGGGACTACTGTTATGTAACCTTTAGCACTTCTAGTTTGCATTTATAATGAAATAACTGAAAAATTGTAACTGGGAATATCATAAATGAAACAAAGAAAAATTAAGAACAACTTTTTTCAAGCAAAACCGTGAGCAGAAAATACAAAACTGAGGAAGTAATTGCCTCCTCTTGATGCATGAGTTAAAGTGAAGATTTTGTCTGAAATTGAGAAGTAGGGAGACTTAAGCTACAATGGTGAGAGTGCTTTACCTAAGATGAAGGAGGCAAGATAGACTTCCATAAAAAAGAAAAACTTTTACTTATTCATAACCAAAGCATATTTCCTGTTGATTTCAAAATTCCTGATGAGGATAACTAGCCCAGGTAAAATATTAATATTGACCACAAAAATGGACTCTGCAAGATCCTAGAAAATACACAATATGGAATGAACATGCTAAACATCCATGACTCAAATGAATTAAGAATGAAAAAAGCCAAAAACCATAAAGGTGAATCAACCCCTTGTATGTAATTTTTGTTTATATTTTTATTAAAAATTATTACCTCTGCAAACTTTGAGGTTAGAGTTTTTCAATATTAACATGTACTTAAAATCAAAATCTAGAAGTTTTTACATGTAAAATACTAATTGGACAATTTTAACTGTCCAGTTTTAATATAAACAGGAATATCTTATATAATAAATTAGACTCATCAAGAAGGTGATCAACCCCAAATTTAGTCAGGCATTAATTTTATTTATTTTAAACTAAACATTTCCTTGACATTCCATTACTGTGTTGCACTGATTATTCAAACAACTTTTCACTTGCACATTTTGAATTTACTAAAAAAACCCTCCAACATAATTCATTTAACCCATTTACTATTACTTGAATTTTGTGCAGATCTTACTACTATGAAGGAATAAGTGGCATCTGATAACAGCTAACAGGAAATACAGAATCCACAGGGTAAAAAGTGCTTGGCTGAGTGTTTGCTGCTGAAAAGAGAACTGTTGATGGACAAGAGACAGTCTCTGGAAAGTTGTTTGGCCAATAGCAGCTCTTAGGCAGTAGTATAAACCAACTTTTATATAAAATGTGCATTTTATGATTCCTAGTACAGAAGATCAAAAATTAAATATAAGCAGGAACATAATTAAAGGATTAATGGCCAAAGCTTCTACATAAAGGAAGAGATTTCCAGGGGGGAAAAAAGTGAGCTATAAGCATTTTTTAATGACTAGGCTTTAAAAAAACCCACGAAAATAGAAAAACAACAGCACTCTTGTGCTGGAAAGGTCACATTAAACAATTCCACACTGAATTCCTCTGCCTTAAGAACTAGGAACAGGTTTTACCTCTTTAACTTGCCAAGAAGTGATTCTCAGCCTTGTGGGAAGAACCATGAATCAGAGTTCCTTGTTTTCAACAGGTAGTCAAAGGAAAAGGTTCACTTATTTAAAGTAGTTCACAAATACAATGCAGTTGAGGAACACATTTTATGAGTTGAACTGACATACTTCCACTTGTAGTCCCATGTAAGTTCAAGTGGCTATTTTAACATTCTACTATAAGAAATTAAAGATACTCTTTAAAGAAACTCAGTTCTCTCTCTCTCTCTCTCTCTCTCCTCCCCCATGAAGCACTTTCTTGGCTTGATGAAAATCTTTTATTTCTCTCTCACCACAGATACACAAGTGAAATCCCCGATCTCTTGCTTCAGTTCTTTCTTTAATAAGCCATTCAAAAATTGGATGCTGGCAGGGAAAAATAGTTAACTACACCTTCTGTGAGTAATCTGAGTGGGTTAACCAGAGTATAAAGTAGACAACCTTTGGGATTCAGAATGGCTGAGCCATCAGGGAGCTTCCAAACACTCTCTTTGGTAACACATAGTAAGCTCTTCAGCTCAAACTGTGTTGTCATATGTTTTATTCATGGGACATCATAAGGGCCGCCAAACAGATTATCATGTTGACATCAGGCCACCTCAGAGAGATAAATTCTTTAATAGTTGAACTGGCAGGGTCAGTCAGTACAGCCTGCTGGGCAACCAGATAAGAAAAAAGGGGGACAGAAAGAGGGAAAGAGGGAAAGAAAGAGGGAAAGAAAGAAAGAAAGAGAGGAAGAGAGGAAGAGAGGAAGAGAGAAAGAAAGAAAGAAAGAAAGAAAGAAAGAAAGAAAGA
>CM031864.1:13641078-13850699 GCA_018697195.1 Certhia americana | reverse complement strand
CAAATAAAAAGAAAAAGAAAAAGAAAAAAGAAAAATAAGAAAGAAAGAAAGAAAGAAAGAAAGAAAGAAAGAAAGAAAGAAGAGAAAAAAGAATCAAACAGTGAACTATTTTATGATGTCCTTCAGCAGTCAGTAATCAATATATTTTATCTCTTGTTGAAAAGGTTATATTAGGGTTTCTTCATTTTAGCGGCATCATCCTTTTTCTGCGAAGTTAGTAATCGCAGAGGTACGTGGAAAAAAGCAGAGTCTGGAAAAGTATAACTTCACTGGAGCTGACAAACCTTTAAAAATACTTATTTGTGATGTCATGTTTCTTTAGTGATTTGGGTTCTGTGCGTAATCAAAGTGCCACATAAAGTTTTCCTATTGTTTCTTGCTGGAAGTAAATATGTTTTAGCAGACATTGTTAAATTCCAGGCATTTAAGGGCACAGAGCATTGTTTGTTGTGCTTGAGACTCTAATTTTAAAGCTGGATATAAGATAAAACAGGTCCAGCAGACACTTGTTACCTACAGCTGCATACATATACGGTCACTTCATTGTTTGTATTTTTGTATTAAGGAGGCAATATATGCAAACCTGGCAAAATGGGATAATTCTCATCAGTATTAACGTATGAGGCTTTTAAGCATTGTAAAGACTGACTTGATATTTGCTGAGAAGCTCTCACTTTCCATTTTATAGGAAATGTTGTTAGCACCACTTAGATTTGACGTTGGTACTCAACTGTTCCTCTTTTCCAAACCCTCCATGTTCTTAAGAAAATTTGTTTTTAAAAGACAGTAGCTCTAAAATTCCAACCCACTCATATTCACTTGAGTTAAAATATGTCTACAATTTTTTCTCATTCTCTTTAGGGAAATCTGATTTTCTCTGCCCACTCTACCCCACCCAGTTTCTTTAATCCTGCTCCCCACAAACTTAAGGGCAGCTCTTGAAACCAACCCACTGCCTTGAACTCATCATCTCTGGCATTTTCTACTTGCTTCCCTTTCTTATTCCATCAAATTCAAGTTTTTACAAAATTTCAAGTGGCTTTTCTTTTATTATTGTCTCATGTTATTTCAATTACTTTCCCAATAGCTGCAAGTCCTTTTCCTTTTGTGGGCTTCTCATATTTTAATTTAGTTTTAATTTTTGTCCCTCTGATATTGTCCATTTCCCTCAACCAGACAATTGCTCTGTATTTATCTTCGGATGCTGCAAACATTTTAAGAGAATAAACGGATCATATGGGGGTGTAGAAGAAATTTAGAGTTAATATTGGATGAATAGGTGTTTTGGGAGTTGTGTAACTATTCAGAGCATTAGGTTATTTTCTATGCTGTGACACACAGTTTATGGATAATCTTTACTCCAACGCTTAGCCTTGCTGCACTTTTGTCTCCTCTCCTAAAATGCAAAGATTAGTTCTTCCATCATGCACAGTTTTAAGAAAAATGCATTACAAAATGAAATTGACAGCTAGAACAATAACTGACGTACTTCAAGATTTGCACCAAAGCTTGGGTTGTTCAGTTTAAAGACTAAGAAGAGCGGATCTGTACACTGCACTTAATTTATTCCTTTGGAAGAGGAATTAGCTCTAAATTTTAGTCAAGCAATATCACAAACAAGAAAAAAAAATTGAAGTTCATAGAAATAAAGGTGAATCAAGACAGTCCTTCAGGAAAGAGATGTCTGAGTTGTGCCTTTGGCCATGGGCAAGGAGGGAGGGAGACACTGGCTTAAAGATCTCTGAATAGCAGGAATATGAAGCAATGGCATGCCAATAGCTACAGCAAATGTTTGTAAATTGAAATACTGTTTTACTTTGGAGAGCTCTGCTTATTAATTCACAAACAGCAGACGTACTTTGCTGGGCATACAGCTTCTATTTCCCCATTATGCACAGATTCATGGCTCAGTACCTAACATGCTGGCAGATGAAAACATTTTGAAAAAATATTTTTTATACATTCTGTTGTGTTAAATTCAGTTACATGGCATCTGATTAGGCTGCTGGAAGCTAGAGTGATGAATTGCAAGAAAACATGATGAGACATAACAAGCTGCAACAAAGTTGGCCGGAGTGTAGGAAATGTGAATGAGGCAGTGAGTTAAAAAGATACAAAGGTCTGAATCCAAATAACCAACTACATCTCAGCAGCACACCACATAGCATGGGGGGCAATACAAGAAATGTTTATTTCTTTGGTCCTGAAATGTTCCTTTTTGGTCTTATAACCTTGAATAAGGAATAGCTCATGAGGCAACAAGGAATTGGAACAGCAGCTGGCAATTGGTGAGACATAGAGAAGCTTTGAATCCTTCACGAGGTGTCAGGAGGAAGGATGCTTTATGGGGACCGTGAGGCTACCACTGGGACACCAAAATGAACAGGGCTTGCTGCCCTGAATCTTTCTCATGTAATACTGAAAAGATTGGTGAAATTGTGCTGCTGCCCATGTCATGGAATATATATCTATCCAAAAAAGTCAGCAAAATTTGGACTGCTTTTTCCCTCTCAATTGGTGTTGCAGGCATTACACTATATTTTTCAATACACTATATTTGGAGTATGAATAGTACCTCGGACTTTTTTAGAGTGCAGTATGTTTAGCCTGACAGAGTATATGGAGCAAACACCTGCCTATTTGAAAAGAAAGGGGATTTAGGAAAGATGAAATAGGCTCTTGTGGTGTGCTTTGTTTAGTTTATTTATTTGTATTTACCAATGAGGCAAAAGGCTTACAAACTCTATGTTTTCCTGGTCTCCAAAGACAGGCATATTATATTTTATAGGCAAAAGAAGGCATAACTGCTATATTTTTTTGTAATTTGAAGAACTTTTGTCTTCTGCACTTTGTATATCATTTCAGACACTGAAAAATTTCCTATAGCTTTTGGACCTATTTCTCAAGCCAGTAAGTAAATTCCCTTTACTACTCTGGGAAGCACAGTAAAAGGAAGAGGAAGAATAGGGGAACTTTATTATATTGTATCATCGTAACTATTTGAAAAAATACAGATTAGAGTATTACAAAAACATAAAGCAAAATGTGGGAGTGGGAGAAGAACTGTCTGTGCATACACATAATGTACATTAAGGGCAAAAGCAGTGTGAGGGGAGGGTGCTGCATCAGTAACACAACACCAGCCTTTGGGATAACACTGTATTTTAGGGAGGCACTGACTGCAGAAAGGCACTGAGCAAATTTACTAGGGGTAAATTCAACAACTTCAACAACAACTTCAACATTGCCTTTTAGTTTTAAGATGTTGGATGCCTGGATCAGCTGATCAGAAAAGCACTGGTAAGAATGATGGAAGGGAATCTATACTATTTGAAAAGACTCCCACCCTTGGATATCTCTGATACTATTCTGACAAAAGTTACGTTTGGGGGCACCTGCAATGCAACATCACTGGACGTCAGAACCCTGCACAGGTGGTAGATAGCAGAGGAAAAAAAATGGCTGTTTTCTTTGGATTCTTTTTTTTCTCTTTCTTCCTTAACTTGGTTAATCCATATCACATTTGCTATTGTAATAAAAAGGTAACAACAGCATAACTGAAGTAGCCGAGAATTTTATTCTGTCAAGAATAAAAGACCAAGTCACCAATTTCTGGTGCAGCTGTGTATGGAATCCCTATAAAAGACACCTTGGGGACTGATTTCAGGCATGTTAAGCATGATCACAGTGGCTTCCAGTGAACGTCTGTGCATTCTACATATCCAACAAAAAGAGAAAATAAAAGGAAAATTCTAGCTAGAAGATTCCACCATAGCTGTATTTTCTGGAAGCACCATCTAATAAGTAAAAATAATATTAGTTATTCAGATTTAAAGTCACTGTAATCCAGTGCTCAGTAGAAGATGCTTAGAAAAGAATACAGCAATAAAACAGGCATCTAGTGCTACCTCCTTACCATAATATTCCATCTCTCAGTCTTCTGCAGTCACATTTTCTGAGTCAGTTCTTGGTGGATTTCATGAATTTGTCTAATTGCTTTTTGAATCCATGGAAATTCTATTATCTACAGCCCCCCAGAATTTTTAGCTGCTATTATCTATTATTATGTATTGTTTGATTTTAACCTGCTATCTGACAATATAATCTGAAGCCTATTTTTCTTGTATTATGAGAGACAGTGAATAATTGTTCCCTAATCACCTTCTCCATGCTATTCTGATTTTATGGAGTTTTATTATATCCCTCATCAGTCATCTATCCCAGACTGAAAAGCATCTAGTTATTCTTTGTACTGAAAACAGTTCCACACCTCTGATCATCCTATCTCCCTTTCTCTGTAACTTCTCATGTTCTAACTACAGCAAAAAAAAGGGGAGGGAGGAGGGTGGGAAGGAAGGTTTCTAAAATATCTGGTTTGTGAGAGCACCATGAAGTAATGATTGTTTCTCTTCCTTTCTTACTAGTTTCTGCTCACTATCGAGCAATGAGCTATGGTTTCAGTTTTGTTTTCCCTAATTTATTGGGTTGGCTTTTTTATTCTCCCCAGCTAGCTCTTGTAATTCCAAGATCTCTTTCCTTACCAGCAATTGCTCAGCCATTTCGCAAGTCAAGTTAGGAATGTTTTTTCTATGTGCTCTTGACTTGGGACACAGGAACAGGACCTTCAATATTTAAGATCTGTATGGATCTTTCATGATTTGTGGGATTTGTGGTTTCCCATTTACTCCTTAGAAAGAATGGAAGAAAGCAAACAAATAGAAAAAGAAATCTCTGTGAAATGTAAGGAGCTTTTGTGGGTTTCCTATTACTTTAATATTATATTTAATATCAAAGAAATTAAGTAGCTGTCGGCCCAAGATGGGAAAATCAATTCTTATTTGACGTTTAATTTTTACTTTTGAGATGCAATGTAACAGTAGTAAAGTATAAAGGTTCTGACTTTCCTATTGGTTCATTTCAAAGCTTTGATTAAACTTTTCATTTTAAGTAGTTTCAATTTTTTATTTGACATTTTTACCAAGGTTGCCAAATTTCTGACTGTTTTAAATGAGAAAAGAGAATACGATGTCATTTCCTATCCACAGATCCCAGGCTTTTGAACAACATTTCCTTGGAATATGCATCAACATTTCACTAGAAATTCACAATGTAAAGGATTTGAAGAGACAGCAAAGTCATAATACAAGTATTAGACCAGCTGTATTCAGCATCTCATCCTGTATCAAATTCAGACTGTTTACAAGACAAGGAATTTTTTTACTCTTCTATGAAAAAAGCAGAACAGTCTTATGCTGTGGAACAAAGAAACACAGGAAGGCCATGCAATGTAATTGAAAGCACAATTAAGCCCTTGCCAGTGAAAGCACAATAGATAACGAAGATTCACATCTTTGTTAAACTGTGCACTCTACATTTTTTTCTCTGCCTATTACTATTTCTTTCTTTATTTGCCTTTAGAAACACCACTACATGCTGTAAATATCCCCACAACCACATGTTAGTGGCTGCAACTCAGCAATGAAGTCATGTTCTCTGGTCTGGAGCTGAAACAAGAGCTAAACTTATTCCCACTGATAGCAGTAAAAATACTTATAATGGAAAATATACCGTTAAAATTAGTGTTCCTTTAAGTATCAATTGCATTATTTCATAGCTGAACTTATTTAGTCATGAATAAAGCCGGATACTGCAAATATTTATAACTAAATGGTGTGCTGGCAGCAATCTGTCAAACTGGAATGAGCAGGACCATTGCCATGAGTAAGTGTTGCATGAGGAATGAGTGTTGGACCAAGCAAGGCTCCATTCCTGTCACAGGGATCTGGACAAGAGGGAACTGATCTGGAAGGAAGGCTGCACTTTGTCTCCTTGCCCCTCTGCTCTGGGATGCCCAGGCACCCACTTGGCTGCCCGTGGCCCCTGCCATGCCAGCACTGTGCAAGGACAGGACAAGGCTGCCTCCACCCTGCTGAGGGGCTGTGGGGAGCAATGGAAAGCAAATGTTGCCTTGAGAGGGGAGCCATGTATTCATTTTGATAGGTAATTACAGATGACTGCTGTGACTAACATGTTAAATATGTGACAGAGTTAGGATTGTGAATAAATGCTTTAATGTAAATGGGTTTGGTAAATTCTCTCAGACAAATATGCTTTTGTTCTGTCAATACAGCACCAAGCACAACACAGCCCTACCCTTCTTTAACTTCTCCAGTATAATGCAAGTAATAAATAACAATATATGCTCATGGGAGGATTTAGTAGTTAGGACATCTTGTTTATTACCTCACAGTATACATAATTCAAGCTTTATTTTTGTTACTTTCTTTTTACTTTTTCTTTTTTCTTTTTTTTTTTTTTTTGTAAACTACTTTTCCATCTTCTTCAATCAGAAGTCAATAAACTACGCTTTTGTCCTATGTCTAAGTTGTCAGGGTCGCTAAGAGAAAATATGTTTTAAAGGAGTAGGAGTTAATGGTCACTCCTGCACCATAAATTGCATTGGCAGACACACTAGTAAGCTTGTAGAAGTAAAGATGGCTTTCTCCTTGAAAGCTCTAATGAGACTGGGGAATAATATACAATCTGTGATTCAGGTACATTGCACTGCAAATTCAGGAGCTTTTAAACAAGTTGTAATGCTTAATAATACTGGAAATACATTCCATCCCTGGAAATACATTCCATCTGCTTCTTTTCTGAACTCAGCGAGATAAATACTTGTTATGTTTCAGGAATTTAACTGCCTTTGATTTCTATTGCTTTCAAAACACTTTATGATTATTTTATACATGTGAAAGCAAATTCCCTCAAAGATTGTCTTGAACTCAACCACAATAGATAAAAAAGAAAGACACCAAAATCTCCTGGAAACTTCTTGTCCATTTTCAAATAACACACTTTTAACCCAGCTACTACAAACCTTTGTAATTCACATCATTATCATTAAGCATCATAAGTCTCCCAAGACACTTACAGCCAATAGTGGTATATTAGTTTAATTTTATCTGATGTGCTTTCAGAATAAGTGCTGATAGAAGAAAACTTGCAAGGAAGGAAGGAAGGAAGGAATTTTAATACTTTATTGAAGTGCTCTGAGAATGTCTTTTTAAAGGAATAAGACAACTTAGGACTGGACTTTTTCTAAACAATTAAATGAGTCTCACTTCTAAAGGCTAAGATTTGACAGATTTGTATTTTTATTCTTGCTGCCATATTCTTTAAAGTCTGCATGAAACTGATGGCTGGGCAGAAATCATGGCCCTGGAAATAACTCAGTATGTGTATTAACCCCAGATGGAACAAGGCTGACTTAGTCCATAACCTGCCTTTATCTGTACACTGATCACAGCCAGTGCAACCCAATTATTTCTTTTACTGTTCCTAATCTTTAGAGGAATGATTAGCCACCACTGGACATTACAGCAGTTGTAGTAATTAAGGACTGGAAGTAGTTAATGACTACATATCTCCTTAGTGTCAGTCTTGAAACCTTACTCTATTTTCAAGATGTAAGTGTACATTCAACTACTCAGAATTTTTTTATGTAGTCCAGACTACTGGGTCTTACTTCATGAAAGTATTGCAAAATACTTTCCAGTAAATAAAGTGGAAGAATTTCAAACAAGACAAAATTAATTCTTAAAGGAAGCAATGAAAAGTGGAAGCTTAGTAGTTGAAACATATAGAATAAATTCACAACATAAATAAATACAGATTACTTTTTTTAATAAAAAAGAAATGATAATTTGAAAATCTTAAAACATAAACTGCTCTTTTCATTGGAAAATGAAGTTTAACTCAAGAACAACAACTTTTATTTGGAAATGTGAAATTAAAACACTGTGAATTTGTAGTTGCTGTTCTAAAATAAATTACATGAAAATTATATTGCCAGTCTCAAAGTTGAAGAAAAATGTTTTCTCTCAATAAGTGTTTCCTATTATCTTGACAAGTTCAGAGCTTCAAAAATTTGGCAAATCTCTTATCCATATAAATCCTCAGGGAGCTCTAGTTTTGTAGTTTGATCCTTAAAATTGCACAACCTTATTAAAACAGGAGTTTATAAATGGTTGAGAGGTATTTTTATAAGAGGTGTAGATACAACTTTATACTTCATTCCTCAGTCCAAGCTAACAGAAAACAAAAGCATTATTGCAATGTTACTGCCTCAGTTTTATACTTTGGGGTTTGACTGAGGTATAGAATTATTAGGGAATGGAAATCTTTCTGCCATTTATCTTACTGCTTTTACCTTGCAGTAAGAGATGCTGCTTATTTGGCCTAGTCAGTGATACTGGGACCTATTGCCAACAAATGTCATCACTGGGAATTGTTCTACTAACTTCTTGGAAAAGTGCAGTAGTCCATCTTGCCTCATCATTCCCACTTTCAAATACTGCTGTTTATTATCCTCACATTTTGAAATGTGATTATATAAAACCTGTTAACTGCTACTTGCCACTATCAGAAGACAGTATTTTCCATATTGTATTTCCATATATATATCAAGAAGTACCAGATTATACTGATTTTCAGCTGCTGAGAGCCACATATTCTGTGCAACAAATCCCAGCCCTTCAGTGCCTTTTAAGTTAAAGGTACCACTAATGAACTTAAAAGAGATGGTAACAAACTCTGGAAATTGGAAACCGTTTTTTTAATTATTCTCTGACATATTCTGAAGAATCAGGCTTATTAGCTGTCTTGAAACTAGAGCAGAGCTTTTAGTCCAGTTCTCTCACCTGTGTTAGCTTTTGCAGGACATTTGCATATGGAAAAGAAGTAATGGAAGGAAAATTGTGGCTGATAGAAAGATTCAGAAAAGAAGGAAAACCAACACTGTACCCTTGATGAAGGATTTCTGTTCTTTAAAGTCCAACATGCAGTAATCAGAATTAAAAACTCCTTGGATTCATATATATTTGTTTTGGGACACTGAGTGCAAACATGCCTTTTATCAGCTTTAACAAAGCATTACCTTTCACTCAATTCAAGCTGTCCTCCTGCCACTACTTGGGTTCACGGGTCCATGACAAAACCTACAGCAGATGGGATGGGGAGCAGAGCTGGAGCACCTGCATTACCCCTGCCACCCTCTCACACTTCAGCTCTGACTGACTCTGTGAAGTTAATTCCAGTGCTGAGTTACTGAATAAGCCTTTGTGAGCAATCACATCACCAGTCATCTACTGCAGCATTTTATTTTATGATGGAGGTGGGCATGGATAGAGTTTTGTGTAGTCATTGTGAGAGGCTCTTACACAACAGTTAAGAGTCCTTTTCAAGGCACTAGCGGAGGATAATTTGCAGTGATTTGAATTTTATACAAGTTTTTTAAAAAGTCTCCAGTTGACATAATAAATTAATTCTCTTCACTCTAGCAGGATAATCTATCAGCAGAGCTCATTAGCATCTTCCAAAACAAAGCCTCTTCTAAAATCCTGTTGACATCCCTGAAATTTATTGCAAGTCGTATCATCCTATTTTAGAAAACAGTACTGGAAAGGACCTCTGGAGGTTAATCTGATCCACAGAACTCGACAGCCTGCAGACCAGTGGTGAGCTGCAGGACTGCTGCCTGTGCCAGCTAGCAGGAGCTACTTCCCAGTTGTTATCAAATGCCTCTCGGCAGGCAGAGCCAAAACCTGGCTCCTGACTCCTGTCAATACTGCAGGCAGGCATAATCGGGAGCTGGCCTCCCACTGCTGGCAGACACAGACGGGAATCTATATTTGTAATTATTCCAGTGAAATTAACATACAGTTTTTAAATATTGAAGTATATTTTACTCTAAATTTTAAGTACTTTATTTATTGCCTTCTTCCCCAGATGGGAAATAAGAGCTGGAGACAAGATAGTCCATGGACATTTTTGAAGATGGTTGGATGATCTACGGATGACTGCAAAATATTGTGAAAAACAGAACTCGGCCTTCTCCCTGCCAAAGGCAGGATAAATATATCATGCATCAATCTTGCTTCTAAATTTGAAGGCAATTTATTCTTTATATTAAAAAAAAAATCATAGCCATAATTTCATTTTCAATAAAATAGCTAACCATTCTTACTACTTTATGCAAATTTTCATGGCATTTTAAAAATGAAAACCTTTTTAAAAGTATTGCTAAAAAAGACCCTTCAAAAAAGCAGAACAGAACAAATTTTAGAATAGAAATTACTCCAAACTCTAGGAAAACCTAGCTATGAGAGAAAACAATAACTTACTTTTTGCTAAGGAAAAAAGTGTATGTTCTGAACTTTGTTCAGGCTTTCACTGAGGTCTGAGATGATGACTTCCAGTTTACAGAATGAAAAGGTTCCTATGGAAAAACTGATGAAATACCATATTGTTCCAAAATCAAATGGAGAACTTTCAAAACTACTTTTCTGCCTGATTTGGTTGATTTTGTGAAATGCAAACGTCACTTGGCCTTTCACATCCACTGTGGAAAGCAGCAGACATCACTACTCCCATGCAGTGCTACAAATCATCACACACCATGCTCTGGCTCTATTTTGATTTGTTGCCCTTCCTTTTCAGCACAGAAAGAAAAGTTTCCTTAAGACTCAAAGTTATATAATGGAGGTGATTACTGCCTTTTCTTACCTTGTATTTGGGCTTTGGTTGAGAAAGATATTGGGGAAAAATGCTGAAATGAAATGTTCTTCTGATGGTTCCTGCTGCCTTTCCTGGAAGTAAAATGCAGGTGGTCCTGCATTTTTATTGTGTGTTTAGGATGGGTCAATCCCTCCCATTCCTTTGGATATATTTTGTGTCACAGTGTGCTTTCCTAATGTGTAGCAGGCCTGTGACAGAGACCATAATATCAGAACAGCAGCTTTGGTGTGGTCTTAGGATTATTATTAATGCTACTACTATTATCATTATTATTACTGGTAGTAGTCGTATTATTACAAATGAAGTATGCCAGGGAAAATTTATATTTGATGCTTTCTATTCAGGTGCTTGGCTTTGGTTAGAGAGCAATGTTGATGCTTTCAAACCCATGCCATGTGTTGATAAAATAAAAGAATAAATGTCTACACACTCAAGTGTCACTTTAAAAAAAAAAAAAAAAAGATTTATTGAAATGTATTATTTCACATCTGGAATTCTGCCTTTACCCTTGAAAAGTCAGTTAACATTAAAACAACAAATGAAATATTGCTCCAAATGCTGTTCCTGCCTATTGCTACTGTATATCAGTGAAACTAAAATTAGTATCTACTTATTCTGAAGCAAGATGGGACAATTGTGAGCTTTTAACTCAGAAGTTACCTTAGCAGATTTAGTAAAGGAGAAATTGTTTCCATCATACACTATAATTACATCGAAAAATCACATAATGTTTTGTTTGTGACATATTTATGTCTGGATGTGATCAAGTTGTTAGGTGACCAGAGACACCAGGACTTGGAGGGGATTAAGGATCCAAAAAGAAGCATTTTTCCTTTGTGTTTGAACCCCAGACCAGTGTAAAAAAAATCCCAGCGACAAACAAAACACACCTCTGGCACAAAAACCAAGTTACATTCCTGCCTAAAATTAACAGTGAAACAGATTAAGATTAAAATAATAAAAAAACGGAGAGCAGAGGGGGAGGTGTTGAAGGCGTGATTTTTCTTAGGGAAAGTGACTGACAGGCAATCCTGTTACAATAATTCTTGTTTAGCCAAGGGCTTGTACAAGCATGAACCAACCTGAGATGGTTTGGAAGAGCAGTGATAAAGAATGGGTAAGGATTTCAACAGAACTGTTGAATATACTACTGAGATGACCACTTTCAGTTGACAAAAATTTACTGGTGACACTTTCATTTTTCCATTTTGCCATTTCAATCCTAAAATACCAATATAAATCTGTGAATAATTAAACACACCCTCTCCATAGATAGTTCCCATAATCCAGAGAAATAAGTCTAGATATATGATACAGCACACATTGCAGCTGAGTTCCCCAGCTTACATAACATTTTAAAAGAAAAGCAGAGTAAAAGTGACATGACAGCTCTTTGAGGTCATGGCCCAGTATGTTGATCCTAATATATTTAAAGGGTAAGGTTGGGTCACTAACTAAATAAGAGCAGCTCAGAAGATTTTTTTTGTTGTTGTTCATTTTGGTCTTGATGACCCCGTCAGAGGTCTCACTTATTAAAGTGTGTTTGTATATGGAGGCAGGTCCAGAGGGAATCTCTTAGATTTTGCTCTTAGAAAAAAAACACAGCTTAAAGAAACATCATGATGCCATAGAAGCTTCATTCTAACCTAATGCACAATTAATACAGTCACTAATTAAATGGATGACCCTGTCCTGAAAAGAAGCAAACTGGCATTGTTCCGTGGAATGGGAACAATATTATCATATTGCTCTACATGTTCCTGAACGTTACAAAAACACCAAATGTGTAGGTTCAAAAGACATTAAATATTCTTATTATTGTGTTATATTCCAGCCAACAGAGAAATTTATTTCAACATATATATGTCAGAGGATATATGAAGGTATAATGCTAACTTTTGACATTCATATTCACATTCATATGAATTAGAGGTGCGAAGTGAAAATACTGTGACCACTGGTGCTAATTCCATTTGTAATATTTCCCCCTTTTTTTCCACTGGAACCTGCTCGCATCTTCCTCTTTCTTACTTATAAATAATTTAAAGAGGGGGGAATACAACTTAATTGCACATTATTTACTTAAAACTTTAGTAAAACTTTAGAAGAGACTTAGAGAATTTAGGAGAGCTAGGGAACAGATCTGAAAAACAAGACAAAACAGTCCTCAGTAATGAAAACTCAAAATTCAAATACTTGAGGGAAATAATTTCAAACACAAATATACTATGGAAGGAAGATAGTGTTTGGAAAGCATTAAAAAAAAGAAGGACTGAGGACTAGTAGTGAACAGCAAATTAAATAAGGGCTTGCAATGTGATACAGCACTAGGAAAACAAACAAATGTGATTTTGGCCAGCCTATACAAAAGGATCATATTCAAAGTGAGGTAGTGGAACTGCATCAGTGAAGAAAAGGATTTGTGACTAAGCTGTAGAAAATAATGGATAAATGTAGGAGTATACAAGGTGATTTACTGTGCTAAAATTCAAAGCTATGTGAATAGGTGCAGCTCCATAAAATTTAATAAAAATGTATCTCCTTTTTCTAGACCTGAATTTGATTCACTTTGTTCATTAATTCTGTTCCTTCTTCATTCCCATAAATTTAATGGACTCTTTGGAATTTATCCTGAAGGTTTAAGAAGACTACATTGGAGACCAGCAGGTCAATGAATCGCTTCCCAGTTCTGTTCTCTTAGTTCCCTTCCCACTTTAAGATCACACAGCTCCTGCCTCCTGCTGTAGTCCTGGCTGCTCTAAGATAGACATGTGCAATCAGAATCCTAGCTAAAACAATTTGCTTTATCTTTAGCTCTTTTGTTCTGAAAAGTTCCAGTCATATGACATTATTTATATGGAATTTCTGAAAGCTTCTTATACCATTTTCACATGACAAACCCCTGCTTAGGCTTGTAGCTGCAAGGATTCAGGAAAGAAGCACTGGAATGGATTCAGCATTCTTTCAGTGTGGAAAACAGATCTGGTGACACAACAGCTACAGAAAGGCTGAGATGTGGGCTGTGAGCGTCTCTGGATTTGCTGTGTCCCCTGCACACCTAACACACCTCCCCTGCTAACCTGTGCCTCCTCTGGAAAGCTACAGTTGCACGTGAACAGTGCAAAATATCAGTGCTGGTGTGCTTGGAAATTCTGCACGTGTATCACTGAATTTGTGCTTTGCACTCATTTTGTATCAATGAAAATACTTCACAACACGTTGGGCAGTAGGAACAGGCCAAGTGTTTGCAGTTTGGGAGTTCTAAATCTGCACACTGCTGCAGCACCCTTGTGCCCAGCTAGGCTTTCGTAGTGCTGGCCAAAAGACCAGTGGTCTCACCAGTTTGGAGGGAAATGAGCAAGTTAATTGCTAACAGCACAAGGAAGACAAGAATAAAAGAGTCTGCAATCCACTATAATTGAAAGTAAACCCCAACAACCTATCTGCTCTGTTAGACAGGGTAAGCATGTGCAAGGCCAATGCTCGGTGCTCTTAAGTAAACAAACAAACAAATTCACAAACACAGAACAGATGTTTCATTCATAGGAGCTTTAAACTGGTGGGGTCACTGCTTGGATGTCTGCCACTTTCCATGTGGCAGTATATAAATAAGGTACAGAGCCTGTAATCTATATAAAAATCTATATAGCCTAGACAGAGGAATAGACTTCAAATTTGTAGCCCAGGGAATTTTGCTGTTAGTATAGAGCATGGTAGCACACTGAAGAAAGAACTAATTTCAAGTTTAAACAAAAGTTTTTAATTTGCAATACAAGTTGGCTGCTGTTTGTCCTGTATGTGTCTTTCAAGGTAATAAACAAACATAGTGTATACACAGGTGACTGCAGTGGAATTACAGTGGGATTATTTAGAGAGAAATTGTAAGGGGGGGATCTTTTCATCAAATATCAGTTAAATGTGGAGAAGCATTTAAAGAGAAGAAGAAAATCCACCAAGAGAATTCACTACACAGGTGAAAGAGTTGAATGAGTGTTTTTCAGTGCTCTGAGCCAAGGCAGAAATGTCTGTTTTTACTTCTAAATCCCTTTCCCAACAAGCTGTTTTAGCACTTGGGAAGGCACAAAGAAGGAACAGAAAGATAGAGACGATGATGACAAGCCATAAATCTCAAAGCCTAAATTAAGTGGTAGGGCTAGAAATACAGTACAGTACATCACTTGTTATGGTGTGACAAATGGTGCTCCATTTGCTAAAGTCATTTACAACTGGCTATTAATAAAGGGGCTGGGAAAGGGGATGCCACTAGCAAAAGTTCTAAAAGGAAAGTGATTAAAAGTAGTGGAAGTCTGAGTGTACACTTCACTGTATTAGCCAAGAAAGGATTAAATTCTTACCCTTAAACATAAACATTGTACTGATAATGTGAACTGCTCCCCCATGGATTTTAAAATCTAACCGTAACAGATAACACTCCAGATGTGTTTAAGGAGAAATTACTGTGAAAACCTTAACACAACGTAGTTATGAAGAAGCTTTACACTTTTATTATAAGACAGAGGTTTGTGAAATATCCTCCTAAGAGTTTATCAAGACAGTTGTAACAAACCCATTCATAAAACAAACCCTAGATAAAATCTCAGTGGAAATCTAATTACCTTTCCCAGTCCGAGAGCTTGTATGTGCACACCCTTTACCTGATTTTCTCTTGTTTCTCTTTCCCTCCATCACGTGGAAAAAAGAATTAAAGGAGGCTTCTCATCTTGATGCCTAAATAGGCCACCAATTTATTTCCTCTTTCTCATTCTCAGTTCCCTTCAATATCATATATCCAGATTTTTAGTGTACACTGGTAATGCCTCTTATTGCAAATTGTTTTGCAAAGTTCTTAATTAAAAAAAAAAAAAAGTTCTATGATAGAAAAAAAATGTGTAGCCCCTCCCAAGATCTTTTATCCAATTCCCTCTCAGAGCTGTAATACCTTCTGAAAAGGATATAGGCAGAGGAAGAAGCATGAGCCCATTTCCACACACAGCAGAAATGTGGAATCATTTGACTCCCACTGGAGACTTTATGGCCTGTGGTCATAGATAATTTCACCTGGCATACTTCTCTGGCTTGCTTCTCTGGCATACCAGTTCTGAATCTATTTATCCCATAATTTTAATTCAATAGTCTGCTACTACTGAGTATTCAAGTGGCTGTAAATGTTACAGGTGCCCATCTCTACCACACTGTTGAAATTGCATTTGAGTGTAAACCTCTAACTTTTGGAGTCCAAACAGACATGCAAGCTACAAAACACAGGAAAACCCTGCACTGACGTCGCTGGAAGCTCTTAATTGGGAAACAGAGAAATGCCACTTTTACACAAATGAGAAGAAATACTTACTAGTATAGACAACACATACAATTTATGAGCTACATAATAAATAAATCACCTTAAATTATAACACTAGGGTTATCAATAAATTATTAGAAACAACATGTGTATTTTTAACTAGAAAGGAGGTGTTAAAAGGGGGATGAAAATGATCATAAGCTGTTCTGTTTGAATAATGAATGTCTTTTAAATTAATGCTCACAGTTTACAAATGACTGCTGCACTTTGCTCTATTCCAGGGAAACTGAACTTCCTTCCTTATCACCTAGAGAGGAGGTGCATTGGTATTCACATTGCTCTGACATGGATCACTTCTGCAGTTGCCCCTTTCTTCCACATTATTTCTGGTAACTTTCCAATTCTTATGATAATTGTAAGCAAAAAACTTGAAACAAATGGTAAGAATCAGCACGGACAGCCCATGCCTGACTTTATTTCTTCTACTTTTATGTTCATTTCAATGCTGTTTGGTCAGGATGCCATTTGATTTGAATTTATCAGTCTTGGAGGAAAACCAGCAGAAGCTAATGTTTTATCCAAATGCAGACAAAATAGGCATGTAATTACAAGTTGTTTTAATGCATTTATTCTCAACAGGTAATTTGATACTCTTACTTTTCAAGAATTAAGATGTCACAGATAAATAATCACTGCTCTTCAAGTTTGCCTCTCAAAAGTACTTCAAATCTTCTTATGCTTTTTATTTAGATCTCAAGTACATATATAATTGTAAACCTGAACTTTAAAAATGTTATATAGATAAACTTTTGTAATGAAAATGAAGTTGGAGATAACAGAGCAGTTAAAATAAATGGATGCTAAGAGTAATATTTATCAAAGTCTACATAACTGGAAAGGAGCTTTGTCAATATTCTGGTCTGCCACATTTGTATTTTTTATCCAAAGTACCAGGCAACACATTGTCTGCATAGTGGAGTTTGCTTGTTAGCGTTGTTCAAGTTTTAAAGTAGTGAGACCTACAAATGTATGGGGCTACTTTGCCACTATTCAGTTAAAAAACTGTTATGTCATAACTCTGATTTAAGATCTGTGTGTGTCATGGATAAGTAACTGAAGGAGGTTTAACTTATGATATGGTCTCTCCAGTCTGAATTTAGTGATGCTAAAGAGTAAAAAATAGAGAAAAGGAAAAGGAGAGTACGAAAACTTTGGTTCAGTTGATTAAAAGCAGGGAAGAGAGACTCACTCTAAGTAGAAAAAGGAACTTGTAAATGTCAGATTTAAAGCTGGATCTTACTATAATCAAGAAAAATGTGTTGTTAAGGAGACTTCACTATTAGTTTTTCTCAGCAATATTAGTACTAGAACTTGTTCATTTAAATATCAAGAGTGACATGCAGACTGTCAATACTCTATAATACAAGCAGATACTACTAAAGATGTTATGGTATCTGTATAAATTAAACTATAAGAGACCTTACATGATGGAGGGAAGAAGATTTGAAGGAATTTCAATCAATTTCCAAGTTCATTTTTTTCTGGAATAAAGTAATTCTGTAAAAAATTAGTATTTTTGTGCCCTTATAATGACAGCATCCTCTAGGCTACCTTGTTTTAGATAACAATGAGCTGCTGAGATGACCTATCAGAAAAAATATAGTAAATAAATCCCTGTCATATTTTGCTATCTACACACAAAGGGAAGTTGTAACAATATTACTGAGAGATGGACATGTTTCACAGGTGAGCAAACAGATGCCAATTCAATTAAAACTTCAGCTGTGGGATGAAATCATATTAGAATTTGACATGCTGTACACAGAAAAAGAATTGCTTTTTGGTAAATATCACATATGTATGTTTTGATAAGCCCAGTTGATGGCAGATTGAAGTGTGAGTAAAAGCAAGCTGAATTGTACGAAGTTTCTCAATTACATTTGATGACCTTAATTTACTGAAATCTGGTAGTGAACTTAGAGTATTTTTTATTGAAAGACCATGAGAGTACAATCCTATTCAGAACTCCTTCCCCAATGCATTCTTTGTCTAGGAGTGCCTGACAATTTACAATCTACCTTCATATCAGGGGCTATTGTTGAGGAAGAGGCTTGCTATTGTAGACTGATAAAAGATCATAATACTTTTGAGGCATGAATCTAAGAACCAAAAAAGACAATGAGTGAAAGAGTATGCACAGAGGGATTAGAACACAGTCATCACTTAATGTTTAAGTGATGTTTAAGTCATCACTTAAACCACGTAGCTGGAAAGGTGTTGTGAAACAATACTGGCTTGGATTGGCAGTGTTATGGTCCATTAATGCATAAGTGGCAAGGAAACAGAAGTACAAAGGCTTAGGTGTATGAAGAGTAATCTACTGCGTAATACAGGCAAATCAAAAGAAGGTTGTTTCTTTAGGAAAGTTATTCCTTGGGTAAAATTTCAGATCTAATTTTAGATCTGATTTTAGATCAAATAAGTTAGATATAATGGGAAAATATGAAAATTTAGAAATAAAGTAAAATAAATGGGTTCAAGATTTAAAAGAAAATAACATATATGTAAATTCCATGAATATTGAACAGCTAGGTAACTATTTTTACATAATCTTTTCTTGCTTCCTTTCAGATGCTCAACCCTCTCTTTGTTTTCTGTAGTGTGGCAGTTTTCAATTTAATGATACAGATCTTGGGTTATGACTCTAAAGTGTAGCTGTTAATATTTTTTTGGTAAACTGAATGTCCATCTAAAAAGGGGATACAGTTGAGTAGTCTATATTCTGTTCTTTGGTTTTTAATTAGAACCACAGCAGGCATATTAATTATTCGAAAAGATCATATTACTTTCATCTCTTGGTATCATCCCATCTATCAATATCTATCTGCGTCTATCTTTCCTTTTTTAATCTAGATTAATTGAGGCTGTTGCATGCCCATACATGATGTAAAATACACAAAAATATTTTGTAGAGAAGACAACAGAAAACATTAGTCCTTAAAGCTTCAAGTCAGACTTAGAAAAAATATGAATTGGTGCAGCTCCTTGGGCATTAGCAACGATTTCTTGACTTTTTGTAGCTAAGAAGCTGCTATGATATTGCCATTTCATTCTTGATATTTCACTTGTTTCACTGTTGCAGCAGAGGATTGCTCTGGCAGTGAGCAAACAGCAATGCCTGTGAAATAGCATTCATATACTCTGGCAGTGTATAGATTAGGTAGGCTTAGTAGATGCAAATCCACGTCTGTATTTTTTGAAGGAGGGCGAAAAGAAGAAAGAAAGAAAACGTGAAATACTGAACAGCAGGACTACAGTGATTCATAACTTGCTCTCCACATGCTGTGACTTGTCACTGGTTGTTCATGACTTCAGCACAGTCTCTGGGGATTCACAAGAGTTTATGCATTAGCACAGCATTATTTCTGATCCCACTGAAAAGTGCACAGAAACGTACATGATTCAAGTCTTTGATTCCTTTCACACAGTAAAAAAATGTATCCAAAACCAAGTGAACTGCATGCAAACTCCTGCAATCAGATAAGTATAGGCTACATCCCTGCTTTACTTCAGATAGGGGTAGTCAGGCTGTGGGAGTGACCCTGTAGAAATGTAGAAACAGTTCTGTATCTGGATTACCAAAAAGAAAATATGAGGACTTGTTTTGTAAATACATAGGCACACTGCATGCTCAAATGTGCTCTCTGGTAACAGCTATGGACAAAATCTTGTAAGTCTTAAGGATAAGTTGGAAAAATCCTTCTTCTGGAAGGATGGCAAAGAGTGATGCTTTTCATGCCTAAGCATTTTGGTTGTATCACTGGAACAGTACACAGAAGCAAATAGCTAGTATGGTGAAGAAAAATGTGTGGGAGTGGGCTGGGAATGAAAAAGCAGGACAAATATTACAAGTACTTGAAAAAAGAGGTTTGTATCAACTCATCCTACCAGTTGAGACAACTAGTGGCTAATGGCCCAGATTCCCTCGTTAGCTGGCAGGGTAGGACAGACCCACTTTGGAGGTCCTGCTGATTAGAGGGAGTTTAAAGGCTTGCATTTACTGAGGAAGGGATGCCTTAAAAGAAGGAAGGAAAGAAAAAGGCTTTCCTCTTATCATCCTTCTGTCATCACCCACAGAAAGGAATTTGACCTTTTGATTGAGTTGTTTTCTTGCTTTGTTTAGTAGTGAATTGTCATTTGCAACGGGTCTCTGCCATCCATGAAGTCCCTAAGCTCTCTCCTATAGAAATTTATGCTATGGAAGGAATGCACATCAGTAATAAAGATCAACAGGATTATGGTTACTTAATTGGACTCCAGCTAATAAAATTAACCAATAGATTTAAGAGAGTTTTTTTGTTTTCTTTTGTTTAGCATTACCGACAATATTTTCCCTCTGACTACACGCCAGGGAAAAGATTTCCTATTTTCCTAAGCTTTTAGTGAAGTTTGCTTCTTCTTACATTGTGAGTCTAAATTCTGGAAGTGTAAATTCTTCATAAATGTTCAAATATAAACTAAACAAAGTGGTAGCTCCATTTTACAATACAAACCACTTTAGGGTTGCCTTATACTACCACGGTTTGATTACAGTAACAATAACAAAGCTCATAAAGTTTCCTGTTTGTTTTTAAAGTTTTGCCTCTTCAAGTTTTATCAGAGGAATTCCATATAAGACAACAAGACTTAATAATTCCTTGTCTCCTCTAATATTTACATTTGCCCAACCCATTTTGCATTTGTATACCACATTAATATACTTGCAGTTATTCGAACAGAAACTGTATTATGTATTTTGATTTCTGAGGAATAATTGGAAGTAACAGCAGAATCTTAAGCAGTAACCCAGCTGTCTCCCAAGCATTATTAAACCTAAAGAGTAATTGTGAATGCACAAAACTACAAAGGAATTGTAAAGAAATTATTTCATCTGTGTATGATTTTAATCAAGCTTGGCTTGCTGTTAAAAGGCTTGTTTAATGAAGACTGCATTTCCCTTACGAGAGTCCCGACCGTGTAGTTCAGTATCAGCCAACCAAGGACTATTGCTGTAACAATAGCTAGAGGGTTTACCACAAAAAAAAAAAAAAGAAAAAAAAAAAAAAAAAAGAAAAAAAAGAAAAAAAAGAATCCACTACCAAAAAAAACCCCACACAAAACAAAACAAAAAAAAACCCCCACAAACCTGCATTTTAGTCTGTTTCTAATCACTTATTTAGGGAAGGGCAGACAACTAATAGACAAAAATAAGTAAATTGATAATTAGCAAAATGCTTGGACAAATATAAACTTATAGAAGTTAAATAATACTAATATAATTTTCAATCCAGTTATTTAATTAAAAGTATCAGCTCATCTGGGATTTTCTTCTTTTACTACATCGTTATTTCCACTACTATAAATTACTGATTTTAATAGGCTGAGTCAAACTCTTTGCTGCTAAACTCTTAAAAATGTAATATGTGGGTACTGGTTTTCTTATTTCTAATGCACAGAGAACTCCTTTACAGAGCTATGAAAACACAAAAAGATGATTTTGACTAAAGCTGGCTGAAAACTGAAGCAAATGTCTTTATCTTCTAATTTTAGGACAGGCATTCTGCAAACATTAAAAACTCATAAAAGAATACTAACAATACCAATTCCTGATTTTAATGGCACTAATAAAATGAAAACTTCTACATCTGTCTCAGTGTTTGCAGTCAGGATTGCTGCATTAGTGCCAAACTTTGAAAACTCCAATTCACACAAATTGTTGCTTTGAAGTTAATGAGATATTTGTATGAGTAGGGGCTACTCACTTGAGCCAGTGTTTTCTGGTTTGAGCCTTAGTCCTTTCTGTTGCCAAGTGTACTTAAGTTTATAAGACCATCCATTTCAACACATTTTGTTTAGTTAAACTGAAGTACTTCATTTTTAAGGAAAAAGTTATATTGCCAAAAAGTATAAACAGGGCTAACTTTGACTAATATAAATATTTGAAAACCAGAACTTTTTGTAACATCTTACAGAAACAACCCTGATGCAGATGATAGAGGGAAAAGTGCTTTTATGGGATAGTTCAGCTGAAGGATAGCACAGAAGAAATTTTAAAAAACAAATACAAATAAAATTGTCTTCTAACATCCAGCATATTTGAATACAGTTCAGAATATTATTTTTGCCTAACAATTAAATGTAAAGTTTTTACGTTTCCAGTTCTGCAGCATATTTAAACCTTAAGCCGCTGTAATTAAGAGGAATCAATAAATTTATTCCTATTGCCAGCTTTAAAGTTTATTTGCTAATAAGCAACTGGACAAGGGATGTGTGAAATGAATAGTTGAAGAAAAACTCTGACAGCAAAAGAGAGGTCCGGAGGGTGAAGTTGGTTTATTAGGCACCGTTTGTCATGAATGGGTCTACTGCACGTACAAAAGCAAATCCCACTACCTTAGAAGATTAATTCTGAAGGAGGCACTCGTGGGTCAAAGTATACATAAGCGTGTGCCTAATCTCAGAGAAATCAGGCTATTTTCTCACAGCAATTAAGCAGAGGTCTAGGGTTTCACCCACAGTGTATTTAAACACAGGATACAATTAAACCCCAAAGTATTAATATCTGTGCTGTGCAAAATTGCCCAGGAAATAGATTTTACACTCTTTCAAATGGAAAGCAAGGCAAATTAAGGAGGGTGACTTTATTTGAGTAAAAATTATCCTGAAACAAATGTAAGTCGTTCATTTTTAACTGTTAATTCCTTATGTACACGGTTTTTTTCTTTCTTTTTCCTGCTCACATAATTTATTCTGGAATGTGCAATGTTCAGTGGATATAAGCAAGAAACACCATCTTATGAAAACAATTTTGCTTTCAGGGCTAGTATAATATCTACATGATAATGGTTCAACAAAAGCATTTAAAAAAAAATGTTTGAAGAAAATGCTGCTCTGTACTGGAAATCTTTAAGATCAAGGGGAATAGTGACCGCAGCATCTCATTCAGCAGAAAGCCGTTACAAAAGAGCTCCTTCCTCCTTCATGTCTACGGATTATTGAGCACTGGGAGTGAAAGGAACACAGCAACTTAAGGAAATTTAATGCCAATTTAAAATGTTTCTAGAGAAAAGGGAAAAAAACTTCTCTAATGATGCAACATAATTTTTATTGAGCTTGAACTCCTCTACATAAATGTAGTAAGATTTAAATAATCATTTAAATAATCGTTTTAAACAAACCCTTTTTCATCTCCCTAAGAATCATCTGATTTTATGGTCTTCCACATTGTCATTTAAAATACGATTCACTTTGGTCTATCTATCACACCTACATAATCTATTTCACTCCCAAATCACTTTATAAAAATAAAACGATCACTCTTCCCCCTCTCTGTAGACAACTGGCATATTCTATCAGAAAAACTGTTTATATAAAAAGTAACACACTAAACTGTTAGAAATCTCATCTCCTATATTTTCATATTTAAAATTGATATACCTTTACTACCAGAGCAATGTACATAATAATATAAACAAACTAATTCTAGATCTCAAATCTTCATGCATCAAATTTTAGAAATTCTGTGAAAAATCATGGTACTTTGAGCTTTCAAATCAATTATGTTACACAGGATGCTAATAAATAGCACCCAGTCAAGTAACATGATGACATTTTTAAAAATAAACAAAAAACTTGCTTCTTGCTGATCACATTGGTCAGCGAGAAAGTATTTTAACCTTTAAAAATGCAGCATATCCCAAAACAAGTTGCTACTTAAATAAATGCTCTTCTTGAGCGCAAGTGACCTTTTAAATGATTTTATCTCAGCACTTGCAACAAGAAGAATTTCACCTATCACCTTTACACTGTTGATGCACTGCATTGGGTGAATCCATAACCTTTTCACAATATGTAACATGCTGCAGAACACAAAATTACTTGCTAACTTTAATTAAATCCCTTCAGAAGAGTCCTGCTGACCTCTTTGGAAAGAAATCTTACTAAATGAAAACAAAAAAGATACAAAATCCAAATCCCTCAACATTTGATAGCTCTAAACGAACCTGCAACCATTTAAAAAAATTATCTTTCTGAGTACTGAATAAGTTTGCTGCTCTGAATTTTTCATAGTAAGAGTTTTAGATAAATTTCAGTAAAGCTTAAAAAAACCCAAACCTCTTGTTTAAAACACATAACTCTGCTTTTTCAGCAATCACTAAGGGCCTGGTGGAAGCTCGGTGAAGTCTTTGGAACAGGCCTTAAAATATTAATCTAGTTTAGCCCTCCAGATTCCAAACTTTCAGAAAAGGTTTCAAGACAAGAAAGACAAAATACTGTATTTGCTTTACTTTCTAAAGCACCAAACTTTTTTTTTTTCCCCTGGAAAAATACAGTCTAGACCAAAACAATAGATATAAAAGAATAACTAACAAAACAAACAGCAAAACTGCTCCTGAACCAAATTCACTGTTGTCATATAAATGACTGTAGCTGGCATAGAGCTGTGACCTCTTTGCTCAATACAAAATGACAACAAAGATTTCAAACTTTAAATTAAGTTAGGAGCAAAATCAAACATAATATATGCTACCTTCAAAATCCGTGATTAATTTAAAGGGACATAAGAGTTTGCAAATTCTTTTTCACTCAGTTCAAGTTAAGGATCAGCCCTCTAAACACAGTTAATGTTTTCTGATTACAGAAAGAAGTGCAGTGAGCCTCTGCCTACACACATGTGCAGTAATAGTGGTTAAACATGTGTTTAACATGAGCACACACTTCAAACCAGCAAGAGATACATTTCTTCAGTTCACATGCACCCTGAACAACCTTAATTTATAAACACTTTGTAGTCATCTGCTGTAAGACACAGGTGCTACAGATCACTTTTGATGCTGAGATGATGGTAATTATTTACTATGTTACCTACAACATGAATTAAAGAGGAAACATAAATCGATGTGTTTTTATACTTAAAAAATCTTTATAGAGACAGTGGATTCTAAATGAATAGTGTGACACATTTTAAATAACATTATTTGTTGCTGTCTTCACTGTATTTTTTTTTAATTCTGTTTGAGATACACTGTTAGAGAGAAGCCTATTTACTTGAAATAAAATCTATTGTCAGGGAAGCATGTATTAAAACTAAAAATAGCCCCCAATAATGAAGTCAAATTTACAAGGAATTTTCCTTTTCTTTAATGTTCTGGGCTAATAAGCCAGTGATCTCAGAAAGTATTACAATACCCTGATATAAAATAAAAATTAATGTTCAATAATACACTGAAGTACTGGAACAAAGAATTGGAGAGACATAAGAAATACGGAACTTGCTGTGGCTTTCTCTAGACAAAGGAGATGAGTTATCTGATTGGTGTGTAATCACAAAGTTAAACAAACAGCAATAAGGCTAAACTAATTCACTGTCAAGTCTACATGTCATCCTAGCTGGTTCATTATGTGCATTTGTGACAAACAATACAGAAGAGACAACTGTACTGAATCAAATAACTTGCAACAGTTTACACTCCTATAAAACTATTTACATTTTGTCAAATGAATATTTATAAACAAGTGGCTTTCCCTTCACAAACACTATAGCTCAAGCAGCTCCCATTCATTATCGTATTTAGGAAGTACAAACACTAATTCTGTGAATCAGCAGCACAGGCCCTTGTAACTTGCCAGAAAACAAGGCCTGCAATACTAATATAAAATCTAAGAGAAACGTGCTGTTGCCTCCAGTTTTTCAAATGTCCCAGCATTTTTATGTCTCCCAGTCACAGGAATTCGGTTTCAATATTCTATCTGCCCTTCAGCATAGCATGCCCCAATGAAACAGCCAGTGGAGTTTATTTTGCACTTTATCAATACAGTGTAAACCAGCATGTGCTTACCTCCATGGGTTACTGAACCCAACTTGTCTGTGTGCACAGACAGCACTTTGGCCACAGATGTGACTAGTTAACTGTACAAGCAAGGAGGATAAATCCACACAACAATACTTCATTCACCAAGGAAATCTGCTGTGGATTACAGCTTCTCTATGGTTACGTCTGTTCTTAATTTACTGCTTTTATTCAGTTTTCAACCATAAATGAGCCCCTTATGAGGTATTCACTATGAAGAATTGACAACTCTTTTTATCTACTCGAAAAATATTTTTGGATAATAATTTATGGTTACAAAATATTTTAAGCAGTTTGAATAGTTACATTATATTCTTTCAGTACTTAATGATGCAGTATCCCCTATAAAAATGGAGACCTGGCCAATCTATCGATTTCACATATTTATAACAAAACCCAGCAGCCTCGGCCATACAGAAATACAAATTTTAAAACTGCATATATCATGGGAATGGCATTGTGGTTTTTTTTAAAAGCTCTTAAACAGCATCTCATGAAGAAATCCTGGGCCAGAATTGTGACTAAGGGCCCTGTGGATGGGAACATAAAGAAAGCCTTTTGCAGGCACAATATTTTGTTTATGGCCTTTTTTTTTTTTTTTTTAAAGTTTGCGATAGATGCAGATTTTAAACAGCATTCAACAGAGAAATTGTGATGCTGTCTGTTATGCTGGGGAGGGTTACTGCATTATTTATGTTTTATTTATGAAACTGAAATGTGAGCATGGGTATTTTAATCTTGTTTCACCATCAAAGATAGTCTCTCAATTTGTATGCTGAATTAATGTGCTATCTACTTCATAAAAGCAATCTAAAGGGACTGATTAGCATTGGGCACTCGGTGGTGCTTGGAAAAGAAGGCTGTGAGTAAGCAGAGCTGCCTAGGAAACGTGCTGCAGAGGTACTGGTGTGAAGGTCTATTTTGTCACACGCCGCTATCATCCCTGCTATCAACTCCGACACATGTCCACAGAGGGACATCCTCCACTGAAACTGTAATTGGCAATGGGGGAAAGCAGCCATGTGAATGGGACAGGATATTTTTATTAATTGAGACAATAGCAATGAGGCTTTAAAAAGCCTTCCAAGATGACAAAGTCCCCTTTGCATTATTTCAGATTAATTTAAAGTGTTGGCACACAAAGCTTTACAACTTTATTCTTGGCAGAATATGAGTACTTTCAGACTCATTGATACTCAGGGATTCTTCACTATTACAGAGTAAACTCCCTGTAGATAAACAAAAGAAAACATTTGAATGAGGTACTTGCAGTGTTTTCCTCATTAGCAGCTACAGTGTCTTGAGCAGGGAATGAGTGTTTTGGGAACAGAATTCTTGGCATTAACAAGAAAGGACATTGCTTTTACAGGCAAGAACACTTTATAGCTTTCTGATACATCCTATCACAATACCATATGTAACCCAAATAAAAAAAATACAACTGAAAGCAAAATTAAGTGTTGGGGTACTTTAAAAATAAGTGCACTTGTCTATAAATACAGCAGAGAAATGCTGAACTGATTTTAGTTTGGTTGCTTTAAATATTGCCCCTGATGTTTTATGGATTCCAGTTCTTCCTTTGTTTGCTATTTAATTGCACTGGTTTTGATTTCTTTATAAGAAAAGAAAATGCTTTGTTTAAGACTGACTATCCTCATTTTCATTTAGTGAATGCAGTAAGAATGTTAGGTGAAGGCAGACGGTTTCTGCATGCATTTGAGATTCCCCTGGAGTGGCTGGATAAAACACTATGGCAGATACTCAGCTCTACAATCAGAGGGATTGTGCCAGGGAGTCTTTAGAGCCTTTTGAGCACAAAACTTGCCTGAGTTAGAGGCTACCTTTTAATGGTGTGTGCATGCGTGCAGACACATTTGTGTGCTGGGACTGCCGCTGCGCTGTAACAATCTGGGTGCTCTCCTGATCTGCATTTATGAATGAAAGTTTTAAATTTAGCTAAAGTCAGCAGATAGCCCCAGGGCTACTATCAGTTATGTTTGGTACCATGATCCAAACTTAGCACTTACATCTCACTTATTATGTAGAGATGTAATGGATGGCAAAATCTCTAAAAGCTTGATGAGCTTGAGAACTCAGCAACTTCTTTTGCATGACAGATGCACATGTCAGAAGAAAAAGAAAAAAAAAAAAACAACAGAAAAGGAACACCAAAGCAGTAAAAGTTGCTGCTGTTCTGAAGTGCCAAATTGGCTTGAAAGGAGCCACCTGGATTTGTATTCTTGAACAGCATGTGTTGCCCCAAGAATCTGCATTACTTCTACTGCAAAGACAGGAAAGGACTTTCCCCTGAAAATCAAATCCTTGGATACTTGCATGTGTGCACCAGGTCTATGAGGCGGCTACCTCAGCTACCACATGGAAAAGTAAGAGCTAAAACTTCTGGTATAACATAAAATGCTTTTATAGCCTTTGGACATTTTATAGATTCATGCCCATGTAACTGAAATTGTGTAGAGGAGAAACACTGGCACCCCAAAGTAGCTAACAGCTCCTAGCCATTTCATTCAAGAAGCTGGATGAGGTGAAAACCTAATTTGTATTTTTGTCTCCTTTTTACTCTAAGGGCTACAGAACATCACACTGCTCCAGGCCACACAATTTTTTCCCCAGAGTTTGGTTTCAGAAACAGGAAGCTAAATCACCTGTGTTTTCCAGCATAAATTCTACAAATCACAATAATTTAATGCTACACGTCTGAATTAAGCTGACAATGGGAAAGACACTGCAACATAAGATCCCTTCCCCACTGTGAATTCAACTTCTACTTGTGTCTTGCAGCTAAGAATACGTCTGTACCAGGATACCTGACCCAGTGGCTGATCAAGTGTAATCCATCTGACCCAGAGGCAGCCTCTGCTCTTGCATCATTTATACTTTAGGGCAATGTACTAACTTGGATCCTACCCCTCATTGTAGCACCTGTGTTAACAGCTGCTAGTCGGAGGACCATTTAGCACTACATTCTACCAACAAGAGTACAGAACTACCTGTGCTAAATAGCTTCTTCTTCTCAAGCTACTGCAAAAGTCTTCAGCACCTCAGAAGTCTACAATTCTGCTTTGATGTGCGGGAATGCATTGGTAGCATATTGCAGCTGAGTAATAAAGCACAGAGAAGCAGAGAGGCTGAAATATCACCAAATTACTGACACAGATTTTTTTTTCTTTACCTCTTTTCTCATATGTATATTTGCACTTAGGCAAAGTGAATTTTGTCCAGGTGATCTGCTCTACAAGTCCACGACATGTAAAGATTAACAGTTTACTTAATTAGAGTTTGCAAATTTAACCTTTGAAAATCAAAAGTCATAGAAACATTCAGGTTGGAAAGGACCTGGCAAGGTTGCTAAGTCTAAATTACTGCTAAGTCTAAATTACTGCTTAAAGCTGCCTCAAAACTGAAGTTAGATCAAAAACTAAGAATTCAGCCTTTAGCAGGAATTATAACTTGAATATCTATTCTCTTGGAGAACCCCACAACCTCTCTAGACAAGCTGCTCTAAAGACTACATATTTTCCTAGCATAAGAGAAAAAAATTCTTGCATCTAGTGAACCTTTACTACAACAATTTATGACTGTTAACTCTCATGACGCTGCTGTACATTTCTGTAAAGAGCATGGCTTCATCTTTTCTGTAAGGTCATTGCAGATATTGGAAGGTTGCTCTCCCCTTGGAGATATCCCTTCCCGGGGGTAAACAAATCCCAGTTCTTCCTCCTCTCCTCACAGGCCAAGGGCTCCCCACAGGCCAAGGACTCCAGCTTCTGACTGTCTTGTAGGTCTTCTACTAAATTTGAGCCAGTTTTTCAATGTTTGTCCTGGAGTGGGGGGGGGGGGGGGGGGGGGGTGGGGTGTGTGTGTCTAAACCTGTTCTAGCAAATACTATTTGAAGAGGAATAATCACTTCCCTTGATCTCCTGACTGCACTCCTGGTTATACAACCCATTCATGCTACTACTTCTTACTACTGCCAGGATGACTGACAACTCTGCTATAGATTATTGTCCAATAAATTCCCACCTCCTTCCAGAGCTGCTGTGCAGCAGTGCATAGATTAAGCTGATGCAGAACCATTCTTCCCAGGGCTAGGGCCTTGTAATTCTTCTTGACGAAATTAACTGGATCCCATTGTCCCAGTTCCCAGTCTCTCAAAAACCATAAAATTGATGGGTGTCCCCTTCTCCAGGTAACTGGTGAAGATGTAAAGCAGTGCTGATACAGGTCACAGAGGAACTACACTTCCCAAGCAGAGTAGTAACCATGGGCTATTACCTTTTGAGCTGGATGATCCAACCAGTTTTTCACCTTAATAGTTCCCTCATTTAAACTGTGATGTTCTTACTTGGATGCAAGGGAAGTTGTTTTGAAACTCTTGCTAAGGTCATTATAGATGACACTCGTTATGCCCCCTCCACCTACACATCTATCTGTTTCATCACAGAGGGCAATCTGGTTGATAGGCATGATTTACCTTTGTACATTTCTGTTTGCTCTTCCAAATCACACTCTTCATCACATGACCAAAATCTAACATCACTCAATTATTTTCCCAGGGCCTGAAGCAAGGATGACCAGCCTAGAGTTCCTTGGGTTGTCTTTCTTGTTGTGCTTGAAGGTTGATAGGAATTTTGCCTTCCTGCATTAATTAGTGACTTTTCTTGATCTCCATGACCTCTCAAAGATGATGGATAAAGGCCAGTTTATCCACATGTTCTCTCAGCACTGCTGGATGCCTCCCAGCTGGTCCTGCAGATTGGTATGGGTCAAGGTTTCTCAAGAGAACTCTTGATCCTCTCCCACTCCTGGTAGTTTCTGTGCTACTTCAATCCTGTGTCTAGTCAGAGGCATGGGAGACAGTCAGTGAACAGTGGGGCCATGAGTTACAGCCCTATCTGTATCTGCTGTTACTATTTAGGAGCACACACTTAGCACATTTTCCATTTTTACTTCTAATACAGCTGTACAGGCTCTTGTTGAATTTAATATCCCTTGCCAGGTTAAACTCTAGTTTTACTTGCCCGTCTCAGTTCTAGCTGAGGTTTGATTTTCCTAACACCTTCTCTGCTTGTCTAGGCAGAGCTTAGTATCCTCTCTTTCCCTTTGTATGTTTACCTTCTATATCCTTTTTGCACAGGAATTCAGTCACAAGAACATCCAAGATCTTCTTGTAATAAGTAACATTTTTCTGGATCTTGGGATAAACACTGTTGTGCTTTGAGGAGGCAGTTCTTACAGATCTTCCAGCTTTCCTGAGCGCCTGTAAGTCTTTCCACACTGCCTTCATGGGACCCCCACCTACCAGTTCCCCAAAAAAGTCTTCCCCTCACCCCATCTGACACCTCTTCTTTTGAAAAGCCCTTGGAAGCTACTTTGTGTAAATGGCACTCCCCCTGTCGCCTTCTTCCATACCTACCCTCCTAAAGAGCCTGTATCATCCACCCAAACTGCACCCCAGTCCTGTAAACCACTGCATCAGTCATCCCAAAGATGTTATGGCTCTGCAACCACACGCTGAGCTCCAACTCCTTCTGTTTATTTCCCAGGTGTGTTCTTTGTGCACAGGCACTTGAGTTTGGCCCTCAGTGTGGGATTTAGCATTTCTGATGGTTCATACTGTTAACCCACCCTACATAGTAACTATAACCTCTGTTCCCTTACTTAGCTACAAAGTTGCTTTCTCATATCCTAGTCCACATAGTTTAAAGCCTTCCTCATCAGGCTGGCAAGCTTGTTGTAATTGTTTTAGCTTATAATCACTGCATGCAACAAGTTGTAGTTCCCTTCTACTTCTTTCTTGAATTGCATGTAACAGCATAACAAAGATCAGTTATGAATGCTGGACATTCTGATAACCAAGGAAGAATCTTTTTTTACATTAATACAAATGTCAATAAAATTCCTTTGCTTTGCTGTGAAATAACAAGCAGATATGGCATGGCTAGAGGGAAGGATGACTTTGCACCTATATAGGCTTCAGGCTGATGCAATGACTTCTTGATGCCACTGAGCAGCCCAAGAACAGGTCTGACAAGTTTCACAATTAGAATGCTTCAGGATCAAAAAGTATAAAGATGACTTAAAGTCCCCAAGCTATGCCAACTCCTTCTACAATTGAAGATCTGGTCCTATAAGCAAAGCATCCAGCTGTCAGTGTCAAGAGTCAACAAACCAGACTCAAAGTGTAAGCAGCTAAAACTGCACTGAAAGAAAACATTCACATACTGAAATTAGATATGTTTATTAGCAATAGATTCAGAACAAATGAGAAGGCAAAAGGGACAAGCTATATGAATACTGGATTGCCCCTATCAGGACATCAGAAAATTGAACTGGTGGAGTTGGTGAGCAGCTGAAGCTTCAATTTCAGAAAATGGCTCTGGCTGTAGAGCAGAAGTCCTGCTGTTTTGCCTAGCTCCTTTATATTCTAGAAACAACAGCTTAATCCTAATTGGCACACATATCTTCACTGATAAATAAATAGAGCACTGGAATGCTTTATGCAATTCATTTTAGCTTGTGTCTGGGATATATTGCTGGCATGCAGTGTGTGGGGCTGTGCCAGATGGCAGGGTTGGCATCTGCAAAGTTGCTCAGTGGGCATCTCAGTACTACTTTTCAGGAAGCAATGCACCATTTCTTTCTAAGATTGAACTCTGGGAGAGAAATGGCAGCTAAAACTCATTCAGCTGTGTTTTTATGGGTATGATCTGTAACATGCCACTTCTTGGCAACAACCTGCTATAACTTCAGCACCTAAATATATTAAAAAGAGACAATCTTTTAGGAAAGGCTAGGATATTTTTGAAAATGTGAATTCAGATGACTAAGGACATTTACCAATAGGCTGCAGGAAATGTAATTGCAGAAAATTGCCAGATACCTTCTTGCACTATCTGCTTTGCCCCTCTGCTGAATACAAGGAATGGAATGCATACATGTTCTCAGCTGCTTAAATACGAAGTTGCAAGGCTTAGATTAAAGGCACCTTGGTCAGCAGTTTAAAGTAAAGTCCTCAGACTCCTCACTGACATGACTGGGATGTGGGTGTGTGTCCCAACTTGCCTGCTCTCCAGTGGGAGCAGCAATCTCCAGCAGTGGGGAAACAGTGGGAAATGATGATATCTCACACAGCAGTTGTACTGCAAAGAATGTGTGCCAAAGACTTCAGGGCTGAAGGCTGAGTTGCTTAAAGATACACATAGTATGGGAATTTTACAATACATGAGCTTGAATATAAGGCCTTTGTCTTTCACTGAATCAACAAATATTTATGAAAAATGTCAGCAATCACTTCTCTAAGTCTCTAGTTTCTCAAGCGCCTTTAAAGAACTAGTCACACATCAAGTGTGTAAAATTACTACTGAGCAGACAAACTAACTTAAACCCTTTGAAAATGTTTCCCCAATGGCAGGGGGAAAAAATATTCCCATTTTATTTATGGATGGAACTCCCACTAGGGAGTGGGAAGTAGAAAATAAGGGAAAAATGACATTCGAAGAATTATTTTTGTCATTTCAAAGGAAAAGTATAAAGCTTGCATCCTAGTCAAAACTGAGATTGAAGGTATGGATTAGGGACAAACATGCAAGTCTATTTCAAATTAAATTGCTAGTTGATTCTTGAAAAGTCCAAAAACGTTAGGAGGCGCAGTGACTATAATTAATGGAAAGTAATTTGTAGATATCCAATCACACTTTCTTTTTTTTTAAACATGCAAAACTAATCTCACAAACCTAAATGCAAAATAACAATTGAAAAATGTGTCCTTTAGACTTGAGACGAATTTAAATAAAAATGTGTATTGGATCTGCACATTAATAAAGCCTGTTAAGCTCAGTAGAATACTTTTTATTCATCTGTGCTTCATCAAGCAGGTTCACGACCTCTACAGAACTGCAGCAGCTCCCTCTGTTCTGAAAACCGCATGGGGGAAGATGGTAAATATTATTTTGTGATTAGAAAATGTTACTGGAATTGTCATAGAGAAATATTTAATGTGGAGAGTGTGGTTCAGGAATTAAAACATACACAGCAGGAGAAAAAGCAGCATGGAGCAAATTTTACTCCTGGTGACAGGCAAGTAAAATTTAAGGATTGTCGATGACATTGAAAACAATGTGCCATAGTTATACAGTTATCACCGAGCTCATGAAGATACTAAAGCACCTGCCTAACTTAAACCATGTGAGGATTCTCATTGTTTTAAATGAGACAAAATGGATACTTTAAATACAAGCAGATGATTAAATATCTTGCAGAATTGGTATTGGAGAACAATATAGTTGAGTGATTTTTGTCGCTGTCAAATAAGCCTGCATCTAAATAACCAAATGAGTTAAGTATCCACATCAATGACATTTGATGAGAAGCACAGGAAATACTTTGTGCAGAACATTTTTCTAACATAATACATTAAATATGCGACGCAATGCTTATTAAAAGCTCAATACACCAACAATGGTAGCAGTTCCTCTCCTGACTTCATTGCAGTTTGCAGGAGTATGTGTCTCCATGTGTGCTTCACTAGTAACCAATCTGCCTTGCTCTTTTCACAGATTACACACCTACCTATCTTTGTAGATGTGAGAGCCAAGTGGGTTGGTTAAAATATAAAGAGAAGCATGGTGCTGCGTCTCTCATTAAAATCCCAAACATGACAAGGACAGATAAGAATGTCAAAACAGTTCCTTAAAATCATCTCCCATAGAGCTAATTCAAAATCTCTCCTCCTCCTTTTCAATTTACCCCCACCTTAAGGATTCAGAAGACTCCGAGCTCTACTGCAGTCATGGCAGACATTGCTTCTGACTTCCACCAACTGCAGCAAGGTCAAGCCTTAACCATTATTTTTCAAAGTTTTCAATTTGAGTTTTTCAGTCCGGCTTGGTTATCTTAGTGATCTGTTGATATAATCATTGATTCTGCAGTATAATTTTTTTCCCATTGGTGAAATATTCTTGATTAGCATATTGTTGCCGTATTACATGTTCTGTCATTATTAAATGGAGACAAAGGTAGTAATGATGCCTGTGTCAGCACACACCCACAATTGCTTATGCTCAAATCCTCCTCATCTGGAAAATTCAAATCACCATAAAGGTTCCCTGCAGCTAAATATTGCTTTCGCATAATTGCCAGGAAAGGGCTTCCTAAATTACAGGACAGAAGAAATTATAGGAGAATCATGTTCCTTACAATTCAAGGGGGGAATTAACACAGGCTGTAAAGACTCCCAGAAATTACTAATCTGAATTTAAATTCTACACTTAATTGGAGCAAGTTAAACTCAATGAAAAAGTTCTCTGCTCTTAAGAATGTCTGTTCTAGAGAGAAATAATACGGGCTTTCTAGACTTTTAATAAATGCTTTAAACAAGTCTTCTGTTTATTAATTACTAAAAAATGCAATGACCCCTATAGTTTTCATTCAGAACAAAACAACAGGAAAATATTATGAACTTCAACAGACTGTTTGAGTTATCTGTCTCTTCTTTAATCTGAGAGATTACCCAACAAAACCAATGTTCATTCAACAACATTCATGAAATCTGTTGTGGATTACCAATATCATCAGTTAAACCTGTTTCAAATTTATTGCTTTCATTCAGGTTAAATAATAAAAGAGTCCATTTGTACCACCACATGTATATACATGAATTCAGCTTTCATCATTCTCTACAGGTTTAATCCTGTGATTTATGTTTTTTAACACAGTTTTGGGCAAATCTGTTGAAAAAATTCAGCCAGACTGATAGAAGAGTTAGACTAGATTACTGTGATGTGTGCCATGTTTAAAACCAGCCTGTTCTGTTTGGAGAAGAGGAAAAGTCAAGCATTTTAACACTATAACCCTGCTTGAAGCTCTAATAATTTTAATGGCTTTAGCAAAGGAGAGCTGAGTAAGATTGGGCAAGTTCAAAGACAATAATCTTTATTATTAGGAATATGTTAGAACAGCAAAGAGGCAAAGTTTCTTTTTTCTGCTTTTCTTTAGTCACAGCAGGAATCACTGCTTAGATTAGAGTTTTCTGACATTTAAACAGTTATGGCAGTGGCTACATATTAATTTTTTTAATTCACCTCTGTTTTTTCTCTCTCCATCTACCAATATTTGAAAAGAAAAAGCAACAAAAACAAAAAAACACACATGCAGAAAATTAAATGTAAAATGCTTCTCTTATGTTTCATATCACAGCTAAATTTTTTCATTTAAATTAAACTAAATTGAATTGAAAGGCTGCACAACATAGCTGAGGGTTTTGCTAATGAGATACAAACCTTTTTGTCTTTAGGTTACTGGTTAAAATCCAGGCAAGTCCAGAAACAGCTGAAAGCTTTTAACCACCTGATGGCTATGTGATACTTTAACATGAAATGAGTTTGTCAATCAAAATCCAACTTCAGGAAGTAAGTGTTCCCACCATAAAAATAACCATCACACAACTAGAATTATTTGCAGTCTCTGAAAGTTCAAAAATTAATGACTCTGCACCTTTTGAACTGATATTTTAGATTAAATGACCTATGTTGGAGTATGTAAAGAGTGAAATATGGAGAAGTTTACATTGCTGATACATTTGTGGACATAGGTTTCCTAGGTAAAAGAGGCTTAAATGACTTTTCTTCCTTAAACCTCCTGCCTCCTCTACCATTAGCATCAGGTAGTGTAGCATGTAGTCCTAGAGTAATTTCCACAATCCTATCGGGGGGAGAGGGAGACACACAAAAAAATAAAGTCCTTTATCTTCCAGATGAAGACAGAAAATATTTTAATTTCCATGTTAAGCAGCTCTTGAAGAAAAATAAAGCTTCTAAAAGTTTTGAAGGAATGTCAGTAACCTGTGACATCCTCCTACAATTCATGTCGTATTCTTTTTTGCATGTAAATAATTCCTCACTTCCAAGAACAATTGATCACACTTGAACAAGAATGGTTTTACTGAGTGATAGACACTGATCTTCACCTCATCCACCAGTCAAAAGGGAGAACTTCAATTTAAACTAAATAAAAAAGATAATTAAAAAATTTTGCTTAACTGGAATATTATCAACTTTTTACATTTTAATACCAAAAAGATGCAAGAAGCCCAAACAATAAGAGAAAAATGCGCTATAGGAGCCAAGCCCAGCTCAAGGACCAAATTTAAAGGAACTTCCCATACTAGCAATGAAACAAAACCAGATTACCCTTCACATGGTGCTGCTTTTAAGTAAAAGGAGGCTGAAAAATTTTGGCAGTTGAATCACTGCCTTTTTTTTTTTTTTTTTTTTTTTTTTTTTTTTTTTCGGGTTGGGGATAAAGAGAGTGACTGGGGTGACATCAGACTGGTGACCTGTCACTAGTGGGGGTTCCACAGGGCTCCATTATCAGCCCTGTGCTCTTCAAAATCTTCACGAAGGACCTGGATGACTTGGATTCGACAGAGTACTGAGTCAGATTGTTGATGACACTGAAGTGGGAGGAGATGTCGACTCCCTCAAGGGCAGAGCAGCCTTGCAGAGAGACCTCGACAGATTAGAGATGGGCAATCACCAACTGTGTGAAGTTTAACAAGGACAAGGCTGGATTCTGCACCTGGGCCGGGGCAGCCCTGGTTGTGTGTACAGACTGAGGAATGAGGTGCTGGAATGCAGTGGGAAGAGCCCTGGGGGTCCTGGCTGATGGCAAGCTGAGCCAGAAGTGCCCTGGCAGCCAGCAGGGGTAACCGTGTCCTGGGGACATCAGGCACAGCATCATGAGCCAGGCAGGGGAGGGGATTGAATACAATTTAAATAATGTCACTGGCTGGAGTTGGGTTGTTTTGAAATTCCAAGGAGGATTTGAAAATCAATCATTTAACCATTCTCTTCCCTTCTTTCACTATGCAAACTCACACAAGATATCTTCTTTTCAATGGCGCCATTTACCTTGTAAAAGACAGTGCTTTTACAAATCCTAACACTACTATATTTATGTTTAAAAGCTTAGCGAAACAGTGATGCCATTTCTGGAAAAGAGAGAGAAGTAAAATCTAACTTGAGTTCTTATCAGACTGGAGCAAATTAGAGTAATTAACATTTTGAATAATCCTATTATCTTCAGAACTGCACTGGCACTTATTAAGAATCAAAAATCTATTTCTGCTTCAACACTCTCTACTTCTTGTACACTTACTTCTTGTGAGTGAAATTAATTTCATGGGGACAATCACAGTTCACATTAATGCACAGGGTACAAGTGTCCTTTAAAATGGTGCAAAAACATTTACAAGGTTTCAAAACAATCCTGAATTTTATGATGAGGTGATTTACTTCTGAGGTAACAAATCCTGCAAAATTATAAAATATGACTTACAGTGAATTTTCAGAAGGTGTCTGAGTACAAACCATCCTCTACCTCTCTGAACTAATACAAACTAATACAATTGGACCCTCCAAAAATATCTTTTGTTAAATTTACCAATAAGGATGTTCAAAGATCCAATGATGACATTAATTTTAATTTTCATCTTGAGTTCAGATTTTAGTTGCTTTTATGTCTTTTATTATATGTTACTATCAGTCTGATTTATTTTTTTTAATAAAACATATTCATTTGTTTAGCTTTTGATAAGCATGTGGCTATAACAAAATCTTACAGACTTACTGGAAGTTAGGGGAAAATGTGGTCTTCAGAAAGAGACTGGGATGTGCTTTAACACTTGTGCTATATTTCCCAGTATGTTTATATTGCACAGCCAACTCAAATGATTGGCATCTACATCTGAACTCACAGCTCAGCTCAGCCTAAGTTTAAAGATTCCCACAGCAAGGTCTTTCTCTCTTATACATCCTTCTATTTCCACATATCCAAAGGGTGTAAAGAACTGGGTTTTTTTAAGATAAACTGTTCTCAAATTCTTTCCCAACAAGAAAATTCATTTCTACGGTGGGTGTCTTGCCCAGAAGATTTGCTGAACAGAGGCAGACAATCAGCACCCAGAAAATTGTCACTTGTTAAGTAACCACCCTCAATAAAATACAGCTTGGTCTTTAACTTAAACCCTCCAGTTCCACAATCAGTGATGCAAATTGCTGAGAACAGGGGCCAGACCACTTTGCACAATAGGAAAGGGGACAACACAGTTGTGCTGGAGCTAAAACTATAAAGATGGCTGTAGAGATGAGATGACATAATTAGGGAGAAATTGTGGAGAGTGTAAAAAACAAAGATGGGTTCTGAAAAATCACTCAGTTGTACCAATAAACTGGCAGAACAAATCAGTTTAAATAAGCTGGAGAGGCAAAGCACAGCTGGAGAGACCAATTGATTCATTGGGTCATGATGCACTCATTAGATCAACCTTGTCTCAGCTTTCCTCAGCTCTGCTTACTGAAGCTTGGAGACCTCCCTAGAACCATGCCCCAATTCACTAAGGCCTTTTCCAGTCATTCCTTTTTTCCTTCTGCTCAGTGGAGGAAAAGCATTTGCTTTATTAAAGGCTCTCTGTAGCACTAAGGGGGATAAATGTATCTCCTAGACCTAAAAGCAAGATTGAACTTTTCAGTGCAGTCATGAATAAGGCATAACATATAATAGCAGTGTATTTTCCAAGACTGAAACTCTGGAAATAAAAGATCACAGGTTTCTGAAAGATTTGTTGCAGTTAAGGAGGGATCAGTTCAGGGACATTCTATGTTACACAGAGTGGTCACTTCTAGCTGTATAATTAACACAGCAAGGCAACTTTTACATGGCCAAGACAAAAATAATCCCTTCCTTTCCCTTCCTTTGCTCCACAACATTATTGCAGTTATGAAAGTCAGGTTTTTTCCCCTTATCTGGCTTGCTAGCTGTCCTAATCAGCTACAGACAGGGGAAGGGAAAAGTGCTGGTACAAAGGCCAGGTTTGTCCTTCCTTCCTTCTTTCTACAGTTACATACAGAAGAAATGGATGTGAGGAAATAGCCTGGCTCAGTGTACAGCCTTTACTTTGTAAGTGAGTGAGCAGCATTAGCTTTTGTTCCCTTACTTGGTTGATTAATCAGGACAAGAAGACATACAGAATAGGTGTAAAGGGATATGACAAGAATTTGGACATACTTTCCATTTTCCTAAGAACTGCAAAGATGTGAGTGAATGAAATTTAGAAATATGTTGATGCATTGTGCTCTCTTGCCTCCAACGCTTTGGAAGCTTTACTGACAAGTTGCAAAGTCTTCATTGGAATTCAGCAAGCTGCGATGAGAAGACCTTGCATTCCAAATGTTAATGCTGAAATTCCATGCTTGAAAGAAAGACTGACGACAGACAGAAAAAAAATTAATACATTGCTTCTTGTCAGTCCTTTGGGATTTTTGAATAGCAATTTGGCATCCTTTGCCATTTTAGTAAACTGAGAATACATGTAGGTTTGAAAATTGAGAAAGGACTTGAAGGAAACTTGCCTTTGAAAAATCTTTCATTACAGAAAATTCAAAATGTGGCTACAAATGCTAGCTAAAGATGCCTTGCTGACAAGCAGAACCATTTATTATCCATATTCTGCATGCAGCACTTACTGAATAAGGTGTGTGCTAGTGGCAAGAATGTTTGATAACGTTAGGAACAGCTGTGAACATCAATCTGCCACTGCTCCAGGACAGAGGAGTTTCTATTTCTAATAGTTGGCTCCACAATTAGTAGCACCTGTCTTGGGCTTCTCACTTGTACTGACCCTTGAGTGGCCCACTTAATGAAAAGGGAAGGAATTCAACAGGACTCTTTCAGGAGTTAATGAAACTACCTATCCTGATGCAACCACAATTTGGGTGGCATGAAGTAGCTTAAAAAAAAGATAATTATATATTATCTTCAGCCTGGATGAAAGGACCTTTGCCAGTCTTTCTGAATTTCAGTCAATGAGTGTACATGCTTTTAATGCAAACACGTTTGCTCATGCACTGTGCCTTACTGTGGTGAGCAGACAGACCACAAGACTGATGCACAAGGGCTGATGCAGCTCTATTGAAGCAGTGAGAGTGCTGGGCCTCTTTGGGGAGAGGCTCCATCTCCATGGAGGGCAAAAGTTCTCTGCATTGCAGCTCCCCCGGGTCCAGCATCTCAACCCTCAGAGGAGGGCAGTTAAGGTTATGGATGGATGTTCAGCAGCCATGTGGGAAAGGAGTTAGCACACACACTAACTACCCAGCTCTGGGCCATCACTGGCTTTGGCTGGGGCTTGCCAGCAGATGTTAGGTTTTAAATATTTGACAGCACAGCCAGGGACACCTGTCTTGACGTTTCACCCTTCATTCACCCATTTAATGCAAAATTTGACCTTGTGTCCTGAATATGCCAGGAGAGACAGGCATAACCCTTTGCTTAATACAACCCTTCTCTGTAAGCAGATGTTCTAATACAACCAACGCTATTTAAAACAACAAAAACATATCTCATTATTGTCTGAGCAGAAAAATGGGCCTCTGTATAGCACACATTTATATTCTGCAATAAAATTGGCACCTGGTACAGCAAAAAGGAGATCAATGTGCATGTTACATGACTTTACACACTTCATGTGAATAATGAAATAAGTATTAAGTGAAAGAAGCACTGAAATTACCACTGTCGATAATTTTTCAAGAGTACAGAATAATTTCTTGAGAAAACAAGAGGCCCTATTCATTCCATTCTATCACTTGAGCTCTGCTCTCCTTTTTTTTCCCCCAGAATTAGTTTGGAAAAATTCAAGGATCCCAGCTGTTTAATAATGACGTTGTTGTATTCACGCAAATCCCCCAGACCTTATGACAACATTTAATTTTCCAATAAATATAAAAAAAAGGCTAGTAGCATCTGTAGTCCCCTGGGTTGTAGCTGGCACATCCTCCAAACATCCCTCTCCCTCTTCCCGCCCGAACATCTTTGCTGCTTAGGAGGTAATAATAGTCAAAAGGAAAATGTTAACATTCGTGTGGTGTATTGAGAGAAGTTTATAGATATTGACAGTAGTGCTCACGAAATAGATTATATCAAAACACCAAATATATTACCTTTACCCCAGTGGTAAGCTTTTGTAAATTGAAGTCAAATATGTAATCGTTGAACTCTGCAAGGACGATAAAGGCATCACAGAAAGAACTTCAAGCATTATGAATTTAGAGAAGAAACTGTTCCCACTAGCCATTTACTCTTAGTGAATTTTAAAGAAAAAAAACACTTATTTACTGAATGACACCTTAGAAAGAATTTATAAATTCTGAGCTGTTTGCATAAAGAATGCAGTATCTATACCTCCCTCTAAAAGTTTTTGCAGTGCATTGAACCCCCCAAAAAAGCAAAGAAAATGTGAATAGTCATAAAAACTTGTGCTTAAATCCTAAGAACCAAGTATCTCACAGAAGAAAACCAATGGATTGTAAATATAATTGGGCAAAAATTACTCCACAACCAGATAAAATAAAATAAAATAAAATAAAGTCATACCAAGAATATAGAATTTTGAAAACACAGTAGAGAATTTAATAAAGAAAATTCTATTTAAAAAATATTCTTCATGCAGTTCAACAGGAATTTCTCATAAAAATGTATTTATTCAAAATACAATACATGTTCCTCAGGTGTCAACACAGCAGATTGTTAGGCAGAGTATTAAAAAAAAAATCACTCCTAATTCTGAACCTTAAAAGACCAAAGCAACAGTAGTAGGACTTCTACTTAAATGCATGCAGAAAGCTAAAACTAGACACACTGGAGTCAGGGAGAAGTACTCCAGCATCCCCATACATTGTATTAAAGAGAAAACACTTCAAACACTGGGATTGTTGGTAGCCACTGGCAGCCTTGATGAATCTCTTGTTTCACCACATCTGTGGGAACTTCCCTGGTAATGTTCAAATGGGTCAGGATTGTACTTCATGCATAAAAAGATGACCTCCACAGTAGGTTTCAAAGGTCGCATCTCTCAGGCAGCTAAAGCCCCAACGGGTGAGTAGGCTCTGGGAGGGACAGCAGGGATGTTTCTTTTGGCTTGGCCCCATGTAGATTCAGAATGTGTCACAAAGTCTTACACTCAAAAGGCAGATACAAAGACACATCTGCTGTCTCACCCTAAAGCCTGTAGCAATCGTTGTGCACCATTTATACAGGTGCTTTGGAGGAAGAATCTGTCCTACTAACTTCTGCATGTCTCAAGCTAACAAAGCCTTTTCTTGCACTCTTAGCTCAAAACATCAGCACTTAATCTTACAAAAGACCTTTCTGTTTCTTAAAAAGAACCAGCATTTTCTGTTGTTCACATTCAGGGATCCCTGTAAGGATACTAATCCATGTGCATCTCCTTTCTGGCTTCCTATTGCTTCCCCAGACACCCCACATTCATTCTGCAGACTCTGCCCTGTGCTGTGCTCCTTTTGTCTCTTTGCAGCTTCGTATGTTCTCATTCAGGCTGCTCCCTCTGCCTCAAGCAGTACTTCTCCCCATTTCCCTAGTGCATCGATTGACCTCACATCCTTTCCATCAACTCCTCATTTTCTTCCTTAAGTTTCTTAACCTCCCTTCCCACCTCTTATCATTGCTTAAGAACAGCCAGTAGTACTAAAGCAATTGGGCTAACAAAAATCAAACAAAAAAACATTTCCTGGAAAAACTTTTGTTTTCACACTTACTTTTCCTCCCCACAGAGCTATATATGTTTATAGTAGCTTTGCTTCAGATGTGATTTGTGCTGATTAGATTAGGTTGCAAGATGCCAAGGAGAGAGGCTAGGAATGACTTTTATATTTGAAATGCCAGTCATGTAAGTGTGTGTTATAAATGAAAGAATACTAAGACAGTAGTGAATACAGAAGCTGCATCTCTGTCATATCCTTTGCCTTAGAAATGCTGTGAAAGATTTTGAATGGGACTGTGTGTGAAAGGATAAGTTTATCTTTCTAGTTCCATGTAGCTGGAGTCCCTGAGGAAGTGCTCAATACTAGTGAAAAGCTGAACAGTTTGTCTAAAACCTTAGGGATCTTCTATCAGCCATGCCACATGTACCTCTGCTTTGTACAGCTTCCTCTTTTGGTATCATTCTCTACTCTGTCTTACTTGCAACTCCCATTGTATTAATTACATTTAATTCAAGTACTCTCTGTGATGAGAAAACTGTATAACAGATATTACGTCTAGAGATACAGCAAAAGAAAGTTCATGGATGAGAGACTGAAGATGCGTCTGGTTTTCAGCTGCTTCAAATGAAGTGCAAACACTTCATTTTAGTAGATTTTTAGTAGATTTTAGTGGGGCATTAGTGATTTCCAAACAGCATCTTTAGCACTAGAACACTGATCCCAGCACAGTTACTTTGGCACCTAACTAAGCTCTCACATAAACTTGGGTCTAGAATGATAAATCTGATCTTGTGGACACCTTTAAGACATCTTCAAAACATAAGCAAACAACCAAGTAACTCAATCGACTCTGGAAATGTGTGTAAGAACACCAATATCTGTTAAAAAAATAAATGACATTAACATGTTAAAGGGAAGCCCGGTAAACCTGAATGCAATATTCCAACCTAGTAATGTATTTTTGTACTTTTCTGTGTTTGTGACTTAGAAGACAAATGCACAAGGTAATTAAAGCAGGAGTGCACCTTTTAAAATGCAGACATTAGGTTGATGTGAGACATGCAGAATTTGTTCTAGCTTTAAAAAAGAGCTTATTTTGCAGATCATTTACAGCTGTGCAAGAGATCACAGTGCCATTATCTAACCTGGACTGTAAATGCACTGGATCACACCACAAAGGAGCAGCGAGACCAGACTTTTCTCTTGCACAAGTACAAAATTCAGTATCCATAGCCAGCAGTCCCTGCAAGTGTGGAGGTTAGTACACCTGCCCCAGTTCCCAGCAATGCTCCCCAGAGCAGGTGCACAAAGTCTATGGTTTAAAAGTCTCTTCACACCTGCGCCTCTTAACTAATGACCCTTTTTGTTTTCTCCTTTTTTGATCTCCTGAGTATGAGAGATGATGCTGATGCAGCAGACAAGCAGGTGTGGCAACCCCAAGGAGAGGATAGAGAGGGCATGTGCCTGTGTGTGTGCCTGCCAACAAACCATTGATTTTGTCCTTTATCTTTTTGCAGGTGACTTCTCAAGGGACTAACAAAAACACTTGAATTTTTAGAACCATGTGATTTCACTGGAGCCTTACATAAATCCATGTTTCTTTGAGGCAGGAGGAACTGAGAGGCCCTTGAACCAATTCAGTTAATCCTGATCCTTGTACTTGAGAAAATACTTGGATAAACCTGATCATAAGTATTTTCTCAAGTACTTGCACACTGTGATGTCCACGGGTGTCAGCACAAATGCTCTCAGCTGAGCTGAAATGTTATTTGGCCCATGGTCTGGAGTACTGTGGAAGAGCTAAGAAAGGCTACCCTGAGAGATCTGATAGCTCCCAAATCTTGGTAAACCAAGCAAGTATGTGAGGCAGACAGTATCTACAGTCTATTTTGTTTATTGCATACAAATAATCTTCTTTTGAATCTAGCTTTTATTCTGCTTATAGCCCTTCTGCAAGTTAATCCTGATTTGTGGATATGTTTTCTTTTTTCAAGATTAATCTCGAGAAATAGAAATAAACAGTTCTCCCAAGTGTCATCCATAAACTTCTGAATTTCATTGTTTATTCATTATTCTGTCTGGGAGCCATGTAAAAATCCTTGTTGTTTGGTAAGGGAGTTAAAATATTTCACACAAAGTAATGATGCATACCACATGATCAATAGTGTGTAAAAAATATTTTTGTTTGCACAAATACCTGCATTTTTACCAAGAAAACCCATGTTATAAATAGGCAGAGTTACAAAAAAACCCCGTTTTTATTTAATAGCAATAAACACTCCTGCTAATGTGGTTTGACTGGATACGGATTCTGAATTCAATTGGATGTTTATACTCACAAATTTAATATTGTGTGATTAATGTATAAGATCCTATGGGCAGAATATGTCATATTTGAAATAATCTGAATGGATTCAGTTTAAAGTCATTTGCCAATAACTTGTAATCACTATATAATCTTTAATGATGGTAATGCTGAACTTTGCCCATAAACCAATAAGCAGTTTAAGAGCTACTTCTATTTCATAAATTAAACATTATCTGAATAAATACATGTCAGTACAGAAGCATTTGTGTCTCATATCTTTTTCTTGATTTAAATGGGTTCATCCAATATCAGCTAGGTAGTGAACTTTGAAGCAGAGTCCACTGTAATAATAGTAAAGTTTAATGATGCATAGCTTTGTGAGACTGACAAATTCCCAGCCAAAGTATTGATTCCTGGAGAATTTATGAAGCACAAGCTCTATTCTATGTCATTACGGTCCATTTTTGGCTGAAAGAATCATGTAAAATAGATTTTTAAATGAGTGGTAATAGCCAGACATAAAGAAGGTATTGATGTGTGTCATGAAGGGTGAAATAGCATGCCAGGTAAAGGCATATAACAAATTGCAAACAACAGTGCTGAAACTCCCGCAAATGTAAATTTGTTTTTAGTTTTAATCAAACCTTTGTTTCAGTAAGTACAAATTTTGCCATGAAACAGAAAAAAGCCCACCCTTTTAAAAAACGTAATTATTTACAGTTCGATTTCATGCTTCACATTGGAACGTGTCTATAAAATGCATATCTCGCTTACAGACCTGTTAATCAATATGAGTTGTGTACTACATTACAACAAAACTACATCTGAGATTATTAGGAAAAAATCAAATGCACATAGTTCTGCTTACTTGAGCAATATGTGAAAATTAATAGCTTGAACCTTCACAGAACTGGCTATTAAAAGTCAGGACACTTATTTTTTCTTTCTTTTTTTTTCGAAAAAGAGTTTTATTAATACTATCTGAGGTATTTTCCAATAAGGTAAAACCAAATTATGGCACAAACTTGAAATGGGAATAAAATCTAAAACTGTGAAGGAACTGACAAAAAGATGGGAAAGAGAACTGTTGATTGGGTTACCAGGGCTTTAAAAGAGAGTAACACTGCATTTTAATTGCATTCCAGCAACCTCTTTTTGATCTAGCAAGAGGTCACCTAGGTCTAACAATGCAAGGGACCTTCATAGTCCAGATGTAAATATATCTCCCACACACCCAGAAGCACCCTGAGAATTAGCTAAATCCTCCTCAGAGCAGATGCTTTTCAACAATTCAGGAGTTTATCAGCCTAATAAAAAAAGTAGCTAGCAGGAAAAAAGGCTGACAGTCTCAATAGGCTCTTCTGTGCCCTAGTGAGGCTGAAGAACTCTTCAAGGTCTTATTCGACACAGAACGGAGGGCTCTGAGCTGGCACACATCTATCCCAGCACCAAGCTGCAAACCCAGAGAGGTCATTCCTTCCAGAAATGGCTTTCCCAGGCAGAATGCAAGTCGATTCAAAGAAGGTAGGGTGCATCCAGGTGCAAGGTTAGAACAAATATACTTTCAGGCTCAGAGAAGCAGGGGAAAAAAAGTTGCCACCTGTCAGACTAATAGTAGTACTTTTCACTTCACTTCCAGTTCAAATCTTACTATTTTTGCGTTCCATATGTTCACTATGATTTCTAAAAGCAGACCTCATCTCTGAAATGCAGCATTTTTGTCTGAGGACTAAATTCCAGTTTATTTTTTACAACAATTTCAAGAGTCTGTCTGGGCATACTGAAAACATGTATGACAGCAATTTCACTGCTTTTTTTTTCTTTTTTTTTTTTTTCCTTCTTTTTTTTTCATTTTCTTTGGTTATTCTCTTTTAAACTAAATTTCCACAGGACATTTCACTTTCTCCTTGCCTTTTGCCTGTAAAGACTTTAAAAATCGATATAATAGAACAACCTTTCTGTGTTAATGAGCAAACATGTAGTATATATAAGTGAATATAATTATTGTAGCTGACTGCAACAAATCAACTTTACTAAAACAGAACTGTCCTTTTATCAACAACATTAACTGCTGAAAGGGGAAAATAAGTCTATTTAATGGCATATTAGATTCAGTAAATAAGCTATTCTACAATTACTAACTCACTTGATGACAGGTGTCCAAAGAACCACCTTTGATCACTGACAAGGCCCCACAAAATCATATGAACTATGATAAATATGTATAATTAACAGTATGAAGTTATTTCTGACCTACAGCAAATGGATAACATCATATCCAACAAAATTTTCAGTCTGTTTACTTACTGATCCGTGTGTTTCATTTGGGCTTTAAGTTTTCTGGACTGATTTTCTAAACTTCATACATGCAACTTCATGTATAAAAAGAAATTTATAGCATAGCTTAATTTTAATGTATAATTACTCCAATTTGCACAATTTTTATTTTAACATTGCCTTTGTAATGTTACTGCCCAGTTTTTACATTTGACTGGCCACACAAAAAAAACCCCTAAAACCCTACTGAACCCTCAAATGGAATGCATATTATTGAACTACTTGTATATTCCTACATCTTTGCTGTCAGGATAGATCCATAACAAATTTTTTCCTTATAACTGAAAGATACTCTAGCTAGAAAAATAAAAACTTAATCAATGTTCCTCACTTGCCCCAAATTTATCCTTTCCAGGCTAAGCTAAAGTGGATTTAACAATTTAAGTGCACACAAGTAGGCAGTTAATACACATCAATAGTCTGTGGATGGAAAACTTTTACACATATTACTTATTTGCATGTGTAAACTCTCAGTTATTTTCATACAAACCCAACTTCACTGGAGTTATCATAGATTCATATTTATTCAAATAATGTAATTTTACATCAGATTTTAACATGCCAAAAATTTTGGGGGGGATAAGAAAGAAGCACTAGTGATAGACTGAAACATACCTATGGCTAGAATGAGTAAAGTTCAAGTTTTAAGAACGCACACAACCTCTCTGAAAATGAACTGCTGGCCCAGAACAAAGAGGGTGCACTGGAAAATACCCCAATTGCACTTGTAGGAAGTAAAGCAGAACCTTCATCCACATGAACAGTCAAAAAAAAAAACCCTATCTTGCTTTAGGGTGTTGGCCAAATGAAAAAACTATTTAAAGATACCATCGTTGAAACCAAAAAATGTTTAAATATTCTTTGTCTTTATAAAACTGTCACTTTAAAGATAGACTTCATCATTGACATTAGAAACAAAGTCTATTCCCCTGCAAGTTTCCATTGATCTGTATTTTACATATGGACTTAAAGGAACAGAACAGAGTACTGATTCACTGCACCACAATGTCAATCTTTCACTTTTACTTTGTGCTTAGCCAGACTTTTTTTGTCTGAACTGATGTAATATAACCTCGAAACCCTCTATGGTTCACCATGCTCTTGTCACTCAGTAGCACCAAGCTAGCACAGTGGTGTCTGAACACACTTGCTCATTGTTGTTACAGCTGGTGTTGCAAATGCAAGCCCTGAAAAAATGCTGCTTGTCTGGGAACTCCCCACTATTAAAAAAAAAAATTGTTGAGTATGTTGGGCCATTGATTTCATACACATTGTACTAGGTTTAGGGGAGAACAAAAATTAGCTTCACTGAACTGAGCTGATTTTAGCTATGGATAAAAATGAAGGCCACTGAGCAAAAGTATAATTTCTACAAAGGCCAAGGAGAGGAATACCATTCATCTCACAGGCAAACACAGACCTTTGTGAAGAAAGGTTTCTTTCCATCTGCATTCTAAAGTGCACAATGCAAGTTTTGGAAGAACTTACCACATAGAGTTCCGTTTGATATATGTTTATTTCACATTATTTGAACATCCTTCAGTGGAAATAGTGTAAAATAATATTTCCCACAGGATATACTTTTACTCTCATGAATGGATATAAGCAAGCTGCTTTCCAAGGGAAGAGCAGGTCACAGCTTACCTACCACGATTCAACACAGAGGTTAAGGGGAATGACTGCTTTCTGCACGACCAGCTTTTCCCTGTTATTTGTCATATACACTGCTCTCATCAACTTGGCATGCGAGATCTAGATGCTGCTGTAATGGGATCTTTGATTATGTAACTCAATAAAAACTATAGCTTGAGCAATAGACAGGAAGTACCACACCATACAACTGACTATCTATCATACTTGAACAATGCTAAAATTATATAAAACCATATCAAAGGACCAGCAAATTCTGCTAAAAACTTTGAAAATTAAGACCTAGATAGAAATTTCAAAATAAAGGATGGAAAAGATCAATATAAGATATCCACCCCTTTTTTTTAGGGTGTTTTTTTTTGGGCGGGGTGTGTTGTTTGGGGTTTTTTGGTTGGGTTTTTTGGTGGTTTTTTGTTTGTTTGTTTTGGATTTGTTGTTTGTTTTTTCATTTTATTTTGGTATTTTTTTCTTGTCAATAAAAAAGGTATGGCCTATAATCTCTGCTGAAAATAAGAAGTCATAAGACTGTAAAAGCAAAAGAGTAAATACAAATAATATTTTATAATACCATAATGCTAGTGTACACTTAGTCACTCCATGAATGTATGTGAAACAAATCAACAAAACTGGTTTAAAATTATTTTTGCTTATTTTCTAAAATGCTTCAGAGTCAGGCTTGGTAATGACGATGAATGTATCTTGCACAACTTACAAATATTTAAAGACAGAATAGCATTTATATATTATTGCAAATTCTCTATATATCTAATGTATAAAATTAAAATAATAACAAACAATGAACTCTTCAGATAATATATTCCAGTACATTTGTTCCATATAGCTACACACTCAAACCATGTATATGTATGTATACATGCTTAGGCAATGTACACAATAAAAAGCATCTGGAATATTACGAACAAAAAAAAAGTTAGAAGATTCACAAACTTGTAAGAAACTCCACAGTAACAAATAAACTCTGATCACCACCATCTCTTTAAAAGTTATATTTATGTGAAATAGAGAATTCTGTTTTCCTGACAAGTGTAACATTTACATGTGCAAGATTCTCAACTTTGTTTCTTCGTTTTCAGTTTATTACAATTGCTAACTTCTCTTTTACTTATGGAGATATCCTCCAGACATATCATACTATATAAAGAATATCAAGTACATTCCTTTACTGATATCTGTATCTATATGTCAATACAATGGCTTTATAATGAATGTGTTTAAGGATGTGTGTGTGTTATGGGGGGCAATTATCTTGTCAAGCATAAGACATACTGAAGAGAAAAAGAGTGCAAATTGCACTCGATAGCCTTAAAAGCAGTATTCTGCTCATAACATGTTACACATACCCCTGGAAATGGGCCAAAATGAACTCTTCCCCGAGGTCTGCATTTTGTGCATGATAAGGAATAATCAGTCTCATGTTATATAAATGCAGGTGACAGCCTATGTGCTACAACAATGCAGATATAAACCAAAGTGGTGATACAAACCCCTCTATTAGATGCAGATTAATGTCACTAAACATTATTTTGCAAAGGTCATGGTCTCCAGCATACTTCTGGTTTTGGCAAGTCTACATTATTGATAAAAAGGCTCCCACTCAAATATTATAGACCTACTACTCAGCTTGACTTGCTATTTTTGCTTTTTGAAAGATAATGTTATGTCACTCTAACTACAAATCTAAAGCATTCATTTCTGTTAAAAACCACTCAAACATCCTTAGACTTGTACCCAAAAAAAAAAAAAAAAAAAAAGTACATTTCAACAGTGCTCACACTGATGAAGTTTACTAAGTACTAGAAAAAGCTTTTCAAGTGTAACACTAAGTACATCCACTCTGGGAAGAAAGAGTTACATAAATCACCTACCACTGCAAACACAAGATTTTATGTGCAGTCCTCCACCCATCATCATCACTCTATCAGAACCTTTGGCCCTGGACAAGGCTGTGACCATCCTTCCCTTTATCAGTGATGATCTAGAGAACAGGCAAGGAATGCATGTGTGCAATCACAGTGGTTAGAACAACTGGAATGCAAATCCCAGTGACCTCACCATTGCCACGTATTTTTGTAACATCATAGCAAAAGATGTTGAAAGGGAGTTAAAAAGAAGGCTAGTTAAATATGTTTGGGATATTAATTGGATGTCCTCTGAAGCATAAACAGCAGTGTGGTGAAGGACATGAAAATTCACCTTTGCAGAAATATCCAGGAAATAAAGAAACTGGCATCACGGCTAGTTGGAGGCAAGAGTTTGCACCTCCACAAAGAACTAATAGAAGTCTAAATCAAACCATTTAATCTATTAAGAGTGTGTTTTGCAATGCACAGAATTGTTGAAGGTTCAGGGAATATTTTATAAAGAATATCAGTACCAGAACATCAGTTCTTACCTGGCAAAATACTTTAACAATCTCATTAGAGAGATACTGAGTATTTATTTTTAAGTGTCCTACTGGTTTAGGAGGTAAAATATTAAGCAGTTTCTCTCACACCACAACAGAGTATTTGTTTATTCTTCAATATAAATAAAAGATTTAAGTAATGATATTTCATATTCTTTTCTTAACAACTCATAAACATAGATGTTGGTTCCCTCTTGAAAAATCAAACATATTTAATAGATGGAAAAGCCAATTAAACAACTTCCAGAGTGTCTTTTTCACCAAAATAGATCTGAAAGACTCCAAAGGCTGATTCTCCCTTGATATGTCTTGTACAATTTCCCACTCCCTTTATATACAATAATAAATGAGCAGCATGATTCTAGGTTGTGACGAATAGTTCTGCTCACCATCAAGTATCATATTACATCATCTTTTGGACTATTTCTCCTCTTGGCCATTTTGAATGGCAGGATTTTGGCAACTTGTCTTCTACTGAAATACGGAGCAAACACAACAGTGTCTTTCCAAGGGAATTTTTTCTTCAGTCTTGTCAGATGCCATAACACCTCATGGTGTAAGACAGACTAAAGTCATGTCAATCTCTCAGTTATTCACTTCTAATCACACAACTTTATCTCAGTTCCCAGACTACAGCTGCCTGAGAAGCCAACACAGTGCTCCTGCTGTTCCTGTTCCCACATGAGCAAGGCAAAACCGGTCTGTTATCTCCACTTAGGACACTGAATATAAGCAGGGTCGGCACATGTTGGAGAGGAGAAATTTAATTTTTATGTGCTTGCAAACTGCTTCAGTAGTTAACAATCTCAGTGCTGTATTTTTGATACCTCTTCGTTCCTCATCCCTTGGTACCGTAAAGTTTTCTGAGGGGGTTAAAATGCTTGTTTTTAAGTCTGTACTTTGTACTTGACTACAGTTGAGAATTGTGATCTTACATTGACTAGATAAGAGTACTGCTGCCTCAGTCCCAATACAAGATAGGTAGTCTGATAATCCACAAACTCTGCATAGCAGGGAGTTCTCAGAACTTAATTCCAGAGATCGGTGCATCCAGGAAAAATGGGCTTATGAATCTCATCAAGGAAATAGTCACAGTTACTGTTGGTTATCAGTGCTACTGCAAGTTTAATTGTTCTCAAGGCGTTCAGAGTTTCTATGTGGATGACTTCTAATTGCTGTTACATCAGAATGAATAAACAGTTCTTGGGCAAAGAACTGTGATCCCAGACAGACAGATATTTTGCTGAATACAGCTCAAAGCAATCTGCATTGCACACCTGCATGTGTGGAGGGGTTTTAATAGTTTATATTAAACACTATCAGTAACCCCTTCTTTGAATCCACAGGCAATAAGCAATATTTGAAACAACTGAAGTTTTTTTACTTGTTCCTTCACCAATCTGTCAACAGGTCTGATGTCTTCAGCAAATAACCCTGATGGGTGTGGTTTATCAAGTTCACTATTTTTATAAATAAAGTTGAACTTAACTCTGATGTTTTGCATGTGAGACCTGTTCTTACATTGATATTAAAAAAAAAAGGTTTTGGGAGCCTGGCTGTTTTCTGGCTCTGTTTTACTTTTTAGCATCTATTGTAAAACTATATAAGGTTTTCTCTTACCCATGTGAACTAGAACAATATGAAATAGAAATCAAATAATGTCAAATACATTATACTTACAGTTAACTTTTTTTTGTCAATATCATGGCAGAATGTGAACAATTGATTCAACATTTTTAAAAAGCAGAAATGAAAGCAAAGAGTTAGGAATTGCTGCTGTGAAACAGAAAAATGAATTCCTATGAAGCTCTGTTACCCATTTTTTTTTTCTACTTGCCTTGTCCATCTTTTTGATGAGAGTCACTTTGAAAGAAACAGAAAATTCAGACTTCCTAAAGAGTATTTTCACAAGTAAGCTCCCTTTCCAGTTGTGACAGTCTTTCAAAATCTCTCTGTATCAGGATATAAACCTGGGATAAAATCCCATTTAGTCTCAAATTTAAATGAATCCACTAAAGGAATTTGAAAAGTAAACCCCAAACCTGACAATTTAGAATTTTGGAACCTGATTTTAGCCCTTTTCTGGAAAGGTTTTAATTCAAAGATGGATGTGAAGGTCCAGAAAAGAAGTTTTACATAATTGATGGGTGTGGGACAGGGTGATACCCAAGAGGAAGGCTTCACAGTCTGCTTTGGGAATGAGTCAGTCCAACCAAAGCTAAACAGACGATACAAACTCCACCTCAGTGACTAAGACTTGGTAAATTCTGCTACTGTTAAGGTTTCCACTGTAATTACATCTCCTCTTAAAATAAACAATATGATACTCATTTAAAATAAATTAATCGGTTATTTCATCTAATGCATCTGAAACTGGAGTACTCACTCTCCCAAAATAAACAATTGTTGTTGCTTTACTTGAGCAGTCTCTTCACTGAAGTACTTGAGCAGTATTTCTTCAGTGATGGCAGAGAGGAAATGTTCTGCCTGAAACATTCTGGCATAGTCTGTGCTGCTAAAGTAAAAGAAATGACAACCTAAGGGACAACTCCCTTTTTTTGCACCTTTTAACAATTAAATGTACTGCTGTCTGCAATGCTATTGCTCCACTCCTCCCAGAGCAGCACTACTTAATGCCTCCTAACAATTACAAGAACAAGTAAGTCAGGATCATCCTGAACTGGATTGTGCTAACACACAGCTGAGGATAAATTTGGCCTTGATGAGTTTATCTTTACTCAACACTTCATGTTGTTTTATTCAGCCTGTCCCATTTCTTGCTTAATCTCACCTGGGACTATTCTGACTCCTGTAGGCTGACCTGGAGAGGGACACCAAAAAATAGTTTTTTTGGTGTCCTGAATGCCATTTGTGTGTTGTATACTGGTACTCATTCACATACTCTCTTTCACTAAGACTACAGCTCCCAACAGTTCTCCAAGGGTTTCTGTATCTCCAGCATCCCTACTGTCTGCATCCAAGGGCCATTAAATCATTCACTAAAATTTGCTTTTATCTACATCTTACTGCATAAACACACACTACAAATGACCTTTGCTTAAAAGTGTACAGGATCCTTTACATACGTATATATATATATATATATATATATATATATATATCAGAGAACTATAATTCTGCACATGGTTTCTTTAACATTGTACCTTTGGCCAGCAACTCAAAGCCATTTGTTCATAGTTTGAAGCTACTGGTCAGACAACACTGCCAAAACCTTTGAGTTCTGTTCAAATTGGGTTCAACTCCCATTTCCTATTACTGTGATTGATACATCCTGCACAAGGAAAACACAGCTAAAGCATTAACTATTTCATGGGAAATGGTAGCTCAACTTCACATAACTTTCCTGCTTTCTATTTTTCTGGTTTTGTTGGTGGTTGTGGCTGTAAATGTGTGTGTGTGCATGCACACATCTAATCTCTGCAATATTTCAGAAATTCTCCAACCCTCCTGGTCTGCTCGTTAAGTCTCTGAAGGGCTCACGTGTGTTGTACTAACCTTGACACGCTACACAGTCTTAGGAAGTGGAAGGCAAAACACAAACTGTCAAAACCATCAAAGGAATAGTTTTGGGTTTGTTTTTTTTTTTATTTTATATCATTTGGAAAATATCAGGGATAATTAAAAAAAAAACTCAACCCTGCCTCCTCCCCCATGCCTCACAAAAAAAAAAAAACCTCAAACAAAACAAAAAAGAAAGCAAACACCAACCAAAACCAACCCCACATAATGTCTTGAAACAAGCAAGAACTTTTCCTTCTCTCACAAACCCAGAAAAGAAAATTCACCTTTGAAAGTCCTCTTTGTCAGCTTTTCATGGTTACCAGAAATTATAAACCATGGCCTGTCTTGCAAACATATAAACAGAGTTCTTTTCATAATGTCTGATTCAACACTCTGTCATCTGGAAAATCTCCCACTGACTTCAGTGCACTTTTACCTAAGCAAGGTCTGAGTAAAGGCTGAAGAATACAGTCCATAAGCTTTAAAAATACACTGTGTACCTTTGAGGAGGATAATCTTTCTCTCTTTGCACAGCCTGTGCCAAGTTGGACCTGGCACTGACAGGATTTTTGCTATTAGCAGACAATAGGGACTAAGTTAAAAATAGTGTAGCCATGAGAAAGCAGTGATTCTGATTAAGTAAATTCCATTGAACTCTTTCTAGTAAGCATTATTCAGGTCATGAATGCTAATTTGTCCTGCAGGGGGCTGTGGGTAATTACCCAGAAAAACTATCAGCTTTATTGAGTTGCTACAAAATAGTATTACTGAATGGAATGCTCTGTAAAGGGACACAACCTTGATATGTGCCTGTAGAACTGAACAATCTTTTTCTGAAGAGATCATAAGCTGGACCAAAATCATAGTAACTTTACTTTGGATTAGGATACATTCTAGGCTACTTTTATGTTTCTCTTAAGTAAAATTAACATGCAAAATTATGCAGCACAGAAGTGCCACTATGACACCTAGAGCAAATTTAGCGTTCTGCATATTTAAAGTTGTGTAGAATCAGAACCATCTTAAAAAAAATGAAGCAAATGTGGCACATTGGCTGCATTCCAGCAGTCACATAGAACTGCTGACATTAGTAAAATCTAGATAATTTAGTCCCATATGGGAATCCATACCACAATTATATTGTCCCTGTTCTGACACAGTCCTGATTTTGCACTTCTTTAAACCTAGCTTTTTATAATTTTAATTCCCTCCACCAATAAAGCAATTTGCATTCACACAGCCTTCTCTGCTAAGTGAGAGTGAAGAAGAAATCTGTTACATGACCTTGGTCTGTTTTGCAGTTGATTACAAGGAAACAAAGTCTTCAGCTAAACTGTTCTCTCATCTGTTTTTAATTGATGTAGAACATTGCACTCCAAACCGTAGCAGAAAACTAAACAAGTAGCACACCATGGTAGGTGACAATTCACTTTCAGTTGAAGAATGCATACGTGAAGCAAATTCTCTTGCATGGAAAGAGATGCAGCACACACACTGGAAGTTTCCCCAAGTATATACACCAGGGAAATACACTGCTGCTCACCTTACTTCCTAAGGAGCTACCATGTGTCCCAATTGAATCTTAGAGCTCTTTAAGCATCAGCCTGACTTACTGGGCTCAGTGGTAGCATGCTCAGGAAAGAATCAATCCCTGAGTGTCCTCCAGCCACTGTTTGGGACAGTGTTCTGGGGCCTCTGGTCAGAACTACTGCTATGATCCTTCCTGCAGATGTCCAAAGACCCACTGACTAAAGTACCATGTAAAGTGACCTGGTACTGCCAGAAGCATTAGAATGGGTAGGTGTGTACAAAGGAATGGCAAGAATGAAGAGAGGAGTATGACAAGGTATTTTATACAGCTGTGCCAAAGTAAATTAAAATAATTTCCTTTTCATTTGACTCAGTATAAATATCCAGTCAATAAGGACTACACCTGAGCACTGTCATGCTCATCACTGCACAGACAGCTGGAGTCCTCAGCTAAAGGATGTGCCAGCAGAGACTGACATTTCCACTCAGGTTCTCTTCTATGACAACTGAGATCTGCTCCATTTTAATTTGATAAATCTATGGCAATCAACACCCATTGATGATATGGCCCTTATCCTAAACATTTAATGGCAAAAATTATTTCCAAATAATTCTTCTTCAAAAGCACTCCAGGTAGAAATGACATGAATCAGATTTTATTTGTTATTACTTCTGACATTTTTAAGAACCGTGACAGAACAAAAAAAAAAAAGCATTTGAAGAGAGGAAATCAAAATTTGATACATGGAATATAAAAATTATCCTCATGAATCCTCTTAATTTCTGGCAGTGCTGGACACAAAACTTCTTAAAATGTAAAGCTGTGGCAGATATAAGGATTATAATTTTTTTAATTTCAGTAACAATCAAAAACCAGAAGCAAAGTTTGCTTATTATTTTAATAAATGATCTGACACTCCATTCTTTTATTTCAATTTCTCTTGTTTTCTCTCACTTTGCACTCTCCAACTACATTTTTTTTTTCACAGTCTCCAAATAAATTAATTTCCTTTACTCAACAAAAGATTAACATTCTCACAGAATCAGCACTGCTGAGATTGGCTACTGTAATTTGTTTGAAGAATTGATTTCATGTTCAAAATATAAGAACAGCAATGTTTGTCATTAAAATAAAATATTGGACATGATATTAATTAATAATGTTTTCCAGTGCCTCACTTCTCACAAAAGGTATGAAGTTTGGATCAAATATCAAAATGTAACCCTACACATTTTGCTGAAAAAAGCTCAATTTTGTTCTAAGGGTTCGAAAGTAGATGTAGAAGTTTGTCATTCTATATTTTTACATTTTATTTTAAAATAAATTTTATTATTACTTACTTTTAAAGTTTTCCTGCTTTATTTTCGTTTCATCCTCACAACTAATTGTTTTATAAGTGTCCTGAATAAACTCACCAGATATGAACAAAAACAAACAAACAAAAAAATAATTGTGAAGCTAAATTTTTCTAATGTACTAAAAAGGAAATACTTTTTTCATTCTTTTAGCACCTTGACAATAACAGAATTGAAAACCAAAACTCTGCCGCAGTCTATTGTGATTACTGGCAAATCTCATTTTCACTGTCGCTAAAACCTGTAAGCAATCATGATAATTCTGCTGCTATTGCAGTTTTTTAAATGGCTTAAGATCAAAAATTCACAAAACCAGCCCAGATTTATATTCTTAAAAATATCATATTGTTTCTTCTTACATTTTTTTCATGAGAAAATTAACAGCATATATTAATGAAAAAAACCACCAGGAGTATGGACAAATACATTCATAACATTAGTTAGTCTCCCTGTTCCCAAAAAGTCTTCCAATAAACTTTTTGCTTACTTCACATACATGTGAAATATACTTTCCTCTGTTTCCAGCTGACAGATAGGTGCTCCTAAATACAATTATCATTGTGTATTTTGTCTTCACGGTAATATTAATTTCCCAAACAAAGATAATACTGCCAGTATACATAAGATTAATTTTCCTGTTAAGTCATTAGTCACTACTTTGTGCTCATTCTAAAAAAAGGCAGGAAGCATTAATCTGAGCGTATCACATGGGATTGTTGTTCATCTTAAGGAAAGGTTAAAAGAAGCTTTTTATTTCCATAGGGGCATTAACATAAAGAAAGTATAAACACACTTACAGCAGCCCCAACAAGCTATAAAATTCTGGTCTTTAATTCAGGCTGTGAACAACTGAGAGCCATTTCTCATCATTCCTGAATGTGCTGTGTTGTAGAAAGAGTCTAACGAGGATTAAAAAGGCCATCCTATGCAGGCACTTTACTAAATCCCTGCATGCCATTCTAGGGTGACTGTACTGTCTGAACAAGTTTTCTGTTTGCCTGTAAGAAATAGCTGGCTCAAACAATTCATCTGATCAGTGAGACTCAGCCAGAGAGTGTGCCAGCCCAACTATATGCAGTCTAATACTCTTTCCATGAATGACAGTTAAGAAAGGACTTTTTAGCTTGAATGGTCCTCCATAGGATGCAGAAATAGGGTCAGTTAGGGAAGGGAGGCAGGGAGGGTAGGAAATCAGCACCAAACATGATCGTTTAAGTCCTACTGTCTATCTGTCTTTTACAACAGGGCAAGCAGACAGATTTATAGTAAATTAATATGAACTCACCTGTCAAAAAGCTCTATATTCTGCATCTGTTACAAAGCAGTTACCTGAAAAGGGCAGGAGGTCAATGAAACTGCACAATGGCAATAGGACAGTGAAAGAAATGCACTGAGGGGGATACTTGCTTCCTCTTATAAAAGCCATTTCTCATGTGTTCAGATGTTTTGAAAGATTAAGATGTGGAAATGTCAGAACTGGTCTGCTAAATAAAGCTACCAAAATGTAGTTTGGATAATAATTATTCCACTAAGGCAGAGAGGAGAAGAAGAGGCATTTTGCCATTACTATTGCAGAAACTGTAGATAGACAATAACTTCACACTACAGATACAATAATCATACTGTACACCAAGTCATTGGTCCTACTGCATTGAATACATTACAAACACATGTTAAGTTTACTGAGCACAATCATTATGTTTTAGTAAGTTCAAGAGACTCAGGTTACTCACACCAAGATCTGAAACTATTTGCAAACTAATTCAGTTTTATATTTCACCTTGTAGAGGTTATGTGAGTAACAGACATATGAAAAAAATGAGGCAGTCCTATTTTCTATATGCCAGTTGAAATGAAGACTATCTCACTAAGAGTTTCCCTGTACTCTGGCAGTGAACTCACTGCTTGCTGCAGAGATACTTATCTACAAAAGTAAAGTTTTACAAGTCTTCCAACCAACTGGCCTCTAACCCATCTTTCTTTGAAAAGACAGAGTAAGCCTCAGGATTGTGAAGCTTATACACAGAAAGCAGCTTTCAAAGTATTTACAGGCCATGTACAAAGCAGGCAGCTGTAATGTGAATTCCCCACTACCAGTCCACTGAATACATTTCTGCTTTCCCACTGGAACCTCTTCTTGGTGACAAATGACTCATTCTTCATGCCTACTCAGTTCTGACCTCACCTGAACACATCATTTGCACCAAATACTGCGAAGCTTTCCTAGTTTTGTGATGTGATCAAATTTCAGACAGCTCAACTGTCTTCACTTAAAAGAAAAAGTGATGATGTTCCAGAGACCTCAAAGCAAGATGCTTTCTCCAGCAAGACATCCTACCCTTGGTGTAAGTGTATTGTGATCTGCCATTCTATGAATTATGCTACATCTTGTGTGCCTGTTTTTATAATCTGACAATTGTGCAAGGTGATCCGGATATTATTTCATGACATTTTTGGTGAGTTTTTTTCTTCTGTATATAGAGGACTTTTTTTTCAGTCTGTCTAGTGCTGAAATTTCTATTCCAGGTTTCCCGTAGATATAAAAGATACACATGTGCATAATATTACTTATTCTTACCCTGTCAGCATCAATAAGGCATACTGTACCTGGCCTTTCCAGACATACAGAGAACAGTAATTACCTGGAAAACATTTGCTAACAAAATTTCCATAGCTTTTTATTACTCTTCCTTTCTATAGTCAGATTGCCATCTCCGGACACGTATGAAACACACATTTAGGGAAGAGATATTATAGCAGAGCAGGGCTTAAAAGACTTATGGAAAAAATCACTCTGGATGTGATGGCTGGCAAGAAGGTTTATGTTGTCATTACACAATATCTTAGGACTCCCTCAGTCCTCAGGTTGTGTGAGATGAGCTTCCTGTGGGCTATTTGTTGGAAGATCTCATTGCCACTGTTATTAGATGCTTCATTAAAATTAAAGCATCCCACTTCTTTTTTTCTTGCGACTGATGGTGCTTAAAGAGCAGAAATCTCAGTTTCTCCATGTGTGTGATCTGCCAACAATCATACAAGCCCACACTAGCTGCTCTGGTCACTGTAGGAACCTCAGGAGGTTGCTGGGTCCAGATGGCTCAGTTTATCACAGCATACTACTGAGTCTCTTAAAGGAGATGCAAACCATCTGGGCAGATTTAAAGCCAAAAGGAAATATGTTGGATCCTATGGAAACAGGTCTCTTGCATACTGCCCTCGTAGTCTTTGTCATCTACCTGTTCCTCTAACTGAGGTAAGAAACTTCACAGGAAAGAAACTTCACAGGAGGTGCAATTACTGGACCTCAGTGAAATAAATCCCTAATATTATTCCTCTCCTTATTTCAATGTTTTTCTTTCTATTAATCACTTTTGATGACTGATTAAGAGAGAACACAGCAAAAGAACATATGCGGGACTAGTCTCTTTCCCTGTCATGGAGTCCAGAACATTTCCAACTTTGTGGAAGCGCAGTACATGTAAGTAGCTGATTTCTTGGGTGTAGGTATACATATACATCTACTTACAAATCAAAGAGAATACTAAATTAACATCATCGCTTACTGTTTTATTTTTGCAGCATGTTGGCTACTTCCTCAAAAATGCCTGGACAGCTGCATTGTTCTCAAGCATAAGCAGAAAGCCTATCGAGGCAACTTCACCTGGGCTAGAATCACAAGCAGCACATTTTAAATACACATGCAAGTGGCTTCAACATTTTGTAAATCACTTTATATTTCTTTAAACTCTACCTTCTCATAATTTAAGTAGCTAGGAAGTATGTGATCAATCATTCTAACATATAATTTTATTCACCATTGTACGAAATGCGCAGCACAGGCCCATGTGATCGTGCATTTGAATCACAGCATTTACACAGCCTAGGGCACATGAACACCAAGGAGCAGTCTAGGCCCAGCTGATTAAGCTGTAGTGCAAAACAACACGTCAGTACTCAGTAGTCAGAGGTATGACAGCCAACAGTGGTTTACCAGGACCAAGGAGTATAACACGGTAATTTACTTCTTTAATACATGTCATGTTGTCTCTATGTTTCCCCTTATAGAGTGAAATATATAGGTAAGAGATTGCTGCAGTTTTATGTGTTATGTCCCTCCAAAATTAGAGAGTAACAAACTGTCTTTATTAGCCTGTACATTTGGTATAGTGCAATAAATCACTGAAAGTGCAGGTGAGCATCTAGTGGTTCAAAGAGCTGAGAAAAACTAAAAGTCTTCATGTATCTGCTGAAAGCAATTTTAGAGCTGAAACACAGCACGACAAAATACAACACTTCCTAACTCTGCCTATTCTGTTGCTTGTTTCTAGTCATTATTTTTTTTGCTTATTGACAGGAAAGCCACAGTTTATAAAGCTTAGCTCAGAGCAGTTATTTGAAAGATTTTTTTTTTTTTAATTCTCCAAGCATAGTAATACAGACCACACTGTTTTTTGTACCTGATTTTCTTTCAAAACTGGAATTTGTGGCCTTATTCCAGATGACCAAAGTATTGGTCACAGATAATTTGTAAAAAAAAAAAAAAAGCTTGCTTGTTTATGAAGCAAACATGTGTAAGACTGATGAAATTACTAATGTCACAGTGTTAACTTTCTTCTCATAAATATAGTTTAACAGTGCTGACATTGCAATTACAGTCAAATGTTCCAGCTCTTTGCTTATTTGCTCAATCTGTCAGTCCACCATGGGGGGAGACAAATTGTGGTGAGCATTTGACAAAGCACAAAAGAGATATAAGACTATTCTGATTAAATCTTGGTGAAAGATTAAATGACTCTGAATACTTTCCAGATTTTTTAGATATGATATTTTTAACCTAATTTAATTTTTTAAACCTATTTTAATACTACTAAAATATTCTGCTCACCACAGGTTTAAAACCATTTAGGGTAGAAATAGTGTGTGTAGCTCACAGAGTAGTTGATTGTTGTGTTTCAGAGCCAACAGATTAATAGCTACATTCATGTGTCTCAGTGATGTGAATCATGTATTTTCCCAGATCAAAACCTATAGGTAGCTCATCCATACTCAGACATCTGACCTCAAATGAGTGACTCCTCTGACAAAACTTCCTCATTGACATCAGAGCAAGAACATCACAGATTTGACTCTACATTGTGAAGAAAAAAGAGTATTAAACAAATTTCAAATTCAGTCATCGATCTAAGAGGACTATAGCCTAGGCAAATTTTGAATATACTAACCACATTTTAGAGTCAGAAAAGTTTTAAACACGGAGTTGTAATGTTCATGACTTTAAATACGTGGTAAGACTTCTACAGACTTCAGCAGCACAGTAGTAGGTGCTTACAAATTTTGGCACATAATCATAGGAACAGATTATGTGAAACATGTGAGCTAAACCTACTTGTTTACATTCCTACGGGTGATTAAAGTCTTGACTTCTCAATACAAAAGCATAGAAGAAATGGAAGACAAACTTCTCATGGCTTTTACTGGGAATCCATTTAACTTTGGCATTAAAGTTGCTAAAGATACCAAAATGTTGTTTTTTTCCAGCACATATTTTATCCATATACTGAACAAGAAAAAAAAAAATTGGTCTACTTGTAGTCACAATATCAGAAAAAAGCCACGTAAAATTTAATTTTTCTTAATCAAGGAATTTTAAGAGATGACAGCAAATGCAGGAGCCTTAAGAAAATGAAGTCCCCATTTCTAGATTTATATTCTGCATTTATAATGCAAAACACATACTTAAATCTGTTCATCCAGACTGGTTTTATATCAGGTGAGGATTTGGTCCTATATATCCATTTTACTAAGACTTCTCTTTTTCTTATTTTTTTTTTTTTTTAGTCTGATAATTTTATAAAAGGCCCAAATAGACAGGTTGGGCCTTTCGTTTACAATTGATGAGACACATATTGAAACTAAAACACATAAATGACACATTTCAAAAATCTCTAATAGACTTATGTTTACCTTCTGAGTGAATGAGAGTATTGTATTTGCTTTCTCTTTCATTAGATCTGAAGGCTGAAAAAAGTCTTGTATGCTCTCAATGAAAACACTTTGATTTATGATTTGCCAGATTTCAGTTATGACTTCTTTCAAAAGAGAGAGGAATCCTCTGTATGGGTTTCACAAAATATTTAGATAGCACAGAACAAAACCAAAACCTACAAAAATGCAATCCTCAAAGTTTACAGAATAAATTAAATTGGAAAAAAAATTAAAAGCTATTTTGTTGGTATTCTGCTTTTACACGCACCGCAGGTATCCACTAAGTGATAGGAAATGGTGAGCTGGGAAAAACCTAGAAACTGGAGACCTCTTTGTTGACATTATCCTGGTTAGATAAATTGAAATAACAACTGTCTACCCCCAAAACTGTTACCACTTGTAACTCCCTACACATTCCTCTCAAATTTGCAATAGGCGAATTTTAAAAAATTTTTATATATGAAAAAAAATACACAATTATATACTTTTCAAATGTGACAAATGAACAAGCAAGTAGTGATTTTTAAGTCCACCTTCCAGCAAATATTTAAAATACATATGAGTTCAGCAGAGCAAGCAATCTCAATCAAAGTCAATGAGTCTGGCAGAGCTGTGTGTAAAAAGACAACCTTACAAAAGAGCCTGTAAATTTCCTGCCCAATCCTGACCTTAATACCTTCAGTGGTAAAACTCCAGCTGATAGCAGTAAGAGTAGGATCAGGCCCCTACAGCTTTGGTTTCTAAGGTTTTCTCCCCCTTCCTTCCCCCTCCTTCTACAACAGCTTGAATTCCTGTATTCTGATTAAGATAGATGGAGTATTTGCATCCTATCCATATTCATAATCCTCCTTTTCAGTGTCAACCCAAAATACCGCATTTGTTGCCCAGGCAGACACATGCAATGTCTTCAGAAGGTTTTGCTTAGATGGGTAAGGAACATCCCTTTTCAAATTTTGCAGAATAGGTGGCCACTAGGTGAATTCATGCTGTTAAAGTGCTAAAAGACCAGAACAAAAACCCACGTCTTTTGTGTGTGACAGAAACTGTAATTAATGATTTCTCCCTTTTTTGCTAGAGAGAAAAGGGAGATGTGCTGTTGACAGGCATTTTATTAATGGTTTCTACCATCTTCGTATACATGAAAGGCATTATTGGCTGCAGAGCTAGTTTAAAAGATTTTTGTTTTTTTCGGAAATGTTGAAGATGCTTCATGGATGAAAAATGAAGGCAATCTGTCCACTGCCACTGAAAGTTTGGGCGTCAATAATAAAATTGAAACTATTGTGACAGTTTCCATTGAATCCTTTAACCATTTGCCTCCTGCTGGCACAATCAATGATGGCATCTGCAGGAACATGGTCACCCTTACCTAGTTTCTTCCTTATTTCAGCAACAAAACCTGTCAATAACATGTCTCATGGCTGCTTTTCTAAGGAGATTTATCAACCATCTAGGTGATGGCGCTTATTTTAGTGACCGTTGGTCTGTTGTATTTGGAACCAAGAGGAGATACACATTCAGCCTGGCACACAAGAAATTAGACATGCATTTTCCAGTTTCAACAATGGCAGCTGACTGCCTAATCCAGAGGCCAGAGCAGCGACAATTTAGACCTTTCCTCACAACAAAATTAAAGTGAATGAAAACAACACAATGTTACATTACTTTCTTAACTCTATTAAGCAGAAGAATGTGACAATCCTGTGTGCAATTCTTGAATTTTCCCTCATTTTGAAATATGCCAAGCGAAAATCCTAATTCTGTATAAATGAAAGGCGGCAGCTTGACTGTTCCGGTAGCGCGATGCTCATTTACACTGGTTAATGGCCTTCCCATTGCTTATGGACAGACAAAAAAACACCCATTTATCTAGGTTAGTGCTCCTTCCACAACACTTTGCGAAAATGTTTTGCTTTGCCACTGATTTGTGAACAACTTAATAACTTCTGTGAAGCAACAAGAAAGCAGACATTTACCACATGCGTTCACAATAATGCAATCAGAAAACATGTCGGGGAAGGGATTTACAGCAGTTTGCACACGCTCTCCAGACAGGAACAACCAAACAGGAAAAGGTTCTCCCTGTAATTTATTGAAGGGTTGCTGATACCTTCATTTTAAGCACAGGACACTTTTGAGACTACTCAGCTCAGCATCACAACTGGCATGGGTGTTAAATATAGCTTCATTTCTAGGTTAATAAAATATCCATCTATTCTCTTAGCAAATGTGCAATTCTTTTAATTTGGTTTTTCAAACTTCATTTCTAAATGTCTTGGAAAATCTATGTTTTGGGAGGCAGCTGGAAATGCACTATTTGCACACTGATCTATACTAGCAGCCATTCATTTTCTCTGGGAGTTTTCATGTAAGCTCCCTTATTGGGAATATGCTAATGGCAACCGCCATGATTACTGATTTTCTTTGAATCATTATTCCTCTGTGGGCAAAGCAATCAGAAAGGGAGAACAGGAGATTTACTTCTTGCTTGTGTGCCTTCTTCAACCATCTGCTCTATCCTGATTCATTTGAATAAGATCTGCAGTTTTAGATTCTTTACTCTGGCATTCTGAAGCATTTTAAAGCTTAAAAGGAGTTAATAGTTATCTATCAGTGTCACAAACGTGGTACTGTGATGCATTCTAAGAGCAAGTTTGCCTTCCAATGGTTTACAGGGCCAGATTAATTTTATTAAAGTAAAAAATTACAATGTTCCTTAACAGCTTCATTATTTCAGACAAGCCTTTTGTGAGCACATTTATTATCTGGAGCGTGGAGTATAAAAGCTGAAAGAAAGGGAACTAATTTATAAAACAAGAACATTTTAAAAATGGAAATTGTTAATCTACTCCACCCTATACATGGAAAAAATAGAGGGCAAAATTGTGATCAGTTTAATGAAAATACAACCTTATAAAATGCACTGCAGTTACTAAATTCTTGTACCTGTTCTTTTACCTGGGTGAATTTCTGAAGTACATTTACACAAGGTCATTCTGATTTTAACAAAGGTTATATTTAGCTGCATCAAAATTCAATTAAATTGTTCTCTCAAATCAAGCACTGGCCTCATATACCAAGTTCCCATGCACAGTGATAATGATGTGCATGGTTTTGGGGATTTTTTTAGTTTGATGACAGTTTTTCTGATACATACATACCTATGTGTATATATATATATATATATATATATATATATATATATATATATTTTTTTTTTTTTTTATATACCAGATTAAAAACCCTAGCAGCGTTAATTGCCAAACGCCCATTTTGTAAACAGAAATGGAAAATAAGCAAGAAGACATCACAGCAAGACAGAACTAAGCACAGATGAATGATAGAGGAGGCAGCATTCAGAGAGCTCTAGCGAATACTCAAGAGCAGTCTTTTCACAAGCAAGTAACCTTCAAAATATTATGAAAAATTAGCTTTTGGGAATCAAAAACATTTTTACTATACTTATTTCAGAAATACTGTTATGATGAACACAAGAAGAGTCTCTCTGATCAGTCCTGTAAATTATTTCATAATGCCTATTAAAAAAGAGGCCCTTCTACAAAACTAGAGTCTTTAGACTAGCACGCAGTACACAATGATCTTCAAACCACAAGTTGACCCATTTTGTTACTTTTGGAACCAGAAACCTAAACTAATTCAGGATTATTAAAACAGAAGAGTTTGTCAGTTTCTCTGGTGAGGCCACAGACATTAAAATCTCTGCCTAGCTTTTCTACTTTTTTTTTGGTTTTTTTTTAATATCTTTTTTCTGACAGCCCCTGTCGGTCAGAATTCTGATTTCTCCTTATCTCTTTAAAAATAGAAAGACAATACAAAAGACTGAAATGGCAGTGCCCTCCCAGCTAGAATTAGTTATGGGGAACCACTTTCTATCAACTAATTTCAGTTCCTTTCAGAGCTCTCAGAGCTGCAACTTGTGTGAAGAAAGAGGTTTTTTAAGAAAGGGTTTGCCTGTTCTCATTCAAAGAAAGTGAACTTAAAAATGCACTTTGTGCTTCCTTTTAATTAGAGGTGCAACTAATCTAAACCATAAATTACAGAATTCTCTGTATTTGGGACTTGGTTATCCTAGAGATCAGAAACAAGGACTACACTTTCTTTTGGTTTAAAGATGCATCAATCTTTGAAATTCCTTATCTCATTTAGAGGACTGGAAATCCAGATTTATTTTTATGGTATTTTTACAATGTCAATATGTTTCCATGAATTTCAAGGATTGGTCTCAACCTTATTTTTACTTTGATGTATTGTACTAAGCGAGCAGTTCTGAGAAACATGAATAAAAATGTTCTATCTTAATAATTCATAAGGAAAAAAAATTTAACACAAAATTAAAGACAGGAAAGTAGCCAATGAAATAGAGAAAAGAAATCACAGAAACATGAAAATTGTATCTCTTTATAACAACACAGACACTTCAATATTTTGCTGTCCAAGGGTACTACACAATAAAACACATAGGGCAACATTAATTCCTTTTAATTGAGAAACATTTCGTCTTGCCTTACATTTGTATTTCTCTTTCTTCCTAATGAAATCATTCCTATTGCTACACCTTTGTGCAATGCAGCTTGCTTGTTTTATGGTTAAAGCCACTTACCACTTATGGAGCTCTGGCTCTAAGTACACAGCCTCACAATGCAGTGGGAATATTTTAATCTCCTCCTCAGTGTATCTCTGTGGTCTAAAACATTTTTAGGTTCATTTTCTACAAAACCCCAGCAACCTGATTACCCATCCAAGCAAGGAGTTCCTGAAAAACAGAGCATCAGATGCTGACCCCTCTTAAAAAGCTGAGGGGAAAGAAAGGGAGGTAGTACGTTCATTCTTGACAGAGAACTGAAGAATATCTCCGATTGAAAGGTAGAGCAGTAACACCAGTTAATAGGTCCAACTGCTCCCATATTAACAGCCAGCAAATCCAAGACCAGGAAGGTCTACACTTAACCCTGTTAAAAATACCACATCTTCCCTTCTGCAATGTCAACTGTACAGAGTTCAGCCTGGGGTACCTGGGGGGAAATGCAAAATACTTACTGTTAGTTCTCCATAGGCTGCCTTACAACAAAGTCTGTTTATGGAAAACTTGCAGCCCTTGTTAAAATACTCAGCTCATGAATACACCATTTGCTGTAGGCACTTTACATAATCCTAATCACAATAATGCTTGAAAGCATCATGATCTTTACAATTACTAACTCAAGCACATGAAATGCCAATGGAAAAGATGTCTTATATTTTTTATCCAATTTTTATGTTTCTCTATTATACAATTCACCTAAACTAAACTAAACTAAAACAAGCAAAACAAAACCAAAAAAAAAAAAAAAAAAAATAAAAGTGAGACTAGACCTGAACTGTTAGTAATAACCCCTGATGAACCTCAGAATTTCTTGTAAGCAATAGACAGGTACTAGGAAAATACTCTTACTGCAAATTTTCTCTCTTGAATTTAAGAATTGAATTTCCATTGATTAATAATGAAAAAATTACCAAAAAAACCCCAAAACTAACAAATAACCCTAAACAAACAAATCAAAACAAAAAACACACCACAAGAAACTACAAACTACCTTGAAATCCATGAATGAGAGCTAAACATACTTCATTTATGAGTATTTCAATAAATATATTTGGATAATGTTGAATAGTATCCTTATGCATAATTTAAAACTGTATGCATTAGTTTATGTTTTCCAGTGTAGTTTTTAACACTCAGATTTTAACACACATAAACATTGCAACAATTCCATTTCATGTAAGTTTTCTTTTATTGTTGAGAGTTGATATATACAGACTACCAAGTCACTAGCATAGCTGCATTTCTGTTTCTTTTCAGAATGCACTGTATTTCTCAACTGTGCCATAAAATTAAAAAAATAATTTCCTTTAATTTGCATATGGTGTTATTTGGAACTGTTAATCTATCATGTAGACACAGTCAAATGCACCTTGTAATTAACACAAGCCAAATCCATTGCACTTAGGTAGGATGCTAGTTGATGTACACACAAGACAATTGCTCATACAGCCTACTCTGGAAGCTGAATGCCTTTCATTTAATGCACACAACAAACCTAATGTGATTTGTAAAGAGGCAGGTTTTTTAAATAACCTGAAGAATGGAAAAGGGTGGGGGAAGGAAAGAAAAATAAAATTCTTGACGTACAATACTTCAAAACAAGTGTTCCCAGACAACAAAATGTACACATTTTTTTTGTATTACAAATTTATCAACTGGTGACAAAAACAAGACTTAATTCAGAATCTTTTGAATGGTTTCGCAATCTGGGTCTGCTTCCAGATAAGATTAAAATCTTCTCAGATTATATTTTTGGGAACTGAAGGAACCAAAACCTTGTCATTTGTCTGACGATGGATAAAATTTCTGAATTATACTATCCCCTCAAATATCCGCTCAGCACTGAGATTTTCTGGTTTATGCAGCTGTAAGGGTGTTTCCACAGAATTCATTTGTAGTATCATCACATTCCAAGAAACACTTGCAGTAATTCAGTTAAGTTGGATCAATGGAAGTTATACCTTTGTGTGCGTTACAGGCAGTCACTGACTGAGAAAAGAACCTCTGACTTGGGGAGTGGCAGAGAGATGTCAGGGTAACCAGCAGCTTGAAGGCACAGAGAACACCAGATTCAATGTGTGCATTTGTGACAAACACTTCAGACCAGAAAGAAAAGGCTGCATGGCACAAACTTGGCTCATCTTCTCCCTAGAAGCACAACTCAGGACAGTGAAGGTAATTACAGCTGTCTCTCTTTGCCATCAAAATTTAGCAAGCACCTAGTGATCGCCACAATGTATTCTTGTAAATCTCTGTGCTGATTAGGCAAAGAAAACCTCACATCATAAACACTGTGGTTAAATACAGCACAGCTTAAGTTTAAACAAGGAGCAGAAAACAAAATGCTGCAGGAAAACATTACCAAATTAATCATCAGCTCTCAATCCTACAGATTAATACAGTGATCAATGAACTTTCATTAACTACAAAAGAAATCATTTGTATTTTCAAAAGTCATACACTAGCATAAAAACAGGGACAAGGAGGAGCTTCAACCAAGCCTTGTATGTGAGTTAATTAAGCTTTTGGAGTAATTGTCCTCTCATAAACCTCAATAGGTTTCTCTCAGTTCCTTTCTCAGATACTGGATTCCCTAAGGATTTCAATTTCCTTTTCCAGTTCCTAATTACTGTATCCACTCAGGTTCCAGTCATCTTGTTTTCCCTCTGAGTGCTGTTCTACTCCTTCCAGCTCCCTACGCCTTCTCCATAGCATTTAGTTTCCCTATTCAAGCTGATTTACTGAGTTATTCTGGGTAATCATCTGGGGGGGAGGGTTGTGGGTTTTTTTTGTTTTGTTTTGTTTTGTGTTCTTGCTTGGTTGATTTTTCGTTTTGTTTGGGGTTTTTTGTAGTTTTGTTTTGTTTTGTAGGTACTGATGAAAATCCGTCACTAGCAGACCAGATTTTGGGGTAAAAATAGAACACTATTCTCAGCACTCTGCATTAGCTAGTCTTTTTTTCCCCTTTTTTCTCCCAACATCGTTTCAGCAGTATTTCTTTGCTAGCTAGTTTATGCTTTGGGGTTACTTTGCTGAGAAATAAGCCCATCTGCTTACAAAATTTTAACAACAACATTACTTTAGGTGGAAATGCATAGATCTAAGATCTGCAGACTGCATTCGCATATAAAACTACAACCTAATTTATCTTTCTCCAGAAGGACTTGAATGCTTCTTCCAAAACAAAGACCAGAATCAACAACAAACCAAAAGAACAAAAAAGAAAAACAAAAAAATTACTCTCCAGCTATCCTGCAATTTCTTTTCAAGAATGGTACAATTTCTATCATCTTGTCTCAAAATTCATTGGATAAGAAAGTTTAATTTTGTATGTAGCCTTGCTCAAAATCATCCCAGTATCTCCTGCTTATGGAATACAAGAATACCCTATATTTTATGGTACAAAAATCAAAGGTTGCTCTTCCTGCTACTGGTTTTACTCAGCAGTAAAGAGAAAACCTTGCAAGTGTTGTTTACACAGTACTAAATCCTTGTAAAGTCATACTGAAACAAGACTGCTATCTGACCTAGCCCTTAGGGCTACTTAAACACCTGTGGATTTATAGAGTTCAGATGTCTACAAGGTCTGTGCTGAAGTTCATTTCCAAACCTGTGCCCCATGTGAAGTCCTTTGTTGGCACAGTTAAGCCATTACTACTTGTTTCTGGCTTGTAAGGCAATCACATTATGAAATAGAAAGAGTTCAGAATTAAGATAACTTACCTTTATACACACACTGTAAATGTACGTAACAGCTAAAAGCTCAACATGTAAGTTTTTATTTGCAGAAACTTAGTTTCACTAAGATCAAAACAACACAGGGCAAGAGAGGAGTTTTCCTCGCCAGTATAATGAATTTTACAGCAGGACCCATACATGTAAAATACACATCAGACAATCAAGTTCAAGTAGAGTATGCTTTGTTCTAAGAGAATAAGCATTATGACAGAAAACACATAAAAACTTATCATCCCACTCTCAGAGAATACACTCTCTTGCACCCCAGATACAGTAAAAAGAGCATAATATAATTCACAAGAGGAATAGGATAGAACATGTTCTAAAATTTTCAATAATTTAGCTAGTTGGAAGGCGTACAGGTTAAATTCTGGTCCCACAGAAATCCATATGGCTGACTTAAAGGGGACTAAGATTACATTGTCCGCTGGGTTTAAATGAAGTATACCTGAAGTACTATGAATCACCCAAAGCCAGAGGTGTTTGCCTTCAATTTAACTATTTCACAATCATCTGACATTAAAGTTTACAGTTAAGGCTGTGTTATTGTCATTCTGTGGCTCAATAATACCATTTTCTTTAGATTCTTTATTACTAGATGTATCCTTATCATAAGTTAAAAATAACTGATGACTGTATGTTTTGGGTGTGTTTCTTCTAATTCTGTCCACCACAAGTGATAAACATCAGGTTTCCTGGGAGGTCTCCCAGAGGTTACAGAAACACAAAGCCTCACTTGGATGGTGTGGAATGGCAGAAACTCTGGAAGCCTGCACTGCCCCAGGACTCATAGGAGCATTTGGCCCACAGTTGCAATGTGCACTGAAGACTCACTGGTTTATTAAGATTTCACAATCCTTACTATTTTTCAGATCTCTAGTTCTTAAAATAGGAGGTAAGGAAAAGTTTTAAAATACTATTCTAGTACATTCTAAAAGTTAACAAAAAATGAAAGCAAATAATTATTAGAGAAAAGAAATACAGCCTTTTTTTTTTTTTTTTTCCTTCCCCTCTGGTTCTGTAATTTTATGATTTTTAAGCCAATCTCATAATGCATAAATGTGTCACCTGAATTTGCGAATGCTGGGACTGGTAAGATTGCTTCCTGGAGCTCTGAGCAAGTGCATGCTGAGAAAGAGCTTCAGGAAAGCATGCAGTTGGGGATCTTTTTTTATTATTTTTCTTTTTTTAACTACTAATCTAGCATCACTACACAAAAGAGAGCAAAAGCAGCAATTGTATTACTGTCATCCCATCTCTCTGTGATGGCTTTAGGCAGGTTTGTGCTGCCAACAAAGAGCAGTGAACAGGGGCTGCACATCACTATACCAAAGCTGGCTCTTGCACAGGGGGGACAAAGGACACATTCCTGTCTCTATTCCCTGTTTAGTGGTGCACTAACCTAGGGCACAGCAGCACACACACCTTCTCAATCTGAGCTGCTACTGCAGCTGTTTAGAGTTCATGTTTGTAACTTGATGAATTAAGAAGTTACATAAATGCTAAATGCTGTTAAAATGAGACTCACAAAAATCTCAGAACTCTTGTGAAATGCAAATGCCAAATTAGATCTCTCTTAAAGAGCAGAACAATAAAAACAGCCGTCACAATTTACCACTCCTTTCTCTTTTACATTCTTCTCAGTATGACGTTCAGTTAGGTAGGTGTGTATAATAAACTACTGCCATGCTTGGCCTCTTGTGGATCTATCCTGTTTACACATTGCTAAATCTTTTTTATTGCTTCTGACAATATGTTGCTTCATACCTTTAGATCTGTACTTATATTGGCTATATTGCTGGGTTATCATTGTGGTGGTGAATTATACTGAAAAAAACATACAAGTTCATCTGATAGGGTTTGGCTCACACAAAGATTTCCCTTACCATAATATTTTTTACACCATTTATTTAATAGACATTGATACACAGATGCATGGTTATCCTTTACCAAACATACTAGAACATAGTAATTGCCAGCAGTGGTATTACAAGGAAAGGGAAAAACTAACGAATTCTGGCACAAGCAGGAGATGATACAGCCTATGCAAATTATTTATCTCGGTTGTTCCCCATGCTGAGTCCTTGAGGTCTGAGGATGAATTAAGTGCCTAGCAACTAACAGATAGTCCCTGCCACCCTTCTTTTCTTGTCTCCCTTTATGTGGAGAATTCAGCCCTCACCAGGAAATATCTCTTATCCCCAGTTAATAAGAAGATCCTCATTTATCACCAATTGTCAATCCATGCAGGTATCTCCATCCAGTCCTACATTAGCCATGTTCAGAAATGCTGACTGCTGTGCACTACATAGGGAAAGTCAAAATACATGAAAACTGCAACTCTTTTTAACATAACTGTTTATACAGACAAAGGTTATAAAATACCTTTGATCTGACAGCTGCTGGGTAAAACCAAAATGAATATAACTGATCTTCTGCTTGTAATTTTTTGGGGAAATTCAGAATTGCCGTCCACAGGGTTTTACCAGTGGCAGAAAACCAAGACAATACAGAGGCAAAGAGATGCAGATCAGCCAAGTCCCACGTATTGAATGTGAGATTCATGCAGCTGACAGCCTGAAACTCCCTGTAGGTAAACCTTCATCAAATGCTTTTTCTAATCAGGGCAGAGGCTTCCTTGTGCTCCCGCATGTACAAAATCAGTTTTGTCTGTCATCTGGGGTCATGAAGCAGAAGGTAGAAGCCAGGGGCTCAAAGTAAAAAACCCCTCATCCTGTGTCACAGGTGTCTCTGGGATACACCTTGGCCTATTCCCACCCCTCCCCAAATGCCAGAGGAGGAGGGTTATTTTGAGAGCCTGGGTCCCCAAGTCAGGGCTAGTCAAAGGAAATTGCCAAACTGGGATTTGGGGTATTGAGGTGGGAATGTACCCGTCAAAGCTCCATAAAGTCTGTGGAATAGAGAGAGCCCGTTTACTTCACATCTGCCTGGCACACAGCACAAGGAGGCTCTTCGTGGCACTACAGCAAAACAGTTTTACATTGCTGGATGTGATAGCAGCGTGAGGCCATAGCAGTAGCTGCTGAAGGGTAGAGAGGAAAAATGAAGGGTAATGGGTCTGAATTAAGATGAATGGAGCAGGGGACAATTAGCTAGTTCATCAGAAGAGCAAACAATCATTAAGAGAAGCCTTTCACAATGTAAAACCATTTGTAACAGTGTTGCAGTAAAGAGGACGCCAATTCTTCAAGACTGCAATTGAGCTTAATCTTATTCCTAACAGGGCTGATTCTCAAAAACTCAGAGAAATAATCAGTTATTTCCTGCCTTCAGTGGAAATAGAGCACTAGATCTTTGATTAAACTTCACTCCTAGTATTTGGCTTGCTGGGGAAGAAATGGTCCTCTAAATTATTAGAGTACTTTGATGGAACAATTTGTTTCTTCTGTTTGAAATATTTCCTATTGCAATAAACTGCTGAATGTAAATGCAAAAATACAAATTTTCAAAGAGCTATAGAGATATTTTTAGGATTTCAAATATTAAGACAAAATGGCATCATTTTGTATCTAAATCTGAATTTTAATGAGAAGCTCTATTGATAATCACAGAATATCTATATTTATAGAAAAATGGAATATCATAAATATAGGATTGTGCCACTATCTACATATGTTGCCTCTCTCCATACATACAGAAATCAGAGTTTAATTTCCATAGCAATGGAAATATGGCAATTTACACCAGAACTATTAGTCAGAATGCAAAAAATAGATCTAAGCCAATGTGTTGGCTCTGTTTTTAAAAGTTGATCAAGCTAAATTTTTCTCATGTATGCTTTCATTTCTGCCTCACTGAAGAGAGGCACAACTCAGTGCTCACTCCATAAGGCCTTTATAGAAGGTCCTCAGACTTTTAATGCCATTTAGTGTGGTTTTGCAGTACTTAATGACTGAGATCTCAAACAGAATTAAAATGTACAGCAGCAAACTATAAAAGAACCAAATAAACCAGAAAAAAATACAAAGAAACTGATAGAAATTTTATTAATGGGAGCATTATTTCTAAAGGTTAGTAAAAATACTGAAATAAAAGAAAAAGATGAGCAAACATGATTTTTGATTCCTACTCTATAGCAAAAAGAAATATTATTTTTAACTGTGAGCTTGAAAAGTTCCCCTAAGTAAACATACAATAGCTGCTCTCTTGAGATGGAATTTCTTTAATTTGGTTAAGTGTATAATTAAGTTCTACATATGTGGTATATATTCAGAAGAAAAAAGATTTATATAGTAATTTGAAAATGTTGAAAATAAAAAAGTTGGTGTGTAAATTCTTAGACTCTTTTCTTAATGCTATACTCATTTTATCAGACACTTTAAAGAACAGAAAATGTATCCATTAAGCAGTACACCTTCAGATCTTAGCAGTGTGAATGTACACAAATAAACATATAAGAAGAGAGTATAATGGACACAGCTAAAATGTTGAAAGCTGGCTTTCTCAGCATATTGCCATAAGAATAAGTATTTTGAGATAAATACATACCATTGTTCATTAACTTTATTTCATAAGTAATGTAACAATTGGATAAGCAGAAAAAAAACCCCATGTAATAAATTACTCATATATGTTATTGCATGAGCAATACAGCAGAATGTGAAATCAATAAAAATGAATGTCTTTTTCCCCAAAACATGTGTTACAAAAAATGCAAAAAAAAACCCCCAGAACTTGCAAAAACATGACTCCTCCTTCTCCAAACATATATATATATATATATATATATATATATATATAAAGTCCATATTTTTGCCATTTTTCTAAATTGAAGCTTAAAGGGGTTTTGTTTTCTTTTAAACTTTAGTGACTGTGGGAAAAAAAAATTTATACACTGCACAGAATATTCTTTTAGGTGCATATTTTCTAGCATTGTTATTAATAATAATAATAATACAAAAAAGTGTAGCAGATCAAACCAGAAGGAGCCTTGAATATATTTGCTGGGAATTGCCTCAGGCTAAACACCAGGGACATGAAACAAACTGTTCTTATCACCTTTTTCCAAACACAGCGATTTAAATTTACAATGAAAGTGCCAGCACCAGCTGCACTTTAAGAAAGCACCACATGTCTTGATGAGCTCCAAGAAAATGGAAAAAAGCCCAGTTCAAGTTGGAGGTGTCATCTTCCTCTAGTCAGCTGGGTGACACAAAGCTGAAAGCGATGAAGTGCTAATTAGAGGTTGATGAACAGAATCTCGGAGTGGAAACTTGTCGAAATAGCCTCTACTGAATCACAGCCTTATGAGTCTGCCCTTATCTCCCCATACAAAGCACTGACAGAACCAGAAAAGGCAGTGAGAATCTAAATATCTATATGGTTAGGCTACACGTTTTATCTCTTACCATATGTCAATTTTATCTTGGGAGTTATTTAAAAATTACCTTATTTTTTAGAATGTAGATATTAATTTTCCCTAGTTAGTTCCCTTAGAATGTCTAGACTGTATTGCAGACAGAGCAATCAGACTTTCTTTAAAAAAAAAAGCCTTTTATAACTAATTAGATAAGGGAAAAAAGTCTTCCAATGCTAAGTGATAATGAGGAAATAGCTATTTCTTAATCAGAGATATCAATAAAACCACATGAAAGAAAAAAGGAAGAAATTAACTTAAATAAAGATCATGCTTAGAAGAGATGTGAGTTTAAAATTGTTCTTCACTAAAAGCAAAGGTGGAGGGTGGAGGGAGAGGCTTTACCTGGCAGAAGAGTTTCATGCTTTTTTTTGTTCTTTATATAAAACATTAATGCTGAATTGATAACATTTTTGGTGGGTATCTAGCTGTAATGGAACCAAAGGCAGAAATGTTTAGCACTGCTGATGGGCAAGTACAGGCAGGGCGCGTTCACTTCTGGCAGCAGCAGGAGCTGCTGCTCACACAGCAACAGCAGATGCTCCAAGCTGGACTGGCAGGACACTGGAAGGTAGCGCTGGTTTGCACAATTGTGTCTCTCTCGCTCTTCCCTCCACCCCTCAGACCGTTTCCTCCACCTTATCCAGCCATGTGCTCTCTGCCAGGTCCTGCTGCAGCAAAGCCAGCTTCAGTGGGAGACAAACACGTGCTGAATGTTAAACGCAGATTCAAAGGTTCTGTTTGATTCCAGATGCCAAATCCAATTAATAAGAGTTAAAATCTGAAGGTAGAGAGGAGGGTTGAAACCTTTCCCTCACTGATGCAGCAGCAGGACACTGCAGCAATAACTACTTAGTGCAATGTGTGCACACACACCTATTTGGTGTCAAACACTGCAGGCTGCAGACACACCTATTTGGGTCACCAGTCTGGCACCACAATATCCTACCTGGAACTCTGCAGGACATAAAGTTTTTTTTCGAAGTAAACTGCACTGATATCAAGGAACTAGTTGACTTTCTGTAAAATTCCTACTTTGTATTAATATTAGGATTGTTCTTAACTATGCATAGAAAAATGGTCACTTTGTGAACATTAAGGAGTTTGTGAGATGAAATACCATCAGAACTAAATTTCATCAATTTTGAAACGTCTTTTAGCCCATATGCTAACAAGTCCAGCAAAACTAGACTACACGGAGCAGAAGCATTCACAGAAGCCCAACCCTTTGTGCTGTAAATTATATTCTTGGGAGGCATTATGCATTCCTGTGCAATGTGTGCTAGCTAATATGATGGTGTTTTTAACATAATCTGATTGTACTAAGATATAAAGTACCAAAGTTACAGACCTTTGCTGATATCAACAGAGAAGGAAAAGATCACAAAATCCTCAAAAGTTTAGTCACAACACAAAAAAATACAGCCTCTGCCCTGAAGAGGTTAAGAATAAAAATCCAGGGCTATGATCGTTTCATGTAAACAGGGTGTGCTATACAAAATCATACTTTAAATAGTTAGTATCTTGTGAGCACACACATTTATAATTTCAGTCAGTATTTTTTTCTGTTAGCCTATTGCTTCGGAAACCTAGTTCAGATTAATTGTTGTCTCAAAAAAAAAAATAAAAAAGGAAGAAACCATGCTCTTTTGAAAATGTCAACTCCCATTAAACCAGCTCTCCAAAATAATGATGCTCATCTGATTTTTCTCTCTTTGATTAGGCTTGTATAATTCTGTATTATCTTGGTAGCTTTGATGCCAAACAAGATTAAATTGTCATGTACAGTATATTAAATTTATAATCTGAATTTAAAAAATCACTTGTAAAGCACTCAATCAGTATCTAGAGACCTAGCTACTGAATTTACATAATTTACACCACTGACATGCCATTATTTCCTAATTATTTATGGCCAATTATCAATTGCTGGTCAATGCTTGGAATCAGTCACTATAATTATTTCCCTACGGACTCTTGTTTAGATGCAACAGAGACAGTTTTATGGAGCCTCAGTACGACACCAACATATACATTTCCCTTGCAAGGTGAAAATACTTTTTGCTGAGATTTGAATTCAGCAGTATTAAAAAATATTTCTACTACAAACTGTACTCTACCACTTCTATTACAAACTTAGAGCAGCATTTTGTACAAAACACTTAGGAGAGGATTCTCCAGAAAAAAAATCAAAAAAACACTAAAACCCATCAAACCAAACAAAAAACCAAACCAAAAAAACCCCTACACCAAAACTGGTATAGTGGGAGAATCTTATTAAGAGTAATGTGATTTTTTTTTGTCTATCCTTTTAATTTTCTTTTTTTTTTTTATTTAGCCCATTTGCATCTTCTTCCTTTTGTATTTTGTTAAAATAGATGAAATAATAGCTGATTTCTCCCCTCATATCTAGATTTCACTTCTACACAAACCAGTCCTAAAGCATGCAAACAAAAATCTGCATTTGAATTCCTAATGATTCCTCCTATTGTCTCATTGCTGCTACAACTTGTCAATCACTGCTGAAAAGTGCTAATCACTCCCAGAAATCCCAGTCTCTGAGACAAAAGTACCAGTCACCGCAAAAATAATACCAATTGGTCATGGGTGGAAGGCAAATCTCACTAGGGATCTAAGTGCACAATGGAGTTTATTAAGTCCATTTTGCTATAGTCTAGCTCTCTAGTAGCATCCAACGGTTTCAGACTTTAATTTCAAAGTCAACTAAAATCCACTGAAGTAACTTATATTCATTAGCTAGGCTTTAACTGAACTCTGTGAAATCTCATGGCTGCAAGGGCATTTAGTAGAAGTGGCAGCTTTCATTTTCAATTTAAGGAAAATAGATCTAGTTGGATGTTAGGTACTTCTTTCTTAATCAGTTTGATTTTTACAGGCACTTAGTTCTTTCCAAAGTTGTTTCTTTAACTAATTGTATACATCTTTGGCTAATACTGTACATGAAAGAACACCTTGCAGTTAATACTCTGTACCTGATCAATTCCCCTGTGTTACAAGATTCAGCTTTAGTAGAAAGACGGAGTAAAAATGAATATATACAATGCATTATAAAGAACTATTGCCTCAGGTTACAGAAACTGCATTTTCTATTAGAAAGGGGAAGGTGGCTAATGCAGTAGTCTTGACATCTAAACTGCTGTATCCTAAAATCCACATTTTTTAAGCCTCAGTGCAGATTGCACTGTTTGCATTTAAAACTATAAACACAGACTGTGTTTTCCTGTTACATCAACTAAATACTGAAGTATGTTTGATCTTAATAAACTATAATTAAGCAATATACTGTAATTACCTTTTAGAAATCCCTATAGTGATTATTACCTCTGGAGTTGACTAGAGGAGACTAAGAATGTGCAATAATTGAGTTCTGTTCGCTATATGGATTATACTTCCTTTTTCCTGGAGAAATAAAGCATTTTAAATGGGCAAAACTTCTTCAATAAGTAAGGTTCATCTGTCTTCAGGCAGAGACTATTGCAATCATTAACTTTTACCAAAGTTTCTGCTGAGTTACATTTATCAATTTTATTGCAGTGGAAGGACTACCCCTGAAAAAAATGATAATATTTACATTGAAATAGGTTTCCAGAGAGGCATAATTTGTATATGGCTTTGGGCAATATGTGCCTGCCTGCTTGGGGTAGTTGGATTTCAGTAGTTACAGCATGTAATTCTGAGCACTTCTTGCCTCAAAAGGAACCCACAGCTCCCAGCCTTAGAGTGCTTCCACAACACACTCAGGGCCCACAGTACTGGCAAAGTAACTTTTTAAATGCAAAATACAACACGGGAAAAGCTCTTATGTTTTGGTTTTTTTGTTTTTTTTTTTTTCTTTTTAAACAGTGTTTGCAGTTTAGATGACTTTCTCTTTCTTACAGTTAGAATAAATAGCAAGCCTCAGCACAAAAGCAGGGGCTGCAAAGCAATATATAACAACAAAACATAGGCTCATTAATATAATTCTCTCATGATTACAGTGTCTATTATTTTGGATTTCTGATTTTGATATAAATAATAATGCAATTCAAGTGACTGCACACATGGTGATCCAGGAAGGGAAGTAAGCTTGCACTTCAGATATACTCACTTTATGATACAAGCCACTCTAGGCACATTAATTCAGAAGTACATTAATCCACAGTGCCACCTAGCCACCTGTGTATATTTGGTTTAAATGTGACAAAAAGAAAAGCCTTCTAAACTGTAGAAACTGTTAACCCTATTCCCTTCCCCTCCCCTCCAGTTGTAGATGGAGTAGAATAATAATAAAAAAAATAGTCCGATGTGTTTATAGCAACTGTTACTGACCTAAAGGGAACCTGCAAATCTTTGCTACAGCTCTGTGTTACACTGTTATTACTCCAAACAACATAAACTGGGATATTAGCTTCACTGAATTAAAATGAAGCATTCTATAAACACCTGCTTTGTTGCACGAAACTTGTTTCACTGAAACATGGAACCTTTTTTCCTCTCTTTTTCCTTCTATTCAGCTCTAACCTTAGAGCTAAATTGGATTTTATGTTATGTTTGTGTTTCAAGACTGTCTTAAAGCTTCGGCAAGTACCTAATTTATTTTAGATCTTATGATTGTAAAAATAACAGTCAGGCTAGCAGATATTAAAATACATCCTCTAAGTATACATCTAATAGATATTCTCAACCAGTAATATTCCCACAGCAATTTTAACACACACCATAAGCACACCAAACCTCTTTGACAGAATGCTCAAAGCACCATGCAGTTCCCAGCCCAAGGTGTGACAGAAATGAGTTGCTTTCAAAACTTTTTCCTGCTTTAGAAAGGACAAAATATTCCCTGACTACCCTTTGCAATTTGCATAGGAAAGGAAAGACTGTTGGGGAATTGAAATGCCCTGAACCCCTACGCAAAGGAAAGCCTGAGGCTGGTGTCTGCCTCATCTAGCAGGAAGCAAGGAACTTTTTTCTCCATGGCATTTGGACCTTCTTCAGGCAGGACAGAGTTTTGTTGGCCACTAACCTACACAGCCCAGTTGAGAGTGTAACACAGTGCATCGCAGGTACGCTCAGAAGCCCTCCCAAACACTCTGGGTTTTAGCAGACAAACCAAAAACTTCCCCTGTGCAGGAAAGTTGACCAAAGAACTGTCCTCCTCTTAATTCTTTCCAGCTCCCAGGCCTTCACATTTTCCTGGTCCACCAGGGTAATGAAGGGCCAGTAGGCCAGTCTACTCAGAGAGTTACTCCAAATATTATTACCCTGTATGCATTTATTTAGACCCCTGCACAACAATGGCAGAGAGAGAAAGCCTAGGGTGGAAGACAAGAGAAAAAAATGGAAAAGAAGTCTTTAATAAATGTTTTTCCACTTCTATAGTGAATATTTTTCATCCTTGTTCGATTTTCTATGAGTAGAATCACTGATCCAGCCATGCTTTTTGCCCCTTTTTAAAGAAAGCAAGCTGATACAGAAAAAGAACAACAAAAAAATAAAAAAGGCATAAAAAGGACACTCTTAGTTTATCATAAAAAAGTAAAAAGCCCTAATGAGCAAGCTAAAAAAAAAGAGATAGGTTGTTCCTGACACAGAATAAAAGAAATAATTCTTATTTCACGGTGTTCTTGTGTGTAAAATATACAGTTTTGAGTCTCCACCCTGGATACCACACCTAGGCTGGTTCCAGGGGACTGCAGACACTGTTTCTTCCAGGTCTGGGTTTCTAAATTTATTTATTTATTTATTTTTAAACACTCCTAATATCCTATTTTGAGGATTCCTTTGTTAACCTCTTCCTTTCTTTGCACACAGTATATAGGGAAATATATGCTAATGCTCTTCTCCTTGGTTACTTTGTGAATCTTCACTAAAACCTTTTTCCTGACTGTATAAATCAGAACCAATAAATCAAAATATACTGAATATATTGACAAGAATAAAAAGAAAGAAAAAATAGAGAGACTTATCTGTTGAGACTTAAAGGACAAATGCAAGAGGACGTAAAAAACCCGCAAACAAATCATGATTTGAAGGCAACCCTTCAAAGGATTTCAGCCCCACCTACCTCACTCTATCTGGCTGTCTACCACAGGCTTAATCAATTTAGGGCATGGGCTATTTCAAAAGATCCTGCTTGGTTTTGGTGAAAGTAAAAAAAAATTAAAATTCACGGTTTCTTTTAAAACCTAATCTCACCCTTCCCAGTGGAGTGCCTGTCCTTTCTATGTAACTTCAATACTGGTTATTTCGTATCAAAGTAAATGCAGTGGGCAGGATGATGACTGACACCTGATCCAAGACAATGGGGCAAGGACCCAGTGCCCGGCAGCCTTGTGCTTTGACAGGCTTTTTCTCCTGGTGACTGTTAGCCATTGTTTGATAACTACAGACTTCCCTTCCCACAGACCTTTCTGAACTCTGCTGTCTTTGAACGGCGCACGAAATGAGAAGGAAAGTATTTACCAGCCAGTAATTACAAGCCACCCCTCATGTAAAGGTAAACGGTAATGAGGAATGTGCAAAGAATAGCTAGCACTGTCAAAAGAGAAAAAAAAAGAGAAAAAGCTTGTAAAACGTAAAGCCATACAAATGCCTTATAGACTTATCCGCAGTAACTGTATCAATTAACCATGCTAAAAGCCCTAACTCAGATGGGCACTGCACACAGCATGTCTGCCAGTGTTTTATTATCAAGTCCATTATGATGAGTTCTTGTCCTAGACAAAAGGAGAACAGAAAAAGAATTCAGGCTGACAAATTAGACTTGAAATCAGTTTCATTTACATAACGACTGGAAGTTCATTAATAACAGAGTTTTAATTATTCATGCTCTTGTTTCACTAGATACAGCAGTTTTCCCCCTGCTGTGCTGGATGTCTGGATTAGGTAAAATGAACCATAGCAAACTGATAGACTGCCCAGATTTCTTAAGTTCTTTGCAGCTTTCAAGGAGAGCACTTGGGGGTGGAAGAGTAGAAGAGGACAGGGGGATAGGAAGAAAGCCTTTCCTTCAGCTAATGTTATAACATGCTAGTGAAGGAGATATTTAAAATCTGCTTTGGGTGTAAACTTTGATTTGATGGAAACTCAGTCTCAAAATTCAAACCATAAGAAACAGATGTCAAATTCTGTGTTGATTTGCCAAATTCTAGTTCCTTATTTAGATCAGCAGAATCAATGCTATAAGTTTGTGTTAGGATATCTACTGTTAGCAGAGAGTGTTTCTAGAGAATAACATTTTAGTCTCTCACAAAGAGTTGTCTAACTTCTACACTAAATTCACAGCAATTTTGCAAATTCAGTTTTCTCACATTTCTTCTGTGGGCTTTTGTTTTGTATGTGTTTTCCTTTTGGTTAGCTTCATTTTTAATTATAAAGTAAAATAAAGAAGGTCAGAAGATAATGTATTTCCTATAGAAAAAATCTAATTACTGGGATCTCTGAAAAAAATTAATCAAAATGCAACAATGAATGGACTGCTTTATCTTATAAGGACAAGTTTTTCCCATCACAGCATCTAACAAGTAACTCCCATTGACTTCAGCATACCCTGCAGGGAAAGAATAGGATCCGTGGATTTTACATGACTATTTGCTATTCAGTGAAACCTGAGGGCCCTACTCTCCCGCTGCAGGATGCATGTAATACCCATTGAAATCAATGGGAATTACCCTCATGTCCCGCAGCACAACCAGGCCTCACAGCTACATGTCCTGAACTATGAACACTGGCAGGTGGACAAAGTGAGCGATAGATTGGAAGAATGGTGCTTACTAAAAGATGTAAGTTATACTTTGAAATTCCTTCTTTTTCTCATAGCCTATAACTAAGGCATGAGACCACGGGTCTTTACTTTCAAAACAGGAAGTTTTCAGAAAACAAAACAATGAATGGTATAAAAAAAAAAAAAAAAAAAAAAGCATGGAAGTTAAAGCTAATGGGTGATCTTGCAAACTTTTACTTTTCAGTGCTTCCTTTTTGCTGGAAGAACCAGTAGCTTTTTGCCCACTGTCTCTCCATCCTTGAATGCTTAATAATATAGCTAGAAAAAAAAAAAATGGTGGAAAAAGGAGGATAGAACAGCAGAGATTCAATAGACATCTGAACCACATTTCCTCTGGTACTCTGTTGCAAGTCTTCTGTTGCTATTGGGGTTAAGGAGGAAAGGGGTTTACATTTGAATTTGGGTACAAGTATACAGCCGCCAAATTTTTGTCAATATGTTGCATCTTCCAATTGTGTTTATTGGTAGGTAGTGTTCATGTTCAGAATAAATATCATGTTCATAATAAATGTAATCGAATGCTTACAAAGGTGTTTTTTGTTTTGTTTTGTTTTTTTTTTTTAATGGAAGCCAATTCTGAAGTAAGAGGAGCAATACAAAGTTGGAAGTCAGTAAATTTAGACTACATTCCAGCTGTATCACTGTCCTTCATCACATAGCCTACCCTGGGCCAAAACATAAATCCCTCAGTCATTCTGATGGCAAAGTAGTGTAGTCATATATAATAATTCACAGGAATTGTTCTGCAGGGCTAGACAAAAATCTACAAGTCACTGTTCACTCCTGTAAAATAAGCAGCACTTAGACTGGCCTCATATTTTCTGTTCCTCTCCCTGGAAATAAGGAGACAGCATTTCCTTGACTGATTGGTTTACTCCATGAATACATTGCTCAGTCAGGTTAGTGATGAACACAGTAAAAATCTGAAATAAAAAGAGCTGCTAGATTCCTGTTTCAGAAGATTTGGTTGATGTGAACAATTTCCTCTCAGTCTGAGAGTGACAACAGGAACATAATAAAGGCATGAGAGGTATATGGATGCATTAACCGTGTAATGTGTTTTTGATTGGACTTTATGAGAATAATGTGAGTTTCTTACAGCCAGCTCCAAATTTAGGTTGTTCATAAAGAAACTAGTGCTAACCTGACAGACTTGATAGGGTCTAGTGGAAAAAGAGGTCTGCTTACCACAGTGGTCAAAAGGGACCAAGGTTATTCCAGCCTGCTCTATGAACACATTTCATTTTCATTCTCACCAAGTTCCCAGATACATGATGTCTCTCACATTCCTGTGGGAGATCCTATGTTTCTAACCGTTCTTCTAATCTTTTAGGAAACATACCAGGCAGCTCCCACTGCACAGATGGTATGCAGTGTCTGACTGAACCAGCAGACTTGGTGCTGTCTCAATGCCTTTTATTGGCAAAAACTGATTGAGTGGCCCTGATTGATACTCTTAGTGGTAGCTGGACAATCTGCCTTGCCATGTTTAATCCACAGACCATGTGGCTGTTGGAAGACAGTTTTTTAAACAGTTTTTTGACAATTTACAAGGGCAGCTTTTTTGAGAAATTATCTTTCCTGGTTTTAACATGTTGCTGTCTCTACATATTCTTTGTCTATCACCGGATTTTCTAAAAAAAAAACCTTTCCCCGTAACTCACTGTGATTTATTTTCAGTTACTTTCAAGCTTTAGAATATAAAAAGTGCAAAATCCTGGAAAAAATCTTAGTGAAAAAGTGTCACTTAGTGAAAAAACACAGTCACGAAAAAATATGGACACATATATCACATCCTTGTCATTGACAAAGTACATTGCAGAAAAACCTAACGAGATAGAAGCTTTAAACAACACATTAATGCAAATTAAACAGACTGAAGGACTCTCAGATTGGTGTTCTGGCCCACATTTTCAGATATTCTAGATTCAAACCTAGCCAAGACTTGACTGTCTAAGACTGCAAGCTTGCAAATAGAGCCCTTAATTTTTACATAAAAATTTAAAGATTAAAATTACCTTTCTTTGATCACTTCTTTTTGAAAGAAGTGACCTACAGCACACATTTTTAAACTTGTCAAACCAAGTAAGTGTCTTTGATTCATCAGAAATTCAATGCCATTTGGCCCACTGCACAGTATATGATGCTGTGAACATACTTTTTTTTCCACAGCTAGAAGAATTATGTACTGCTTCTTCCTTAAGGAGGAATTTAGGTGAAGGGGAAGAGACAAAACAGAGCTGATTTTTAGATCTAACCCTTGCTATCTCCATTTACCACATTTTACCTGTTCTCACCAAGTAATTTCCAGTTATTCACAAGTTTCCCTTTAGCCTTAATAAGGAAATCTTCAAGTCAAGTTAGTGAAGACAATTAAGACTGTATTAAGTCTGAAATGTTCTACTACCAATTAGCCCTCTAGTATTTCTGTAAGCCTTGAATTTTTGATGCGATCAATGACACCAAGTGGAGCCATCTTCTGTGGAGTGGTTATTAAAGATATAAAAATCAATACAAAGATGATACTTAGAAATCCATATCACAAGATAATGAATCACCATGAGAGCCAGCTAAGAAGGAATGTCAGCAAACCAAACAGAAGGTTTGTGCATAACAAATTATTTGATGCCAGTAGAGTTTAAGCTAAATTTTGCATGAGACAGAAGTCTTCAGGCAACACTTATGATACATTTGCATGGCAAGGTTTTAATGAGATGAAGACACAAGACCAACCATGCACAGGGCTTTTTGTGCATTAAAGACAGACAGAGGGAAAGAGAGATGATTGAGACATATGGGATTAAGACAATAATGCTATAATTTGACTTTAATGACAAAACAGCATCAAAAACTTTCTCTGTCAGTAATCCTTATTCAATTTCTTTTAAATGAAACATTATTTGCCTGCACCTTAAGTGCTGATTGTTATTGGAGTTGTGTATTGGAGCTTCACAGGATACTCCAAATTTAATTTGAACTAGGGATTGATTTGGTTGGCTTCAAAGCTGGGTTTTCCTTTCCAAAATTGAACTAGTGCATGACTTTGCAAGTTCATTTGGGTTTACTGCCTGACACAATTGTATAAGACTTTACAGCATTTAGGGCACGTTTTGCCCTGCTGATCTCTTGTTCACTCACACGTCCAGACCCCCACACAGAACTATTAAAACAAACAGTCTCGCTGCCCCTCCTGCATTTCCCTGGGAAATGCATTCTTCAGCAAAAGCTAATGATTCAAGAGACTCACACAGTTCAAATTTGTATTATATGAAAAAACATCACCACTTTAAACTTATAATATATCAAATAAACGGTTTTGAGAGCATTTTACTACATTAGTTTTCCTAGAACTTTTCCAAAATATGAGAACAGCATGCTCTTATTTTATAGATCACTCATTTTACTGAGGTAAGTAAAAACCAAAATGAACTATCAATGAGACATGACAAGGTCTTAGGTTATTTGATCTTCTTTAGTTGTGGGACATTTGCCTGCTAATTCCTATCCTGTCTATTTAAACTGTGAGTTCTTTGTGATACAGCTACATTACTATGACTGAGTCTAAATCAGGGTCTCAGAACACTAATGGAATTCAAATGACTGTTATCAATAAAAATCAAATAACAGTATCCCATAGGAAGTCCAGAAGATCCAGAATGACAACAGGTCCTCTAATGCACCTCAATCTGCTGTAGCTACAAAGTCAATCATACCATAAAACTTACACAGTTTTACTCCTTTTTTTTTTTTTTTTTTTCCCACAAACTGTGTATATTCCTTTTTTAAACCCCATATTCACTTTAAAGCAGTATTTGCTCTTATTCATTAGGATTAAGGCACTTTGAACACACCTACTGCGGCACAACAAATCCTCTGTTTCCTTGTTTTTCCTAGGCACACATAGCTTTCACATTTGCAGGCAGTAAGTAGCAAGTCCTTGCAGATAATCATAATCTCAGCACACAATCACAGTTTATTGTGCTTTTAACAGGACACTATATGCAAGCCCTTCATTCTTTGTTAATCAGTAACTGTCTTTTGTTTGACAGCCACTAGATTCTTATTTAATTTTTAGTGTGCAATTTCTCACCTCCTCTATTTCAAAACCTCTTCCTATTTCAAATAAAAAGACTAAAAGGCAGCAGCAGTTCAGATCCTCACCAGGGTAATATTCATACCTCCAAAGGTTGCATCAATTGAGGATCAGCCCTTTGTCCTGCAAACAAGAATAACACTGAAACATTATAGCAACTCTACTGCTGCCTGCTACAGGCAGCTGGCAAGTTAGTGAATCAGCCATCCAGTTGTATAGCAAAGCTACTTCAAAACTAAATAGACAAATAAAGAGCAACCATGACATTCTTCGTGCAGTTTTCACCAGCCATTGCAGTTTTGACTTAATTTGATTCCCTGCCTCTTTGCATCTTGAGTCTTTGAAGGCAAATGAACCAGTCGGTGTCATAAAACAAGGAGAACTAGAACAGCCTTCAGTAATAACAAAAACTAACGGAAAAAGCAGATCTTTTGCAGGCAACATTTCACATGGCTCAAAACGTCTTTGCCGCAGTTTAAATTCTGCAGCCTTGCGATTGTTCTGACACCTCTTTATTGTTCCTTTTAAGTGCAAATGCCTAGGTAGCATCACTATAAATGAAACAGTAGTGTTCACAGATTGCATTCAACGGCTGTTAGAGTTTCCTCTCCTTCATCTGCACAATTTGCATCTATTAAGGGCTCAGGAATACAGCTTTTGCTGCTTCTCAGTGGCCTCAGAAGGGCACAAGAACCCCCCCACTACAGAACGGCAGTGAGGCTGATCTTTAAAGCCCATCCTAGAGGCAGCCCCTCTACGGTGCTTACTGAAGGATGGGAGGAGGGGAAGAGGCTGGTTCTGTGAAGACTTTGAAGGACACCACTATGATTCAGTACGCAAGTTCGCTGAATGATCCTGCCTGTGATGCCCACCACAAAATTTAAGGTATTTAACAAAAATTGCTAATAAAGATGCAGAGCCCCAGTCCAAGCACAGGCACTCAGGACCACCTGAACGTGGCTCAGAGGGGTTCTGTACAGGGATTTGTGCAGCAGTCTGCCTCTGAGGTGCAAAAAAGAGGTGGGTGAATACATTTTGTACCTGTGAAACTGACTTTTACTTCACAGCACAACAGGGAAAAAGAGCATAGAGAGAACAACTTCTCTTAATTCCCTAATATCAGTTATGTGCTGAGACTCTTTTAACAAAATTAACCAGTATGGCCTCAGCTAAAACCCTGTCTGGAAGCTGGACAGTGTTTTTATGCAAAGCAAGATACAATGCAGGAGGTATTGTGTGTTTCTTTTCAGGTTGCTCAAACCAAGAGAGGAAACCCACTCCTAATAAATCAAACATACAAAGTGCAGAAGCTGCCAATTTTTTTTTTTCTGAGAAAATAGTATTTTGATGATTTGACTGCTCTTCTTGGATACATAAAGAAAGCCTTGCAGATTCAGAGCCTTTGTCTCTTTCAGGGAAATGTTTGCAGTAATTGACAGTAGTGGCACATTTCAGAAATGAAAATACTAAAAATGTGAGTTGTTTAAAGAAGAAACCTACGCTATTTATGTTCAGTACTTGAGTAGATGTAACTTAGGACCTTTAGGTGTGGTACCAATTATAACCAGGCTAGTAGTGATTGCATACTCAACGTGGTTTTATTATTATTATTATTATTATTATAACTGTGTAGTTATTACCCCACAAGTCCAACATCTCAAGAGAGTCACACTACAACATGTGATGCCATTGATGTTCAGGTAGTACACACAATTATTTGTCCTTTCTGTCATGAGACTCCACTATTGCAATATCCACATCAAACGAAAGCAAAAATACTACTTCTATTATTATTGTTATTTTTCTTTGTTGTGTCTCTCAGGAATCAGAAGATAAGCCAAAGCCAGGAGATGGGAATTCATTTTAGTAGGCCACCCTGCTGATCAACTAAAACAATAAGTTATCATATGCTTTATCTCAGTGACAATGCAATGGGATTATATTATTTTATCTTGTTTTACTAGTAAGGTATAATTGTGTACAGCCTCTCCATGGAGCACACAAAGTACTGAGACTGGAAATTTGAAAACAGAAGATAGGTGTACGGAAGTACATTTTCTTCAACTCTGATCAATAGAATGAAAATCTGAAGAATCACTGACACAACATCTTTCACATTCTCATTCTTTTTCAAGATAGAGAACATATTTCACTTACAGAATTGAACTATTACAAACGCAGTTGGAGTCTGCATTATCTGTCCTTTGGATCCCAATCATCGGCTTAAAGTCTTCGTCTTTGTCGTAGTTTTTTCATTTAAAAGAAAAGAATTAGGTAAAATCTCTCCAATGACCATAAACATTTATAAGCAAATACACCATTTGCATGTCCAGCTTCTGCAGAATACAAACTAAACCTCTCTTCAAACACATAATAGATACACTTTCCTGAAGACAGATATTTGTTTCATATAATGTTTTGTTTAATAGTTAAAAAGATGAAATTTTGTCAAATAACCTACAACAAAATCAGTGCTAGGGAAAGCCCTACCCACCCTTCTATTTTAAAATTATATTTTTCTATTACTGCCTTAAGCGCATTGCAGAATGACTTCAGTGTCCCACTACAGTATGCCATCAAGTGTGGTGCTATTATTCTCCTATAAATTCAAACCAGAGACACAAGAGAGAAAATCACAATGCCTCAACCTTCTATACCAGTCAGTGGCTATACAGAACACAGACTTTCATCCACTCTAAACATTCTAGCAATTTATTTCAGCTACACCTATCTAGCAGAAAATTAATTTATATAACATACTTTGATCCTCCAAATAAACTTGCACAAAGGCAGGTTTCCTTCTAGTAAGAGAACAGAAAAGTATTTAAGAAGAAGTTACAGCATGGTGGTGTTTGTATTCAAAGGAAAGCAAGTAGTTTTGTAACTTACACAAAGCTACAAAGTTCAGAAATTCTGCAGGACCTTAGATTTGCCATTAAACTAGCTGCCCCTTCCTAATGGCTTAGAGACTGTCCATCATCACTAGAAAAGAGAAGCTGGGTACAGGTATCATAGATGATGTAAAACAAACGCAATATTTGTTTATACAAATAGATGAATATCCTGGTTTTGTATTGCTCTGCATTTCCCATTAGAACAGGATTTGAAACAATGTAATTAAATTAGACTACAGCTAGAACTCTAGGAGAAATTAGCTCAACCAGACAGAAAAGTCTCAACAGCATCACTGATAATTGGTTGCACCCTTCCAGACTTTGCCTTTCAGAGAGGCAGATACAGAATAAACAGATGTAAGCAGGAAGATAAACACTTGGCAAAACCTGTATGCAAGAGCAAGTATATAGGTAAGTACAGTCATCCAAGTAGGACAGGGAGCACTGAAAATGGTTCATCAGGACTGACTGCAAGGCTTTTCAGCCCCATATGGCACCCTTTTCAGCCCCTTGACACCAAACACTACCAGCCCCTCTCTCAACAGCAGCATTTCTAAAAAACTTGTCACTGTGGCTGCACAGGTAGTGCCAGGAGTCACCCCACTCACTTCCTCATGCTTCCCACCACCTGGTGCTGGCAAAGATCCCTTTGGCTAGCAAAGCACTGGGACTTGTTTTTTTCTTGTGGCTCTATTGTAAAGGGTACAATGTGGATCCTTGTCTCCTTAGGTATAATTAAGTGCTTAAGTGGCAGCATGTCATGCTGCAATTTTGTGATCTGAGTGTGAGTCCTGAGCTAGCCTGAAAGCTCTGAGGGCAGACAGGCAGCACTGCATTGAATAACTGGTGAAAATTGCCAAAGATAACATTAATTCAGGGGATAAACGCACATGAAAAATTTAGAGGGGCCTACCTTCAACTCAACTTCACCAGCAATGCTTTAAGGAAAGTATGAAAGGAAATAGCAAGGAAGAAGCCATCAAATTATGTTTGTCACAGTGCACATCCAATCACTTCTAGGTCTCTTACCCAAGATTAGGTTTCATTCTGCCCAGTTTCAGGTAAGATGGTTGTCACTGGAGTACTATCACCTGCAGAAAAACCACAGAATATTTGTGGATTTAAGATACAAACATTACATGCATTAAAAAAGTAGAACACGATACATTTAACCACACCCCTCATCAGAAATTAATCCATACTTATCTAGCAGAAAAGCAAAGAACAGAATGAATCCAGAAGCTCAGTCTGGTGGCTGAGAGCAGGTGAAAAACTGATTAATCTTATGTAGCAGTGGAAGAGCAGTAATTAAAAAAAAAAAAAAAATCCCAACCAAAACAACAAAACCAAACCAATTAATTCCTAATCTCCATCAATTAGTTATTTGAAGAGAGTATTTTTGCCAGCTGCCTGTATTGATCATTAAAATAAAGGAAGGCTTCCACCACCATTAAAACTAAATTTCTTTCTCATCCAGGGAGAAAGTAGTTGCCTTTGGAGACTGAACAAAGACAGTTCTGAATTCTTCCCCTACACTCTATTCTTCCCCAAGCATGGATCCAGAGAGAAAGACAAAGGGGTTATTTTGATTTGCACACCACTGCTTCCTTTCATGCTTTTTTTTCCTTGAAGTGGCATGTGCTCCTTTAAAAGGAGCAGACTCCCAGCTTGCCATGGGACCCCATTGTTTTCTATCTGTGATTGAAATAAATCTCCTGAAATATGTTTAGTTTCTCTTAAATTTCAAAGTGATGGCCAGTACTCAGCTGCAAATGGTTTCAAACTGATCTTAGCCACTGCAGATTAAAACTCCCTCAATCACATACTGTGAAGCAAAACACAGTTAAAACCCTCTCACCATCATCTGGGTAATTCTGGTCAAGCTTTACTTTCAGCTATCCTCATTCAAATCTGGAGACATTCTTTGGAAATCAACACAGAGAATGTTAGACTTCCAGGTAATGCAAGCAAGTTCCCACCGGATTTAGCAAAGTTAGTTCAGGATTTGGCGCTATGGCTAAACACATATTTCCACAAACTGAACTCAGCAAAGTGTCCTCATCCTTACATAATCTTTGCATCCACCTCCCTCTCTTCTTTCTCCTCTGCTCACTCCCGATATACAATAAAAACTCCAAACATATTCTTTGCCCAAATTGAGCAGGCAAGTGTTTCATTAACTTTTTTCTAAACTTGTTTATCTGGCTCTCTCTTAAAAAAGTGATTTGCATGTGTCTTGAAGCCAAGAAATATCTTCTAGTCTTTCATACATTTCTTATCTGATCAAAAATATTTTTGGGGGAGAAATGATTATGGAATGGTTATGGGGGAGGAGACTGCGAAACTGAAGTTACAAATAACTGAGTATTCAAGGAATTCTCTAGCCTTAATTGGCTATAGAAAATTGATTTTAGGCTGAGATAGAAGGCATTTAATATTATCGAAGGAAACAAAATGAACAACAGCTTCTCAACAAAAAAACCAAACCTATAAATAAAAGCTTATTTTGAAATTGATACCCAGAGTAGTAAAGGAGGAACTAAATCAAGATCACAGCTAAGACAGAGGAGCTCTATTCTTGTATCAGTTTTGATCACTGTGCAGCCTCAAATAAGAAATTTCTTTAGTATCTAATGAATCAAATTCAGATAGTGATACTATCTTTAAAGTGCTTTGACATCCTCAATCCTAAATTTTATTACTATAGCATGCCTGGGTCTGTGGCATAGTTTTTGCAAGAAAAAGCTTGAAGTTTCAAGCAGAGAAGTAGCATATGTTCACTTTAAAATTCAAATGTATTTACAGCTGAATGCTAATGGCAATGTCATTTATTCATTTAACAATTTTGCGATAGGCCATGAGGCAGGCCATTTTTAAATGCATTGATTGGTACTGTACAGAGAAAGAGGAGTTAAAAAGTAGCTGAGATTGATCAGAAGTTGCAGTGTACCATAAGGTGGTGAATGCTGCCCTCTGGCTCAGGTTGGCAATGGTCACTTATTTAGAAATGTTCTGTTTTCAAAGTGTGGGGGAGAAATGAGAGGTTGAGGTTCAACAGCTTTCCTTTGGTCTGCAATAGTTGTATTAAAAGTCCACATGCCTGAAACAATACAATATTAGAAAGAAATTTTCTCAAGGGTTAAAGCTTGTACTTATTTTAAAATTATATTTTTCAAGTATCTCCAACAAAGAAAAAGAGCAACTCTCTTATATCATCTGTCTTGAATGGGCAATATAAGAGTCATGTTTGCACTAAACTTACAGGCCTGTGGAGGACAGTTTCTTTTACACAGATATTTTTTAATAATTCAAGAATACATATAACTTATTTCAATGTGTTATTTTACAATTTTACGCAAGATTTAATAAAAAAGGAAAAGCACAACACTCTTTATCTGTTCATACAGTGAAGGAAAGCTTAGCCCATTTCACTAAAAGATAGTGTAATTCAGATGTGCATGTCTGCAGTTTAACAATTTACTGAAGATTATGCTTGCATTTTTCTGCTGTAGATACACCACTGCTTTTTAAAAAATCATGTGTGAACAGATGTTTAAGAAATAGAAGACAGTGATTTTATTATGCTCCTTCTAGAAAATGGGGACCATATTTCCCTTAAAAGTTACACCTTCCCTTCTACTACCCCACAACTTTTGTTAGTTGGAAATAAGGGGAAATATTCCTCACTTATCGAAGTGGGAAACAATTTCTTTTACAGAAGGTAGATGTAAGATACTGCTCCATTGCCATCCTAAGTGTGCCCACCCCACAGGAGGCCCAGAGCCAGCCCCTCTTGCTGGTTGTTCTCTTGCCTGGCAGGTTGATCCTCAACAAAAGAACATTAGACCTGATGTCCTTCTGAGTGCAAGGCTCAGATTTATTTTCCTACCTCCTCCTGCCTAAAATTAGGTGCTTGAGGAAGTGTTTGAGAATAAAGGGTTACAGGAAACATGCAGGTGCCCTTCAATGTGGCATTCTATGATTCTATGAAACCCAGCCCCAAGACTAAGTCCTAAAGCTTATCTTTTTACAGCATGAGCTGGAAGAGAGATGGATGCCTTTCTCTTAAGATGATAAAATGCAGCATTCTGAATATGAGACAGTATTTCTCCGGGGAATATTTAATTTTGGATAAGAAACAGTACTCTTCTATACCTAACGAGAAAATTTTGTTTTGACTTGAGGGAGAAATTTCAGGATAGCTTTGGGAACAACCATCTCAGAATAAAATTGCAAACAGAAAGAAGTTGATAGAGCTTTTTGTACACTCATAGTACACACTGGCATAAAGGTAATTAAAAAAACTCAAACCAAACAACTTTGGTATATTAAAAGAAAAAGGAAACCCTAAGCAAACTTCGAAAGGAAGGATTTTCAGAAGTTATGAATGCAATACATGGATTCAAAGAACCCAGGGGAATCAGGTAAGGAGAGCAAAATACACTGGAAAACCTCATAATGTGCTTTCATCTGCACTTAACATTGAAATTTACACTCACAGAATAAGTTTTAAGAATTTTTTTCCTTTAAAAATGAGTAAAAAAAGACAACTTGCAAATCTTCTGGCTCAGTTTTTTATTTCTGAAAAAGGCAAATGTTACACTAATTCCAGATCCCTGTAAATAAGGAGATATAGAAAAGCTTTTAACATAGAAGATACCTACTTTGCTTATTTATTCATCAGGGGATATTTAGAATCAAGTGGAAATTACTGAAAGTGAATCTGACTCTTTCAGCAATAGAATTAGCTATGTGGGAAAAATAGTTTCCATGTCTTTAGCCACTACCATGGCTTCTGAGAAGGAAAGAACCTGCTTTGAGAAAGGTCACAAATTTAGAACTGATGGGAAGATAGAAAATAAGTTTTTTCAGATTTTGAAACTTGTTGCCCTGCCTTGAGCCCATAAAAAAGCCTTTCAAAGATCTGCAGAAACAAAATAGTATTAAAGCAGTTGTTTTGATATTCAGTGTAGCCTGCTGGGTATGCTGTATTCTGAGTTTTCACACTGAATTTGGCAGAACATGGAGCTGAGCCTAGGTCATACATTTCCCAGGCCAGGGTCATAGCCCATAGAACACAACAGGCTGTAAAGTTTGATGACAACGTTTTGGATTTTATGAGGGCGTGTTTGGCCTATACTGCATGTGACAGAGAAGTCACTGGTTCAAGTTTTTCCCCAGTGATTTAGCCAAGAATTCAAGTGTTTGGTATTGGCATGGCAGGAGCACTGGCATTTTGGAGGTGCTGTGACCTTGAAAAGATCTTTGTGCACATGGTGTGAATTGGCCAAAGTGCTTAAAGGTGTACTGGGGAAATGCAAGGGGCTTTGGGAACTATCTTGTTTGTTCTCTGCAACAGCACCTACTCCCTTATTTACAGCTCCCCAGATTTTGAGAAAATATATCAGTGAGAAAGAAGGGATAGAAAAAAGCTGGGAACTTGATAGAGAGACTGTGACAACACAAAGTCGACAGAGTTCAATGTCCTAATATCTGGAGCTAAATGTGAAAGTGCTTCTGAGCCTACAGAGTTCATGTCTTGTGTTAGGTCTGGCTGAGATGGATAGCACAGCCCTCAGAGTGCAGTGCTTTGCACTGGTAGCTAGAAAATTGTTGTAAACAATTGTTCTGGCGACAGCATCAGAGCTGTCTCTTCAACATTCCCACCTCACCAGTAGGCTGGGCAAAATCATGGCAGGGGACACAGCTAGGACAACTGACCTGAACTGACCAAAGGGATATTCCATACCACATGGCACTAGTCATACATATAAGTTCAGATATAAAAGGTAAGAACAGGGGGAGGAAGGAGGGTCTTTGTTGTTTCCATTTGCCTTCCATAGCAACCACTACCTGTACTGAAGACCTGCTTTCTGAGAATGTCTGGACATCACTTGCTGATGGGAAGTAAGGAATAAAATCTTTGTTTTTTTTCCATTGCTTGCTTTTGCTCCAGTAAACTGCCTGTTCTCAACCTATGGGCTGTTTTCTATCTTATTTTCTCTCCTCTCTCCAGTTAAGAAGGAGGAATGACAGTGTGGCTTGGTGGGCATGTAACCAAGATCAACCCACTACACATCTGAAGCCAGCATTGCACAATTTTCTTCTCTCATAGTAGGGAAATATTCAGTCTTTGGGGAGCTTCCACATCTGTCTAAAGACATCCTTGTTCTTCCTGTAAGGACAGGGTCACTGAGCTTGTCAATGGAAGCAAAAGAAGATATGGAAGACCCTCTGCAAAGCATGTGTTTCTCATCCTGCTCCCACCAGCCCTGGTGTTTCCCTGGCCTTTTTGGTCTATGGAGGTCCCAGACAGATGAGTAAACAATGGGATTACTGTATTTATACAGCCATTTCCAGAGCTGAAATATAAAGAAAATGAAGGAAAAATTTTTACACTTCCCACACATTTATAGTCCAGCTAGAGATTCTCTGATCATCTAAGTCCACCCATATATTTTTTAAACAGTACATTGCTAGAAAATCCTTATTTGTATTAATTTATTTCATGAAGTAAGACAAAGGAATAACTAATTCTCAAGGAAGAGTGATGGTAAGTCAGAGCCTGAGAGCTGGTGCTTTTTCTCAGTGATGTTACATTCCAGAGATACAAGCGCACAAATACCACACAGTTGAGATTTTCAAAAAGATCTGAGTGGCAAGGATGTCATCTTCTTCCAATCAATTAATCAGAAGACATTTAAATACATTTTTCCATTTACCTGAATAAGAAGCTACGTTACACAGCATATAAACCACATCTCTATCTTCCGTGATGAAAGTGGGAGGACTTGTGCTGGTCACAGTTGACACAGAAGGTACAAAGTGAAAAAGATATGCTGAGTAAAAGAACTGCTTCTTTCGTGGTGAGTTTGGAAACTTCAGATCTCTCTCATCACCTGTGAATCTTCAAAAAGGCTCTAGCAGCTCCTTTGCTCAGAGTGACAATACCTAAGTGACTTACCTTCTATCATCACACAATTATAATTTACATCAGAGCAGAAAAAGCCACCACTAGAAAACTACCGGCAAACATAAAATATTTAATTGCAAGGAAGCAGTCAGGATGCTGATGAGCTTTATGGGGGCTAATTGCTTCACCTCCAGCTTTCAAAATGAACTCTTCTTTCATTCATTTTAAGTAGCTTCTTATTTTCTGAGTGATTTTTGCCACAGGAATTTGAACACATTCTCAAATTAAAAAAAAAAATTGGAATAGTAAATCAGACTGTAAGATAAAGAATAATACCTCTGCTGTTAACTATCACTTGAAGTTACAATTAATATGAATTTTAATATACAAGTCAGCTTCCACTCAAAAAATACAAAAACCTGACATAAAAAGAGAGCTCTGAAACAGCTGGGTAGCTTGAATCTGATATAAACTTTATCTTTCAGAAAGATGTGCTGCACATCTTATAGCTAAAGACATAGCTTTAATTTTCAAGTCATGGAGAACAGAGAACACATAGGGAGAATTCCTCATTACTGTGTCAAGGGAAACTGAGAACATTTGCTTAGACTCCCAATAGGGGTACGAGGACATGTAGAAATTTAGAGGTTAATCATAGTTATTGTAGTCTTTTTATGAGTTTTTGTTTTTAAACCATGCATAGCTGAAGTAAAAGAGTTCAAGACTAAAAGTGAGGTTCAAGTGTATGCTTTGAAATGGGAATAATATGAGAGTAGATGACATTTACACCATCTAAATCAAAAGAAAGGAATTTAAATGAGTTCATATCTACAATGAAGAAAAAAAAATTAGGCCAATCATGTAAATCTGAAGTTACTTATGCATCAATGTCTGGACAAAAGAATGCAGTAAAAACTAGCTTGTTAACAAAGACTACAGACTTGAAACACCAACATCGGTAGGAGAAAGAGGAAAGAATGGAGAAACATTCCCTTTTTACTGTGACATTAGATCTGCAGTGGCCCAGAACACTTGGCTGAAAATGGCAAACTAGCTCTTTCCAACAAGATGCTTAATGTTGACTGACAGCTAACTGGGTTGAGCGAAAATTAAGAGAATCACATTAAGTATAATAACATAAATTAAAGGTAGTTTTCACACTCATAATAACCATTTTAACCATTATCTTTGGATCAGTATCTAATTAATACTTCTGGACTAGGCCTTGTATGCTGGTAATAATACCTTTCGTATCATTTTCATTTGTATTCTTCTTAATGTTTTCTTTGTCTGGGTTCTCTGCCTTAATGCAAATTAACTTTTCATGTAACACCCCTGGCAGAGTTTTTGAGACTCGTGGCACAGAGTCACATTACACTAATCCATGGCAAACATGGAAAACTGCTGAAAGGACAGTGACATTTTGGGTTTGGTTTTTGGATTTTTATTGGTTTATTTTGGGGTTTTTTTGGTTAGTTTTTTTGGGGGTTTTTTGTGGTGGTAAAGGGACACAAACAACACAGAGAGAATGTGTGTTGGACTGGGTTAATTTTGTGTCAAGTCATCCTGCCAGGATTATATGATCTTTAAACTTGGTATCAGTAAAAAAGGGATGGGACTTTTGGGATCAGCCAGCAGTTACACTGAATTAGGTATGATGTGAAACTGCACCGTGAGAAGGAAAAAGTCACTTTTGGGCATTTTAGAGAGCTGTGAAATGCCCTCCCAGCTTAAGAGAGAGGAATGAGGCTACAGGCCTGTCAGAAGAAAAGAATTTAAAGTGAGGTTGTGTCTGAGGGGAAGGCAAACCCAGTCAGTGTAGACGCTGAGTTTGATCCACAGCTCTCTGAAGTCAAATGTTTTAGTTTACGTCAATGGCCTTTGATTAGGCCCAGAGAGAGCTGTAAGATCCAAGGGCTGCCAGGCTTGGTTACAGTCATCAATACTATAAATCCCTGAGAGAGTTTCCTTACTAAACTCTGGGCCTTTTTGCTGCAGGACGCTAACTAAGGGCATGATCCGGAGCAAACTTAGTCCCACCGGCTCCAAAGGCCATAAATTCTTTTGACCATTTTGCAGCACAGATTCTCCAGTTTGCTGTAACTATTTAATACAAGCACCAGAAAGGACAAGATAATAAGAGATCGTTTCTGGCAAAGAGAAGCTGTTTCCATTGCCAGAACTGGAGTTTTCCCCAAGAGCAGGGTGAAGGAAGGCCCAGCCTGCTGTGAGCTGGTCCCAGGGGCACATCCATAGGCACAGATGGAGTCTGGCCAGGAGCTTCCCTGTGCAAAGGGGAAGCTGGACTCTAAGGCTGCCTGAGGCAAGCCTTCAGGTACATTTTGTACCACTGAGCCCAGCAAGTGGCCCACTAACTTTAACTGTCTATACTAGTTTGTTTCATTTTTATAGCATCTTGTGCAAAAAAATCTGAATTTTCTAGTCATTAAATCTTTCTGATATGACACAACCTCAAGTAGAAATCAGTTCTCTTAGAAAACAATAGCTATAACCCTCCTTGCTGCAGAGCTGATCATAATGTTGTATTCTTGGGAAATTCTTATCTGCAGATCAACCTTGAAGCTCACCATCTTACTTCCTCAAAGCCCAATTTACATTACTTGGTTGTTTGGTGTTTTTGTTTTGTTGGGTTTTGTTGGGTTTTTAAAAATAAATTTCAAAAAGAAATATTTGCAGGATAAGCAGAAAATAAATCAACAATAACAGAAAACCAGCAACTTGATTCTTTCTTCCTGCTTCTGCAAAAAAACCCATAAAAGCTCAATTGTCCTCTCAGGGCTCCTAGTAACTTAACAAGTCTCTAAAAGGCAACTAAATGAAAGACTAGGGAGTTAGCAGCAGGGCAGATCTATCACAGACAAATCAGACAAAACCCTCTTTCCTTCTGACCATATCTAGGCTTAGTTCTGATCTCCTTACTCACGCTGAGTAATAATTCACACCATAACTAGCCCCACTGGAGCTGCTAAAATCACTTGGCGTAAGCCATAAGCCTGTTTGACAAATATCAGTCTGATACACTAAAGCTAAAAATCCTAAAAGCTAATTCAAATATTATTTTTGTAATTACATGGCCTCAAAAAATTATTCTGTTCTTTGTTTTTGTTACTGTGGTGTGTTATCTTCCAAAAAAGGACAGAAAGTTTGTAATTTTCTTTTTTGTTTGTTTTGTTTCTTGTCTTAATATAGAATCCAGCTAGAAAAATAATATTTTGTCTAACCTAGAAAATGCAATGAATATACAAAGATATATGAAGAACACGCACCTTTGTGACATAGATATTAAACCAGGAAAACCTGAGGCCAAGTCTACAGTGCAAACTTCTGTCTGAAAAGTACATTAGTCAGCAATGTAATAGGACACAATCTCAGCCATTAACCCAGGCTGAGCCTACCTAGTGATTAGCCTGACTCAAAGCCTTACTTATTTACTGCCTCTTCTTGTAGCATTGCTCACCCATGTGTACGTGACAGTGACACTGCTGAGAGGGAGGCTGGCCTTGCTGCTGCACAAGGGCACACTGTAGAGCTTTTCCCTACCTTTGTAAATTGATCTCTTCTCTGTGTCTTGCTCAGTAAGCCCTTGGAGAGTTTATCCATGTTTCTAATCACATGAAAGGGAGCCGACGGAAAGTGTCAAAAGACTACTGACAATCAAGCAAATTTTCCTGAGTTTCAGCTAGCAAGGCTGGACACCAGCACCAGTGGAAGCACTCCAAAAGCTAATCAGGATCATTAGGAAGGCTATTCTGGTTTTGTTTAAAACACTGAATTCCTGCTAGTGAGCTCAGCATGGAGATGGGAGGCCCCGGGAAGTCCCAGAGGTGCATGTTCAGGGGATGCCATTGCACAACACACCCATGGTCCGCCAAACTCCTCTTCCAGCAGGAAGCCTGGCAACAAGGCACCCAACCAGTTCAACAAAAACTACAAGCTTTGCACCACGCCAGCTATTTGCCAACAACCAGTAGCCCGCAGGCTGGATACTGTTACCTAGTTATTAATGAATGCTGCTGATTAACCTTTTCAAAGCACTCTGTCCACCACACCTACTGGTGGGAACCTGCGGTGATAATGCTCAGGGGAAGGTGCTGACATCGGACTGACACTGGGGTAGTGAAAAAGCACCCCAAGAAGTGACAACGACTTTAAGAGTTGGATATAAAACAGGATAGTTCTTCCAGAGACATCTGGGAAGAATAGGGTGGGGAGGGTAAGCTTTTTTAAAGCTTTCTAAAAGTAATTAGAGTACAGACTTCTCCATAATTTACACTATATCTCAGGTTGCTGTGCTTGGTTGAGAACAAATTAAAATTTTCTTCAGAAGCTTCTTATTATGCCCCAGAATTAATTTTGGCAGAGATCGTGACACCCTCCCCCAGCTATTCTCACCCACATTTCAAGCCCAAAATTCTTGAAAGTAATGCACTGCTGAAACATAGATGATGGCATCTAAAGCACTCAAAATAATGTGACAAGTTCCAAAGAATCTGGGGACTGTAAAGCCCTGGCAAAAAAAAAAACAAAAAACAAAAAACAAAAAACAAAAAAACCCCAAACAAACAAAAAAAAAACAAAAAAAAACTTTTGTATCTATATTTATTTTCATCTTTAATTTATTTTGGTGGTGGTGGTGGTCTTGGTCATACCTCCTAAGCATTTTGAAGCTTAGTTTCCTTTAGAATGCACCAAATAAATAAGAAGTTAAGACTCTGGGAAAGGATCATGAAATAATATTAATCTGGGGCAAGACCAAGAACATCAAGAAATATAAGATTTTGAAATACAACAAAGCTTGCACTAAGATTGAAAGCTGTCTATTAAAACAAGAGCACTGGGGATAAGTAAATATGAAGAAATGGTCTAAATCTTAATCATGAATTAGCAACAAAGGAGGCAAAACAAATTCTGAAAGAAAAGTACAGAAAGGACAAATATGAAAAAGAAAAGATTGCACTAAAAAGCATATTAGGAGGAAAAAAAGCCCAAATTCAATAATATATGTAAGAAAAGAACCCAGCCTCACTTTGCCACAATAAGACTGCTTATGCATACCTTTAGCGGGGGTTCTGCAGGACACTTTTAAAAATTGTCATTTTCTCAATTTAACAGAACTGTTACTCTATAAGGTAAAAGAATAGTAAAAAACAAAAACAAACAAAGAAAAATAAAACAACAAAAAAAAGGAGAAAACACCAAAAAAACCAAACCAACAAACAAATAGAGATTTCTTCACTAGAACCTTGCTATGGCTGAGATGTCACATGACAATTGAGCCAGTTTGACAGCTTGCCGCTGTTGATTGGGGAAGCTGCCTCACCCCCCTGCTTTGTTCCCAGCCATGTGGTCTTACTCCTTCCCCTGCACTGAAATCCACACTTGCTGACACCCCAGTAAAAAATACTCCACTCTCTTAATTAAAAACAAAATCTTTTTCTTCTGCAGAAATTTTTGTTTAAGAAACATTGAGGAGAGATACATGAAACTTATCTTAATAGTTCCATGAAATCTTCACCATTAAAATAAAATCCTGGAGCTATGGGAATGACAGACATTTGTGTTTTGTGCCTGTTCCGTTCATTCTAATATTACCTATTTCATTTCTCGGAATAAAAATATTTCTATTCCCCTCATAAATTAAAAAAAACAACAAATGTTGCAAATGCGTAGGTTATAGCCCCCTGTGCAAACTGTAACAAGAGTGGGATATGGAACTAAAGTGAGCTTCCCTCTGATTTCCACACTAAGAACTGACACTGTATGAGCACAGATCAAGGCAGGCTATCTGGCATCAGCTACAGTGAAGGCTGAGAACAGAAAAAATTACAAATAAGTTGCCATATTCTGCCACCATTTGCCCTCTTACAACCTGCTTGACATTCACTGTTTCAGTGGTAGAATCTGGGTTTGTGTATACAGATTAGAAAACAAGGAACGTCTAACATGGGGTTACTGCTATTATTTAAATAAAGGATTTGGAGGATTTTTTCTCTTCTGTTTCAGGGAGGACAGATTTCTTTTTGAGTGGCCTTATAAAAGGATGGAAAAAATATGTGCTAGGGCTATAATCCACAGACCACAAAAGGATGTCCATTGCTTTGCATTAATCAAAAATTTTCTTTGGGCAACATTATTGCCAGACACACAAAAAAACCTGAAAACTCTAAACACAAAAACAAAATACAAACTTATTGCTGAAAACAAAGCTTAGTTTCTAATATTTAGCCCCAATTCTTACTCATAAAAGCAGTTTCATTACTATCTGTGGTATAAACAGGACATGGCAACATTCAGACTATTAAAACCAGAGATTATTCAAAAGTTAACATGTGGTTTTTATTTACAGAAACAGAACAAAAGAGACTCTAATTGAAACAGATCATTTAAATAAACCCAGCACACTGCTTATGCAGATAGTGTACTTATGCAGATACACACGTGCACGCACATGCACGCCCAGCCAGAGCTTCCAGTGTTTTCTGGCTTCTGTATTACACACAGGGACCTAGGGGGCCCAAAAGTCTGGCTGCACATTCCAGGACTTTCTGGGTATGCAAGCCCCCCAGTACAGATCTGGGAGTCACTGGGCATGAACCTCTGCTTAGATGTCTCTCAGGGAATTTGTCTGTGTTTCATCAAATACAGCACATCCCTGAGAAATGTCTGAGGATATTCGATGTACTGATATTTCCCTGATCATTTCCCTTTTTGTTCCTTTTTAAGAGACAGTGGAAATTATTTAGATTGCTTGTTAAATGAAACAAACACAGGAAATGAAACCGGGTGAAAATAATTTCTTAATTTTGAGGGTGCATTGAGGTGGAACAATCCTTACCAAAGATAACTGAAAATGTAAACACACTGATTTCAATCAAGAGCACTTTTCATAAGAATATTTCAGTCACTAGTTGCTGCTGATCTTTTTAGAGGTATGCTACCCATTTTGGAATACACACAAGAGTTCAAGTGTTGCATAATTACACGAAACAGGGCCTATACAAGAATATCCTGTTTTGCTTCCTGTACACTCACTAGGGTGGCTCAGCTGAATCCTTGACAACATCTAGCTCCATGAAGAAAACATCAAGACTCCTTGCTGATAGGAGGTTTTTTACCTAGAGCTTCTCAGCAGTTGGGCTGTTTAGCCCCAATGTGTAAGCAGACAATCACCCTATTGTTTACTTTCTACTCAGAAGGAGCATTACTGCTTTTCCTCACTGTCCACAGTCTCTGTAATCTTAGCAGTCATGTTCACTCAGCAGTAAGTCTAAATATGAGCTTCCCAAAGGAGTTTCAAATCCATGACATAGATTAGTATCACTGTGGTTTGATGCTGTCTGTGACAAATTCCACAGTAATTAACATTTTAAACCATGGTCAATATCGAAATTATTTGACGAGGACTCACTCTAGCCCCCAAATCGTGAGAAATTAACAAATTTAAGGGGTATTATTACGAAGTGAATAGGCTGTGGAGGACAATGTATCTTTCAAAAACCCTGTCAGCATTGCTTCATCTCATTACATATCGCTATATCTTTAAAAAAAGGAGCGATTCAATTGTGTGATGGTGAATCATGAAACTTCACAAACATTCAAGGAACACACATGCCACTACAAATTAACCATTAGCACTGCATGGTATTCATCCTTTCTGTCACACACTGTGGGAAGCACGCCTTATTAGCATGGAAGCATGGAGCAATAGCATCTCAGTGTACTTAACATTCGCTTACCTTGGAAAAAAGAGCACACAATTGCAGTCTTAAACAAAAACCTCAATCCTCAAACTGCTGCAGATCTATTCCTTTCCACATTTAATCCTTGGATTTAAAAATTACTAAATTGAATTCTAAATCCTTTTCTTTGCTCTCTTCCAGTTCACTGTTTTTTACAATGAAATGTACTTTTTGCATTTTTAATCAGCTTCAATCATAAACAAGGCAGGCATCACAATTGCAGCTATTGCAGGGTTCCCTCTCACACACTTCTTTCTTGGGTTTGAATTTCAATAGTACCCTCAACTGGGGGTCTTCCTAGATCCCAGATGTCGAATTATATGGTCTATCCTAGTCTTCTTAGAGGCGCAATCCTGTTCCCTGTTAAGTTTCACAGGACTCTGAATAGCTGTTCTGCAATCACCCATTTCTTCCTTAACTGTATTCCAACTGAACATAAGTTTGATTATTAAGAAATAGTTCTCCTATTGACTTAACAGTTTCTTACAAATTTTTAGAAGTATCTGCTGTCTTTACTTAGTAATACGAAGCACTCTGCAAACCCTTAAAAAATAAATCCACATTTAGCATCATTGTTCCTGTTTGAGGTCCTGTGCGGTCTATAAAACCTCAAGAAAGGGGCCCACTTCTCATACCCATCCTACTTACATGCTGTTTTATTTAAGAATCAAGAGTACATTTTACAACCACTTTGCCATGTTAAAAAAGAAAGAAACATAAAAGTGACTTTCAGGGGGAGGGTAGACCTATGTTTTGTTTTACTAGCTTCTTTCAGAGTAAACTTGTAAAATAAAAAGATATAAATGCCAAAGAATTTTGTAAACGCTAATGTAGCAGTAAGCCAGAGCCTCCCACTGACCTAGAAGCAGAACTGGTATTTTAAAGGTGCACTGCTTTAATGTGCTTTTTATACATATATGCATTTGAAATGTCATTTTCTCTCAAGTGTAACCCAACACTATGGAATCACATACATCTCAGAAATAACTCCTACCCACTCCTACTTCAAATAGTAACAGTGGCTAGCTGGCAGATAAGGTTAACATTGTGTAAGGTATTTAAACTAGCAGAGCAGTTCAGATATGCAGCAATGCATCACGAAGGCAAGTCATGGCCTTTGGCACCCCTCCTCATATTATTATTAATTACATATTTCCTCATCTTATTAGTGTTTGAATGGATGTAAGAAATAAACAAGGCTGCTGTAAAGTATATTGCAGCCATACTACAGCCTGACATCTTTCTGGGATTAATAAAAGAAGAACCAGTACTACAAGTGAACTTTGGCTTGTATGTCCTCAAGGCAATTTTGCTTTTGGATAGATTACATGGTCAGCTGTTATCTGGATTTGGGAGGGGAGGGATCATTTCTTTAGAGATATTGAGGACCCTGTTGAGCTACATGGCAGCAATCATAACCTCCCTTGTTCTTACAAACAGAAAAAAAAAATCTTCTGAGGCTTGACCATACCAGCAACCCATTGAATTATTGAATAATCTGATTGCTACAGACTCAGGCACAGCTCTTAGCATTTATTATGCTATGATTTTCATTTCATAGTTTACTTTTAAATCACAAAGACCTAAACTCCCTATATGCATAACACTTGTATTAGCATCATGTCAGGTAAGTCAGACACTGAAGTTCATCTAGCACTATCTGAACTTGCCCATAAAGTTGTAGACGTGTAAAGTTATCTGAAATTGTCCAGAAGTCTCAGCTCCAAACTTCAGATACGTTCACAAGTAATGTATCTTGAAGCAATTCTACTTCCCAAGCAGGATGCTTTATTAGCCTTATCAAAGGGATGAACTAAACTCTCATTGTTTGTGCTGTACCACTTTACAGCAACATCTGCTGGGTAACCCAGAGCTATAATAACAGCAACCCTGACATACTGAAGTGACAGAACAATATGAGACACGGCTATGGGAAGGCAAGGGTTAGATAAGAGGATAAGAGAAGGCTTTCACATCAAAGACTTTGCTTTGCAATGACACCTACCCTTTGCTACTGCCTGTGCCATTGATTTCATGTCCGGGTTGCCAGTTCATCTAGAAGCCTCCCCAGCTTATGAGAGCTTGTATCAGAAACAATAAAGTCAAGATGGCAGTTTTGTGTGCCTTGGGGGAGAAAGTAGATCCATAGGCTGGGGAAAATAATAGAAAAAACAGAATGATTTTACTTTGTTCCACAGTCATTTGTTATTTCAGCTAGCATTCAGTTTAAGTGCACCTCATGGTGTTAGGACCTGAAATTTCATGGCCAAAAGCTCCCTCCTCTCTTAAGAGGAAAAAGGTTTAAAAACCCTACATTCCCATTAGTAAGTCAATAACAAGAATATTTGGGTTGATAGTCCTGTTGACACAATAGTTGAGGTAGGGGTGGTTTTTTGTTGTTTGTTTGGGTGGTTTTTTTCTGGTGTGTTTTTTTCTTCTTGTTGTTTAGGAATTTATTTTTTTCTTTTGTTGTAGCGGGAGTATCTTTAGGGCAAAAGTCTCTGGGAGAAACACTATTAAAAACTTAGCCTGGACAAAACCATCTTGCAGAGGAAATTTCAATTGCTTTTCAGCTGCACTGTGGTTTATTGTTTGCTTTAACTCAGGCCAGAGCCCAAGCTACATACCATGGTGTCTGTTAAAAAATCATTATGGTGCAATTAAAAACAATGTTTAAAGTGGAATTTCCCCCTCCCCTTTCTCTGTGTAACTGTTGTATGCTTCCTCTGAGCCTTTCATGATTATCTGCACCAGCTCTGGTCAGGAGATACAGCTGTCGTGAAACACTCAACAGATGGCAGTGGCTGGGTGATGCTTCTTCCATTTTTGGATGCTCTACTGACATTTGAGCTCATGCCTTCTATAAATGCTGTCATGCCCCTGACTCTTTTTAGCCAACACAAGCCTACAATGTGAAGTAGCAATATTCATCTTTCTAAAGGAATAGAGATAAATTGAAATGCCCTTATGAAAAGCAATATAAAATACTTAAATTTAGTGTCCTTTAAAACTTTTAACCATTATAGATAGATATGGCTAGAAAATAGATAGACTGATAAATTGGTAGATGGATCTCCTTTCTCACTGCTGTTTCATCCTTAAGCTATTTTATTTTTATAAGGCTCTTCAGAGATTGATTTAGCTTACAAAGAACAGAAATTTCTCTTCAGTTTTAGGAAACTGCTAGGAACTCAAGTGCTTTGAAAAGAAATTGATTAGCACAATTTCTTTAAAAAGAAACATCTAAAAAAACCAGAATACTTTTAAGCTTTTCAGGTAGTAAAGGGTGCTTAGCCTTTAATCTTATATGAAGTGTTAAAGCTTATTTCTAGTGAATTATTATTATTATATAGTTAAACTGGAAGATGCATCAGCCTGAGAACTGAAAGATACCAGATTATCTTTATGTTTTTTTGGGGGGGTTTGTTTGTTTTAAAACAGCTTTGTAACAGTGCCACCTAGTATGATTGTTTGGTGTGAAGAGACTGTGACAATCCCTGTATGTGTCCCACATAGGGCAGTGCCTTTCATGCTTACCAAGGTTCAATCCCAGTCACTGTGGCTCCTGATACGAAAACAAACAAGAGATAAGAGATGGAGGGAGAAGAGGTGGATAAATTCATGTACTTAATCACAGGGATTAGGAAAGACATCTTGGGAATGGCCAGTACTGGTATTTTGTCCTGACCTAGAAGTGGTGGCTACGTTTTTCTCATGCTGTTTCCAGTGCAACTCATTCTAAATGCAGGATGTTCAGAGACTATTACTGCAAATGCAGATGATGTGTTTAATTACAGACATTTGACGATGCCCTTCACTATGAGGTCTGTTTTTTCATGTTGTTATGAATGATGTGCATTACAAGTTAATTTATACCCTAACAGTGAGGAAAGAAAATGTACGGGCTACGTTGCTTTGCCAACAGTCCTTGCTGAACAGCCAAGAGATGTTTAACTAGGTACTTAAGCAAGACACACCTTCTAGTATGATGAAAAGGAAACTAAAGTTAGGGAGTATGATCTAATTCTTCAAGCCTGAACTTATATTTAGCACTGGAAGTATCAGCAGAATGATGCCATGACAGTGTGAGGGTACAGCGAGGCAGGACTCACTTTTTACAGCTCACTCAACAATAGATTGTGTCCTTCGTGAAGTGATGGAGATCTCACAGAAACTTAACTCCACAACAACAAACACAACACATTATTGGCTAACACTAGCCATGTTTGGCTACCACACATCACAGCTGACTGATTTAACTGCTTACAGCTTTCAAATTAGTCAAAGAACCTTCAGACTACTGCCTTTTCTGTCAGATTTAAGGGCAATGACTGGAGATAGGGCAATTTCAATTACTTTTCATACTGTATTTCTGTTACACTTCAACTGTTAGGATGGAAAGGGACTCTCAATCTGTACCTGGACATGTAATTGATCAACAGGATTATAGCCACTTGTTTTCATCATGAACTACATAGTCTGCCCCTACAAAAGTTTCATTTATTTAATATTTGATTCCTAAATTTCACCTCCAGAGATAGCAAACTACCAAGAGACTCTAAAGCTGACATCTTAACTTAGCAGTGCCTATTGTTTCATTATTCTTGTCTTCACAAACATCCTTGCTAGATCAGTCAGATATGGCCAACTAATCTGCACTAAACAATTAACAAGCCTTTAGACCTCAGAGAGCAACAGGAATATACAGGGCTCAGGTTTGGCATCATCACATATATAACTGTATGTGTGAGCATTAAAAACGAAAGAGATGCTAATGCTGTAAATCAGAGGGTTAATCTCTCTCAGTACTTAGAAGTCCTCTGGATCCTATTTTCACTATTTCACTTACCCACACCAAGAGTGCAGACAGCAATTCTTATGAATTTCTGCCTTTAAGACAGCACAGTTCTCTGATGCCTCAGCAAGTATCAAAGAATATGTAATATATGCATTTATCATAGTTTCACATCCCATTAAAAACCTTCTTATTTAAATACTATTTATGTCTCAGAAAAGTATGTTCTCTAGCTGTAGCCATATCTTTTGCTATTTTGCTGAATTGCACCATAGCGTTCATTATCTAATATGTGAAGAGAGTAAAGTAAGAAAGTATGGCTCTTTGCAGCAATGGCTATTGCATTTAGAAGCTCTTTTGTACTGTTTCAGACACTTTCTCTTACATCAAAAAAGGGTAAGGATAGAGAAGTAACTAGAGCAGGATTTGGAACTCTTGTAACTTCTAAACTTAAGCTATGGAGAAGTCTGCAGTGCATCCGTGTAAGTCCAGAGAGTATTACTATTTCCTGAAGCATTTCCCACCCCAAATGTTTATCTCACACAGTTCCATGGAGTGTATTAATGAGAGGCACATTACTAGTGGTTATAGTTTCAATCTACATTAAAACCTCAAGAACCACCTGTTGCACACTTCATACAAATAACAGCATAACACTGAAAGTTTTCATATCTGTATAGCTGTAAGTCACCTCATAAGACTTTGATTTCCCTCATAAAAAAGGGTAAGAGCAATCCCTTTCATATGTACATGGCTTTGCCTTATTTCAGAATCATTAACTTGGGCAGTGGGCATTTCATGTCTTGCTTGGCTCTTGGAATAGATGAGGTTATAGAAGTTTGAGTTGAGAGCTGTATGGTAATGGTTACTTCTTTTGTTATATTATTCTTGACTATATAACAATATAAAAAGATAAAGGACTGAGCAGAAACACTGGAAAAAGCAGCAACAGAACACCCTGCAAACACACAAAACAGCAAAGCTGAGCAAAAAAATAAGTCTTGCTGCAAAGATTCAGAAGCTACAGCTGATCTGTTTGAGCACTCTGAGACTACACACAATAGGGAGCTTTCCAGTACTAATCTGTTGTGACATTTTAAAGAAACTAATTCTTTCAGACAAATAAAGGTCTAGTTTGGAACAATTTTTATTCAGGCCATCAACATCATTCCTGATTTGATGTGATTTTCAAATAGCATATGTTTTTCTGTTTGTGGTCTTCACATCCTACATAAAAGCAAGATAAAACTAGCAAATTCAGCACTCACAAAAAAGCCCAGATAGCAGATAGGTACAATTTAACATATTTTAAGGGAGGAAAAGCATATAACTGAGAATTTTGAACAAGAACAGAGTTACCAATTTCTATATATGTGGTATATGTATGTCTATTTACACGTATGCACACACATGGGGAATTTTAGCAGAAAACTGTTTTATCACTTCCTCAGCTGCCTCTACACTGATGATCAGTAACTGGTTGTAAAACCTAACAAAAAAAAAAAAAAAAAGTTGTTTGAGAGGGTGTTTTTGTGTGGCTTGAGGCCTAAGTAGGTAGTCCTTCTACCAATGTTTCACTGTGTTATTCTGAAGAGCAACTCTGCATGTGAGGAGGCAGACATGGTGATTTAGGCAGGCCAACACAGTACAGTACTATTACTCAGCTGATAGTTAATGATTTCCCATTTAATGCAGTTCATTTTTCATAACCCAGGGTTCAAACAGAAGCAGCTGCTATTAGGGATTTCACGATATTGAACTTCAGACCAAAGGCATAGGAGAGCTTCTTTTATAACTCTAGCTATTGGACCCATCTGGCTCTTCACTTAAGTACTGCAAATGAAGGAGAGAAACACTTTGCTTCCCATCAGTGAGGTCCTGAATAGAATGCACAATTATTCAGAATAAAAGGTTTCCACTAAAAACTAGCTGCATTAACAACATGCTCTCCAACTTTGGTGGACGAAAACAATTTAATTCACTTTATTACCTAAAGAATACTGAAGAAATTACAGGCATATAAAAAAATGAAATAATACTTTGAATGATTTTTAATACCAACATCCCTCAAGTCTCATCATGAGGAAACTGGGTCAGTGTTTCTAAACCATTTTCTTCTGGAAATGAAAGATTAATTTTTGATTTACCTCCACTTTGAAACAAGAAGGGGGAGAGAGATAAAAGGCTTGTAGGATACAGCAGAAGCTCATATATGTTTTCTTTCTGGTAGGAAATTTTCAATATTGAGGCATGAGACTTGCTGTTCCCCAATATCCCATCTCTGAGTGCTTTAGTAAAGTAGCATTCCCCTTCTCCAGCACACTCTAATGAAGTGCAAGTCATTCGACTTGCTTTACATTTTTGTTTCCATCACTTTGAAGGAGACAGTCTTCAAGTGCTAGAAATGTTATCAAAGTGTTCACTTTTAAGAAAAAATCTTTTAAATAAAAAATCCTTTCCTTGTGCAATAATCTTCTATTTTCATTTCTGTTGTGGAGATCTGACAGAAAGTAGATTATGACAGAACTACATTTACCTCCAATTTCTACCAACATCTGTAAATTAGGATTTGCAAGAAAAGAAGTGGATTATGTACTTTCATTACAATTACAGGAATACAGAACAACAACTGTTGCCTAGTTATGATTATAGCCAATCCTTTCATTGCCCTTAGTGGACCAAAAAAAAAAATTTCATAACTTAAATATAAATGTAGGTGTCTTTTGTTATCAGCAGCTTTTAAAGCAGATATATCCAAGCACAATGCAATTTTAAATTACAGGAATCTAAGGATTTACATGCAACTTCACATCTTTTTGGGTTTCCTCCACATCTAAATACAAAATCACTTTGTAATTATTATAGAATTCATTCTCAATTGACTACAATTTTGGTGCTATCATTTTTACTTCTGAAACCTCTTAAGACCATGTGACAGCAAGCATTGCTAGAATTTATGCCCACACACAAAAATCAGTTCTGGATGGGTTCTCCATTGTTTGTAACACCCAATATTACTATTCTTCTAGAACACTGGGAAAAGTGGAGTCAATTCACCTCCCTTTGTCATAAACTCCCGGTTTTCCGTCCTTCCTTTATCCCCAAGAATACTAACTCCAAATTGCCTAATTTCACTCAGGTATAATAATTTCTAAAAGAAATTTATAAGAAACTCTAAAAGAATTTTGCTAGATCTAAAGTTTATTCTCAACTATTAGAATATCTTTTTGTAGTCTACATTGATTCACAAAGACACAACTTACTTCCAAGTGTTGATTTCCCTTAAAAATTAAACAGGATAACCACATACAACTCCTGGCTAAGCTTTATTAATTTTATACTTCCAAAATCAGGTTATGTTAAACTTTTTCCTTGTATTTTGTAAGCATCACCCTGTCCTGTCTTTCCCTTAGACCTCATCCTTTAGACACACATACTGTGGAATATTCTTCAATATGTTTTTTCTTCAATAAATATTAAACTTACTACCACACATCCTTCTTGGTTTTTCCTCTGGTAGCTTCCAAAACTCAGATGCTTCCTTAATTGCTTTTTCTTTGTGTGAATAGCAGTTTTCACTGAATAGTTGTGGTAAAAGAAGTACTTACATTTGCCAGTGTTTGTAAACAAGGATGGCAGAAGAAAGCAGAGCCTATCCTCCTCCCTGCTGTTTCTTGGCATCCCAAGGGTCTTACACAGCCAATTCTTCCATGCAAGATGGACTAATGAACAGCTTAATTTCTGTTTTATAGTTAGCCTTGTCCAAAACTTCAGAATCTGCTCAGGTGATCCCAAGCTCTAGAAGCACCTCAAGTCTGGAGGCATTTTCAAGTTAGGCAGCAAAAGTCCACAGATGCCAGAAGGGTTGTGGGTTTTTTTCTTACACAAGTCAGACAGTGCTGGGCATCCACACATGGAATTCTGATCTTTCAGATTTCTAATCAAAGCAATTAATGACGTTTCTTACAGAGGAATTGACATACCCTGATACCCTAAAGATTTTAAAATTTTCCTAATGGAGAAGAACTCCAAGTCCTGAATCCACAAATCCTTCTGATTCAACAGAATAAATTCTCAGAACACACACAACACCTTTGCTCAGGGTTCAAGGAGCCCTGGTTGCTTTCATAACTGCTTTGTTTATGGAAATTTTGGTAATTTCCAGATTTTGCTTGCCATGACATTTAAGTTGGATTTTTGAAAAAGGTTCTTCTCAGTTTCCTATCTAGACGGGCCTAGTAGATTTATATATAAGAAGTTACTTTAAAGGGGAAAAACAAGTCATGCTCTAATTATAACAGTCACCAAAACCAAGTCTACTTATGTTGTCCTCATCACAGAATAACAAGCTTTTACCTCTGCAGCAGCTTAAAAGGAGAGTAATGTCTCATACATAGGGAGTAAAAATGCTGAAACTATTGGATGAGAACAAGGAAAAAAGTGCCACAGGGATAGAAATAATTTTGCTTTTAAGGGCCTAGACATTTAATTCCAGAAGCATCAAGGCTGCAAATGCCACCTGGTAAGTAGTACCCAGGACTGGGATTACCTGTTACAAACTGAGACATAAATACATCCCTATGAGACAAAGAGTAGGTGTGAGCTGGGAGAGAGCATCTCAGCATTAAGTCACCTGCTTTGACACACATACCAATGGCCACCCTGTGACCAGGATTACAAATGCCATTTACCAGGATCTCCTCCTATGCACATTTCAGTAGTGTAAGTATGGATTTGTTTTTGTGATAGTGGCAGTTGCTACAGAAGGTGGGGGAATGGAGAGAGAATATTTCACAGGCACATAAACTGTGAGCCTGGCAGAATAACCAGTCCAGCTCCCAGTTTTCCCCTTTTAAATTCTATGACCTTTCAAAGCAGCAGCCCAGGAGAATCTGGCAGGCCAGCAGTCTATGTGCATAGGCCTGACCTATCTCTGACAGAGCAGTTTATCTCACAGCATACTCAAATTCTTCTTCAGACACCTTTTCATTTGCTAATGCATTTCTTCTGTTGATTAAATAGTTTTGTACTTGTAACAGAGACATTGTCACACTTCACAACCCTGCTACAGTGACACCAATGTGTGGGCAGACAAATATGAGTCATTCCTTCCTGCATACTCAAGTCTAGCTCACTTTTCACTAATGTCTGAGCATTTCTTGAACTTTTCCATACTCTTGTGTATGCTCCATACTCATGCTGTGTTTTATTTTTGCCAGATGCATCAGCTCTAAATTACCCAAGTCTGATTTTTATGCCTCTATTTGAAGTTCTTAGATCCTATTCCTAAGAACTATTCACCTGTTCTTAGCAACATCCATGGCATTTGCCCAGCAAATGTGTATTAATATAAATGCACAGACTAAGCTACTGTTCTTTCCTCATAAAAACAGAATAAAATTGCTAGCCCACCATACATCATGAGATGTCTGCCTTTTTAGAGACTTTGTCAAGACAAACTCAACTTTTTGCCCAGATTTATTAAAAATGTTGCATTAAAAATGTTTTTAAAAAATTAATGCATATGTGATTTAGTAAGACTATTGATACAGTTTTGATTTCTGTAAAATACTGCCTCTGAAAATTGACCAATGCAATCACAGTAGTAAAAATATATAGCACAGTTTTATAAAGAACTACATTTTGTTAGAATTCTTTTCTCAAACTTCTAATCACTTTACAATTAAGATTTTGTCCCTGCTTCACTACTTGTTCCTTTATTTTTCTATTATATACTAAGCACAAGAACTAAAACTACTAGAATTACAAGACAAGTAGCATGCTTTTCCATTTTCTAGGAGAAAAAATGAGTCATAAAATAAGGTCAAAGTCTTCATACAAGCACTGCCCAAAGAACATAGTTTCTTAAAATTTATATATGCTAATGCTTCACCCAAACTAATTATCCGATGTGCTTATTTTATACAAAGATTCAAATCAAAAAAGAATTTTTTTTGTATTTTACTCAAAAAATTTAAAGACAGATAAAATGAAATTATGTTTAACATCCTAACATTTAGATATACTGTCCTCCCTTCCACTAAAATTGACTTCCCCAAATATTACCTGCTGTAAGTTTCTGGTACTTCCCAAGGAAAAAATTGCTCCATAGTAAGATTTCTCGGAAGCAAAAGGGGAAGTAGGAGTATTAAATTTTTATGGCAATGCCATCTCTTAAGACTGACTATTTGAATCTTCAATCTAAAACAAAATGTGGCTTTTGATAAAAATAATCTGACATCTCAGTTTCCATAGAAGATTTCAGTTCTGTTGTTATCTCCTCCAAATATTAAAATCGACCCATGACCTCAGTAAGAAAAATAGGGACACTGGAAGAGAAGAGGATCATAATTAAAATTGACTGTGGGGGGAAAAAATGTGTCCTTAATTACACTTATGCAAAGTATTTACAAGCTGAACCGAAGACATACTTGTCTGCTTCATATCAGATTGTTTCTAAGGAAGAAGCTAGCAATATTTGTTTGGCAACCACTTATTTTGTAATGAGGTCAGCATGTTCACTTCATTTGTTTTTCTCATTGTAATAGCTAACCCCACACCTTCAACTAAAGGCCAAAGACTATTATTCCACAGTATTAGCAAGAAGATTATGAAAATACAGAACAGAGGTTGCTTAAGACATAATACGATGGACAAAGACATTTGACAACACTAAAAACTAAAAGATTTATAGCCAATGGTAAGCATTTGATTGCACACAAGAAATATTCTGTAAATATATGTAAATTACTTAGCATAGCTGTATTTGTAATAATTTACATTTAATCTGGCGTTTCTCATATGCTACCAACAGTAGATAATAACTAGTTTCATTACACTTAAGAGAATAGTGCTTTGGGAAAAGTTTGGTTTGGTTTGGTTTGGTTCATACGCACAACTTCATGTTACTAATAACACAGGAGGTGTACTTCCTCGGTGCTGGATGGACAATGACTTGCATTTTGACTGAGAAATGTCATTTTTGCAGGGGAAATTGCAACAATTTCCATCTCTAGCTGACAAACTGTTTCCTTGGAAATACTGCAATGTAATAAATGCATTATTGGTCAGTAGTGGCTGGATAAAAGCAATAAGGTCAGGCAGGCTTTTAGATGCATTATGAATGGGAGAATGGGGAAACCCAAACCAACTCAAAAGACTTTTTCCTCTCCTTGAGTACCAAGTGTCAACCTCAATATGATGAGCACAGGAAATTCTTTCTATTTGTAATTCAGTGATACCTCTTCCTTTATTTAGTGTCCTTTGATCTTTTTAGATCAAGTGCTTTATAGGCTTTAGATGAAGATCACTCCCTCACATCCACCTACAGCTGACATGCAGTCAGCCTCTGGGATGCCAGCAAAGAGTGCCAGCAGTGCCAAAGAGCTGGTTCCAGAAGGGGAAGTAAAAAAGAATTAATCCAGCTGAAACTACAGGGGAACAGCAGAAAGGACAACATAATGACCCAAAATGGAACTTGGCCAAGATGCCAGGCTTAACAATCACACAAGGAGCTGAGCAACTGTTAGAGTTCAGTTTTGTGTCTCATCAGCCACAATAAACCGAGCCAAAACATCACTGCTGAGCCCTCTGCTGATGAACTCATTTAGTCCTCCTCTTGCTTCTCTAAGTGGCAAGAGGTGTCATCTATTAATTTGCCAACAGCCTCGACTGCAACACCCAAGTCTCTATTGTTCTCCTTTCCAAGCCATGCACAACCCAGTTTACTTAATAGAGGATGACAAAGTCACAAGGCAGTATGGCTAAAGAGACAGGCATTCAAGAGGATAATGATCTGTCAGCAGGGTTGTGGCAAAAGGAATTTACATGAAGATTAATCAATGTTTACAGCTCTTCTCATTTATGAGAACAAGCTGCTGTTCCTACCTGCCACCAATTCTATGATTGTGACAAAAAAAAAGAAAAAAGAAAAATCAAAAGGAAAATGAGCTTTGCTTTTTATCTGAGGGGTGGGAATATTGTCCTATATACACTGCAAATGGTGGTTTTAGTAGGTATAAATTCACAGTTACTCTAGTGGGGGGACCAATGGTTCTCATACGCTGGATGCATCATTTACACACTGCTTGAAAGTAATTGCAACCTATGGTAAGGTTATCTGAGAAAAAAACACAAATGCCACCAAAACCCCAAAGCCTCACAAAAACATGCGCACAATTTGCCTCTAGCAGTTACAACAGCTGTCATGATTAATGGTGGTTTGAGAACAGAAAAATCATTTCTTTCAGGGTTTCTGTAATTCAAAAAAAAACCAAGCGAGAGTATATTTTTAAGAAGCAACACAAAATTTGAGGTGGTATGACAGAACACGCAATAAGATCTGTACAAAGTAGGCTATGAGGGACTTCTTAATAACCTGAAAACTGGAACATGAATTTAAAAATGAACTTATTGATTTCTACATCATATTTACAAGAGCTAATGTTGTGAAATATGAATTATAGCTTTCTTTGACAGGCGAAGCCCTGAGCCCAAATGGAAACCACCCTGATGAGAACAAGTGGGTGAATGCTGCTCACTTCACTCAGTCATTACCCAGTGAGGATGATAGGTTTATCCTCCATGTCTGCCTAATGGAATAACTCACTTCTACCTGTCACAGTCTTTCTTGGCCACAGCACCTGGGTAGGTGGCAGTGCAGACATTAAAGCTTGCTGCCTTCACCCTTCCCTCCTGCTACCATGAGGGAGGATCTGCACCACATATCAACCTTAGGGCGGAACAAATCCAGGATAACCCAATTACAGATGATGAAGTTACTCTAGATCTGCACAGCTTTCATTAGGGCAGGAATCCCTCTTAGGACAAGCCAGCACTAAATGGGACTGATTTGGCATGGACTTAACAGGCAGATCCACCAGTTGGCAATTTCTGATTTCTTCTCTGCCTCATGGGGTTTGCAGTGCCGGGGTAGGACAGTGGCTTCCCGGTGCCTCTGGGGAATGCCTGCCAGCCTCACCCGGCTGCTTCTCAAAGGAGCAGCCTCTCTGCCCGCCCTTCCCTGTGATAAACTCCTCCGCAAACAGGGAGTCAGGGCAAAACAATGGCAAGTGACAGTGACTGAGCTGTATAAACATGTTGACAACTGATTAAGCAAAAATAAAACAAGACTCAAATAGCTCTTCTGCATAATTCCCGATTTGCATAACCAAAAGGGTGGCAAGCCTCCAGCCACCGTTCATTTCCTGCAGCAGCCAGAATAATGCAGTTCGGAGCGCTCCTTTGCCAGCAGGAATTTCAGAACTCCGCAGGGCGTAAGAGAGCCTTGCAGCCGGCCACCGAGACAGAAAACCTCCCGTCATGGTCACAAAGGGGCAGCAGGGTTTTGTTCGAGCTGCTCCTCAGGAGACTCACAGGAGCACAAGCAGGCGAAAGGCCACAACAACAGGCAGCGGAGACACCACATATTAGAGACCCGAGCAGCAGACAAACTGCAGTGCCCCAGCCGCGGTCAGCACTTCATCTAGGAAATTACCTCAGCTAAAGCAGGAACACATCCCCAGGTGTAATAAAGCAAAAACGCATGTCTCTTGCTAGACAAAAATCAGTGAACCACTAACCCTGAGCTGAGAGGTTACTGAGATTATCTAATACTATTTTGTGGTTTCTAAAGCATCTCTGTTTTTGGGCAGTAATTGCCACCTCTGTTCCAACAAAACCAAAGCTGGAGAGAATTTAATCACTTTGCATTGGCTATGAACTGGTTTGGGCTGTGCTTGTTTGGTTTGGGGTTTTTTGTTGTTTTTTGTTTTTTTTTTAAAATTATAATTTCCACATCATCCAATATAGAAATTGATGTTCCTTTAACAATAAGAAAACAATGCCAACAAGGTCAATATTGCGGCATTACTGCAATTGGAATAAACTCTTGCTGTCAAGACAGGAGTGCTGCAGTTTCTTACAAAGCCACTAGGTAGTATAAATGCAGAGGTTAGACTGATGATTATTTGAAGGCAGAATTTTAACTGCTTACATATAGGCCCAAATAAGCTCAGCAGAAATATGACCATTTTTCAGGGTGTGAAGATGCATGCACTGTTTGGCCAAAGCTGCCTTCCTCCTCTAAATCTGCTTGAAGCTGTTTAAGAAACTCAGCTTAATGGAGTATTATTGCAAACTATTAGATTGGTGGTCTCTTTCCTATAAGGTAGTTGGAAAACATTCCTGCTAATACCATAGCCACAAAGTAAGTTAGAACAGCCACTTCTTGATGCTCCTAACATTGGCACTACAGTGCAAGAGTTTGTAAGGTCACAACGATATAGCAGTCTTGATTAATTCAGTTCTGGACAATAAAAGAAGGACTTTTTAATTTTCTGTTTGTTTGCTTTTATAGAGTATCTTGCTTTCATCCATAATTCTAAGACCTCCTTTATGTGAGAAAAAGAGAGATAGGTTGAGTTTTCTTCTTCAGCCAGAGGCAATGTGTTGTAGTAATCCTCTGCTTTTAGCTTTCTGAAAGCTGAGATGTCACAGTTTGTCTTCTCCCCATGCCTACTTCAGCAGGACCAGATATTGAAAGAAAGTTAAAAATAGTGCTGAACTCTATTCCCAATCTTTTGTTTCCAGGTTTCTGTTTTTTTAAGAATTCTGCTAAAATTTAGGATCAGGTCAGTTGTACTCAAAGCGTTTAGTTTGGCTGACCCTTCTCAACAGTGGCTTATGCTGCTCTTTCCCGGTACACAGCCTCCCCTAACTCTTGCACCCCAGTCTCCAGTGCTCAGCTGCTGTCACAGAGCTGTCTCCCCCCAAAGCTCTTAGCACAAGTTTACCAGCCTTCCTTAGCTGTCTGCCTATACTGTTAGTATTATCCCCTGAAAGCACACATGTTCCTCATGCACTTCATCCTTCCCTTGGTTACTAATTCCTGAGGAAGAATACCCTGCAGGGATATTAGCTTTTTTTTGTTACCCCACCTCAGCTTTCCTGAAAAGTCCGGACTTCCTTGGAAGAAGGAAACACAGAGTGCCTAAGGGTTTTGTGCATCTACTGAAACACCACAACTTCCTCAAGGTCAGCACAGATCCCCACATGCAGAGGGGTTCTAACAACTCAGGGAACAGCATCTGGCTGCCTGTGAGTCCACTGTGTTTTCTCCGAAACCACCCCATTCTTTGGTTGGTCTCTCAACCCTTACTGCTGCTCCCACAATTGGTCAAAATATGTGTCCCCTGGGATCACAGATTCTAACCCCACTCCCTGCCAAATCCAAGCCAACAACTCTCAAAAAAGAAAGGGAGTGGGAAACAAAGAAGGTATATGGAGGGAGAGAACAATGGTTAACAGAGCTCCTTGCAACTTCCTGTATCCCCGTCTTGACAGGTTCCAGGTCCCTGAAGGATGCTTTTGCCCTGCTTCTATGGTTCAGTGTCAATACTTAGAAAATGAGTGCTACAGCTCCTTCAGTAATTCAAATAAAGCTGTGAGATTATAGAAGTGATGACTCATGGCTGGGATAATGAAGATGTTTCCATGAGAGCCATGAAATATATCCAAGTTTTCCTGTTTCAAGCTAGATGAATGACCAGTATTTCTGATAGGAGAGACAAGCTGATAATTCAAAATAATTGAGGAAAATTACTTAAACTCAAGTACCAAGAGACAACTTTACCAAGTGTTTTTATCAGTGGTCTGTCAATTCCTGAAGAATAGCCACTAACACTGAGATAAGAGCCTAAGATAAGAGATAAGGCTAACCCAAATTATTGGATGTATGTGCATTTGCACACCAGTGTGTGTGCAAGGATCTGCATGTGTACCCACACAAAACCCCCAGTGCAGTAAGGTCCTGCATTAGCACACCTGTCTAGTGATGAGGGTTTTCTTCCTCCAGATTTCTGAGGTTAATGCACATTATCAGTATCTATGCTGACACTTGGAGCTTTTTACATTTAATTGGAATGAAATCTTTGGAGCCCAGCTTTCTTATCTCTATTATCCAAAAGTGGTAAAGAAACTGATAGCAGATCTCTAACCAGATCTCTAGCCAAATAAGTATGGCCAGTAGAAATTATTAGATTTTCTATGCTCTTTAAAAAGCAGAGTTATTAGAGAAATTTCATTAAGTTTCTTTTAAGGAAAGGAAACCCTCTTTAGCCATGAAAATACCTGCTATTGCTGAGTGAAGTGAACATCTAATTTGGACCGCAAATAACATATTGACATTTTTTTAACAACTTTATTTTTACTACTTTTACTCTAATTCTGTATTATTGAAAAAAAATTTCAGAGGCGAGAAAGTGAAATAATTGGAAATTCTTGAATTAGGATACACCCCTTCTCTTCTAGACACAAACTGAATTTCTCTGTTTACCGTCCACAAACACTTACTCCACTTTTGGACCATAATTTGGCTGAAGAAAATATACAATCCATAATACAGTTTGTTGTGGCTTGACATATCATATAGATGAATACTTTGACCTGCATTAGCTAACCCTGGAACAAATTATTGAAAGTTAATGCTGACTTTGATACTTTGATATCCTGCCTTTATATCTTCACTAAAGCTCGCACAGACTTGAAGTTATTTGCAGAGTGCCCTTGAATAATATGATAGATTGTACATGAATTCAGACCAGAGTCACTTTGAAGGCAGTGATGACAAAAGACGTCTGTCTGTCCTAATCCTGGACAGGGTTTTTTTCTTCCTTTTTTTTTTTTTTTTTTTTAATTAAACTGGTATCCAGTTTTTTCTTGCTGTTAAAATAGCAATAAAATGGAATAAATCACACAAAGTTGAAGTCTAACTGTACATGTAGCAGTATACATTTACTGACCACAGAGAGAAATCCGAATCCAAACACACCCCAGTACTATTAAACTCTCAATAAATTACCTAGTTCATAACTTAGGCATTAGTATATAATTATTAGTAAAATGACTTAGTATTTAGTTTAACCAAAAACTGAAGACGCAGATTCCAGTAGGTTATTCCTTACTGTTATTAACTACAGGCAAAAGGCTTTGGGCAATCTTTCAGTTGCATCTTTTTGCAGAGGCAGCCCAGGGAGAAAGAAGGGAAGGAGACTTGAGACATCTTACAACAAGCTGTTTGTATTTTCCTAGTGCAGAACTAAGGCAGCCCTCTTAAATTTACAGCAGCTCTTGAGGATCTTGAAAGGAAGTTTACCACACCTCTGTGGCCCAAGATACCACTGCAAACACCCATCACACCATTAGTCCTAGGCTGAGAAAAGGGAAAATGTATCTTTTGTCCCACTCCAAACCTTTACTTAGAGCATGCCATTCAGGGCTTTGTGAACAGGAGAGAATTTTTATAGAAACAGGAAGAAATAAAATAGCCAGATCATCTAAGAGACTATCTTCTTGTAAGGAAGAGTCCATACATAAGTCACAATTTGAACTGCTTAAGTTCAGATATCAGAATATTAATTATATAAAAAATTAAATTTAGCCAAATAATATAATAAAAATCTCAAAAAAAGTGAGTTCTTTCATATACAGAGAAAAACAATACATCTGAGAAATGTTTTTCATTGAGAACATACCCTCCCAATGCATCCAGAATAAATACATTCAAAGCAAACAGTGCAAGGGATAGAAAATACATGGCCTTTTTCTCCCAGATTTCTCAAAGAAGAAAATAATGAGGTAGAGGAAGACAGATTTATGTTGTTTCATGAGACAGTATTCTCTTTCTGCCTCTCTTAAATTTACTTCTCTTCTAAGAACAATAAAAAGTCACTGAAGAGTTGACAAAAGGTTGTACACCAGATACACAGAATTAATCAATGAACAGGACATAGGACTGGATTTCAAGGAATATGGTTTTACTCTGGCCTTTTTTGTCAGTTATTTCACCTCTCTGTACCTCAGTTTCCTTCACCATAAATAGGATTAAGTCTTAAAAAGCCATTTCATATCCAGGGAACATAAAGTGCTATTATGTTCACGTTATACATGGAAGAAAGTTTTGACCTTTAAATACAAGTCTTCAGAAAAAAGAAACAAAGGCAATTGTCTGTTTATTTGAAAATAGCCACTTTATACCTTTAACATCACAATAAAAATACAGAATCAAAGCCTGGTTTTGATACATGTGTGGTATTACAGTGCCTTGTTGCTGATGGTACTTTTTAATCTTAAGAGCCTGGTGGTGAACTTATGTTTCCTCTGGGTGTGTTCCCATATTCCTCTCCACTTTGGGAGGCAGGCTCTTGTTGCTGCTCAGATATGTGTCCCACATCTTGTAATCATTAATGTACTCAGGGGAAAAGGAGGGGGCAAGAGGACGTTGTTTCAAGTATGTTTCTGCCCAATTCATTTTGGCTTAATTTGAAGACCAAAGCAGAGCTCTATTGAAGCACGTCCTTCCTCAGTCATTTATCATGCTTCCCCTTCCCCACTGCTGAGCTCAGACACTAAGCAGCTATAATACAGCTTTGGGTAGATTAGAAAGTAATTTCTTTGCTCATTCTTATTCTAATTTTTGTTTAGATTTTGAAACTTTCTTAATTGTTACAAATGTCAGTGGATTGGCAACATAAAGGTAACAGTAGAATTATTAAACTGCTGCTTTACCTGGCGGCTAAGTGTACACAAAGAATATTTTCCCAATAGCTTTAAAGAGCAGGCAAGAATCTAACTCAAAGCTTCCCAGTATGGGGAAGGAGAAAAAAGAAACAAACCTGAGAATTTCCATCCCTAGGTTGATGGGATAGAATTAGTGCCAGCCAGTCCAGACCTGATAAGGGTAATGGACAAAGCAACCATTTTCCCACCCCACCCCCCCCCCCACACACTCCCCTAGACCGCTTTTTTTTCAGTGACAAGTCTGATTTTCAAGGGCTCTGGGACAGATAAATAGAAGAAACACCCTGGCTAATTCTTCTTCCTCTAGGAAGCCTTCTGCCCTAAACAACCATCTAGTTTGACTGTACGCAGCTCTGGCCCTAGGAATCACTACACTGGGAAGGGCTTAAGATTTTTACAGCTGGAGCCCAAATACATGACAGGAAAGCTTCAGTGGAGAAGTGCAGGACTGCCAGAACTAGGGCACTGAACCAGACAGATCTTTTGGTGTCTCATTCTGCACTTGTGAGGGCAGCTCCTGTGCTGATGGTGCAAATCTGTTCCCCCAGTCTTGCTCTGTTTACTGTTGGCAACACACACATCCCTGTAAATAGCTGCACCCCTCTCATTAGGCAAAAATATTGTTTAGTAATGAGATTGAAAATATCAAGGAAGTCATCCTTTTAAGAAGCCAAACTCATCCCTCTCTCCAAAACTAATGCACCGCAAAGACCTACTGTAAAAATTCTTATTGAAGGGCCCCTCCATCTCGTTTGCCAACAAGTAGGCTTGTTTTTATTTCCCTGGTATGATGTGTTTTTGCCAGTAACATGAAATATCAGCAATAAATAAACCAGAGGGAAAAAATTAGAGTACTTTAAATTAAACCAGAAAGATTTTCCTAATTACTTATACACTATGTGGTGTGTATAGAAACAGGCAACTACCTGCAGAACATGTCTACTCTCAATATGTTGTTATTAAAACTGATTTTATTTGTGCATTTTACTACCTGAGTGACTAATAATTGATTCTTATATCTTATTCCAGCAGGTTTTTCGAAACTGTAACTGCATTCTTCCCATAAACTGCCTTGAATATTTCCCCATAAGGAGAATTTAATATTTCAGATAAAAATCATAGGAATTAAGACAACAGGCTAACATTTGTCCAAATATGATCTTAACTCCTGATAATTTGAGGAATCTCTCTCTCTATTTTTGTGTTCACAGTTTGTGCCAGATCCTCACTGCGTAGTGAAACCTTTTAGTTTTGGACTGTGTTCGTTCCAAACTCGGAATGAAACAAAGCAATGGTTTTGTGGAATTGCACTACTACTCACTTAAGCTACTCCCAACTCTCTGGCACTGTCTGGTACTACTAACACAGCAGACAGCTGCCCAACCCCCTTTTCCTTTTTCTTCCTGCTGTTAAGCTACACCTATCTGTAGATCATTGAGTCTTTCTGGACTTGTAAAAAGATTTGTGCCAGACTATGTTTCTTGGCTTTAACAGTTAGCTTCCTTTCCAGAATATACATGCTGCTTTTACACATACTTTTATTACTGACATCATGAGAATACATGTCTACTATGTTTAAATTTGGGTGTTAACTTGATTTTGCTTCTTCCATATGTGGGTGATGTGAGACTAAGAAAGCAAATTAAGAAGCTGTTACCTGCTTGAACCATTTCCCCCTGCCCTTTCACAGGGGAAGTGATAGTCATCTGAAACAGCAGGCAGCCTCCAGTCAGGACAGTTTTCTAGAAATCTGAGTTTCCATGTATTTGAATTGTATCACTAATGCAATCACATTGACTTTGCATTTTATTTAGTGATTAAAATACTACTAGACACAAAAAGATCACTTGCCCGACTTTGCTTGATTCTCAGTTGGACGTATTAAGAAGTAAGTATTTAGAAGTAACCATTAACAGTCGTAGGTTCTTGCCAAGCTCTGTCTCATTAGGACTAAATAACAGATATTTCCAAATGTCAAATACACAAGACATAGGGTGGTCCCTATTAATCAGGGCACATTTAAAACTATTACTGTTGCTCCCTATGAACTTCTTGCACTATGAGAGTTTCCCAAAAATGGTCGGAAATAAGCAGCACCTTGTATAAATCCACATTCTACTGAGCGAAACCAGATGAGGACTCAGACATTCAAACAGAAGATCCCGGTGTTCTCAATGAGCCATACGGGAAGGTTTATTTAGTTTATTTCTATTCAACACTCCATACAGACCTATTTCTAAGGATCTTACTACATTTGCCTAGACTGGGAATCTGGAATTGAATTTAGCTCCCAGAATGGGCCTTCTATTTATCACATTCTGCAACCACATGAGTCCAACCCATTTATTTCCCAGACCACATGATTTATGTGATCAAGCCTAGATCAGCCAGTGGAAGACCAAACTCCCACTTTCTTGCAAAAGAAGACTATCATTTTGTACAATCAGAATTTATTAAAAGGAGGAGATATTTTTCTTACTGTCTTTTGGAAACCTACTCCATGAACATTAAGAACATGGGCAATTGGCTGTTTACAGGCAAACAAAGTTATTTCTAGCCTCATGATTAGACAATATGAAATGCTCAGCAGCAAAAATGGTTTAAATTTTCTGTCATCCTTTTAGTAACCTTCCCCCTTCCCAGCTCTTTCTTGTAAAAATATTGCGTCAGAAAATCTAGATCAGTTCCCAGGTTCAATTCTCTTATGCTGATACCGGTACAGCTGAGAAAAAAGCTGCAAGGGCATAAACACAGAGCAAAGAATAGCTAAAAACTGTTTACACTGCTATTGACTCCGAAGATTTCATATCAAAGTGCAGCCTAAATTTAACTTCTTATCATGGCTTTAATCTGAACCAGCCACCCTTCTTGTGTCTGCAAAATTACTCAGGAAATGTCTGAGATTAAATTTACTCCCACATAATTCTCTGACTCTCCAGCTCGCTCTGGGACAAGAGACATGTAAGAGTAGCCCTTTTGACAATGCTTTAACATTTTTCTCCAGAAAATTATTATAGTATGAGGTAGCAGGAACATATGAAAACAAGAAAGACTGTTTAAAAGGAAACCAAATTCTTCCCATATATCTGAAATTAGCAGGTGAGTACTGGGTTAAGTCTTAGATTAATTCTGCTCTGCCCTGTGTTACCACACAGGATTTTCCTTTTACATGTACCACCCTGCCTGGTGAATACCTGGTTTCTCAAACTAAGCTAAAAAATTCAGTAATTCGTTAACTTGTTTCCACGACTTTGTGGGGAGAAAAATAATTCCATAGCAAAGTAAAATGTTAACACAAAATGTAAGTATTATGATGAAAATAGATTGCTGTTTGAAGATTGATGCTATGGTTCCATTACACATAATATAGGCTTTTTATGGTAGGTTACCTAAGGACTGTGGAATAACACAGATGAATAGGGTATTAGAAGCTAGCAGGATCTCAAATATAAAATGGATTATGGTAGGGCTGAATGTTTGTGGTTCCCAGGCTATTGGCTGTAGTACAATCCAGAAATAAATTGAGCCAGTGCTAGCTGCGCTATGGCATAGCACTTTTTTTCGCCAAGAAAATATCACTTGAAAATCAGTTTGAATTTAAACATATTTAAATTTGTACCCATTTGAGATCTTCTCACAAAGACAGAAAACATGTCAGAGAGCAATATATAGTCTTGGAAGTGTTACAGTTCAGGTAATATTGACCATGAGGTGAGACAGCTCTTCATACAATTTAATGGAAAGCATGGGAGTCACAGTTCAAAGAAACATGTTTGAAAGGATAAAATTAAGTAATTCTTCCTAGCTATAATTAGTGTACTGAATCTCAGTTAAATCAGCTTCTTCACCAGGTATGCAACTCTCCCCTGTCCCTGTGTCAATCCCTCCCTGCTCCCCTCAATTAAAAAAGAGAAAAAAAAAGCCAACACAGAAATATTCCTCTATATCTAAATTCCCAAATCCTGCAGCTTTAGAAGACCTTCATTTCATCCTTCTTTGTATTACAAACTCAAAGGCAGAACTAATAAAAAGAAATCAAACAAGATGATGCTATCTGTTTCCCACTGGACTTAGAAGTACTTCAGCTCAACCACAGACCCACATTACATTACTGGGCAAGGCATCTCAAATAACAGACTCCTCTAGGGAGGACAGAATAAGTCTTCTGTTGCAAATTTACCTCCTGCTTATTTAATGCAGACTGCTAAACCCAAATATGCCCCTTTTTGGAATGTGGGATTAGTTCTGAAATGCCACTCTAATACAGATAATTCTTTCTTGCCTCCTTGAGGGTTTATCTGCCAGGCTAGATGCATGGTTAGCATTCAGCTGGTCTTCTGGCACTTGTGAGAGGAAGTTGGTGAAAGTAGATGAGACTGGGTTGCAGAAGAACCTTAGGGAAAAAAGTATTATTGAATGGCATGTGAAAACTCAATTAAATTATGCCAAATCATTGTCAGCATATGAAAAGAAAACCTGAAGCCAAATGCATGAACTCCAGTTCTCTAGAACTATCAAACTTCTGTGTTAGCTATGTCTGCTTTACATATAATATGAATCATCAATTCCCCTACCCTAAGAGAAACCAGACTGCCAATCTAGGGATAATGACTGAAGTCAGCATGCAAATAATGTGCTGATAAACTGATCAGGGCTATATGGCCCAGATTTTATCACCATCAATCAAGAAGCTAGGTAGAAACATACAGATCTACAATTTAATTGCAATAATATTGACATCTGCCAAATAAGGACTGTTTACTATATTCAGATATTGAGAGATACTGCTCTTATTTGGGTGTTGAAATATTCATAATGGGTAGGTGTATCTTTGGGTTGAATTTCTGGTAACACCTGACATTTTTTTCCATTAAAACGAAATTTTTTTGCTGTAATAATTTAACACCATAACCCTGTCCTTACACTCATATGCTAACTATTTAGAAATTAAACAGTATTAAAATATTGCATGCACTTTTCCAGTATCCATGCACAGATCCTTAGAGCCAGCAGTTATTTACAAAAGCAAAAGAACATCACATTAATTACTACTGGAAGCTATTCGTTTTCACACTAATAACTGCAACAAATATAATATTATGTTGTATTAGGATACTTGATAGAAGTATACTTTCTTCAGAGTTAGAAAGAGGCTATTAAGTGATTTTATTTGTGAAAAACCCTGATCATTAGAAAGAAAGTAAGATATTCTGATACTTATGTATCATGACTGGCTTTAAAAAAGCCTGAAAAAATAATCTTTAACTGAATTTTGGAAAAAAACCCTTCTGATTTATACTTTCAGTTCAACTGTACAAACATTATTTTCCAATAATTAAAGGCACTATGGAAAGTTATTTCCAAAAGTTGTAGTTGCTTATATTACATGCACTGATCCAAGTTTGTAATTCACATCTGAAATGAAATTGTACCTTAACTGCTCTTGTATAAAGAAAAATTAACTATTCTGATTGCAACTTCTACCTATCTGAACCAACAATACTTTGTAGGTCAGAGCACATCTAAACCCCCTTTACAAGAATACCAAGGGCTAACCAAAGCCCAGTGTTTTGAACAGGTTGCACATGTGAAAATCCAAAGAAGCCAGACCACGTATCAGCCATTGCTCCTCTGAAAATCAGCAAAGCCTCGGACAAAGCTGACCTTAATCTTTTACGGTCTCTCTTTAAAAAGTCAATAAATGGTAACACTTGCACTTCTACTGCAAACACTGAAGCACCTATAAATCATTATGTTACACTATAATCGTGTAACAACTGACAAGAAAATCTCATCAGTATTTTGATGTTGGCATTACCATTTCCGATTGGTGGTGAAACATGCGGCAAAGTTCTGTTCTAAATAAGGAAATTTCTCCTAAAGCTTTAGGCACTGGATGCACAGCCCCACCCTTGTTACCAGCAGAGAACTCCTGCTGCAAGGTGATGTTCCCCATGCCTGGCACCCAGAAGGAGCCAGGGTGGCAGCACTGAGGGGCTCCTCCCAAGGGCACTGCCAGAGTGCAAGGACAGCAGGATGTGACTTGGAGACCTGGCAAGGCCTGAAGAGCTGAAAACTGGCACATGGTTTCTGTCACTGGAATGTATGATGAAAAAAAAAACCAATAAAAATACATAAAGTGAAGCACTTCACTGAATTCCAGGATTGTTTCTGCCCTCAAGAATGGTTTTAAGGAAAATTTCTGTTTGGTTTAGTTAAAATTTGGTTTCAGCTATTTAAATGGAACAGTCTTTGAAGGTCTTAATCTCATTTATAACAATTTAAGACTATTTAGACACTGAAAAACCTTTGCATATCATAAGAAGGCATGCTGATTAATTCTGTAAATGTCATAGGAAGTACCAGAAAAACACTTTATTTATAAAATAAGCTGTAGAAGATGTTTTCATGTAATAGTGTCTTTAGTAGATGAAGTAATATGAAAAACTGCATGATCATTTACAATTCCAGTCTTTCTTAGCACCTCCATTTCAGTTTCAAGGGTTATGTTTGGGTTTTCCTTCAACCCTTGCATTTCTATTTTATTGTTTACCTCCACAGTGCCAGAATTAGTTCTGTAACATGAATAACAGAACATGGCAATTGTTGATTTAATATTAAAGGAGTGACTTCACTTTTAAAAACATAAAAAGAAAACAGTTTTAGATAAACCAAGGAAGAAAAATCATAGTTCATAAAACCACAATATGATTTTAATACCGTCAAAGGCATCTGTAATAGCTAGTGTCATTTAAAAAAGATTTTTGAAAGACTTGTGTCACAACATTGCTGAAGCGATCGATTTTAAACAGATTTACATGTAAAGTATAGATCAACTTTCTCAAAGAAAGTGTTTTTCTTTTTTAAAGGAAAATAAAATCCTGCATTATCTAACAAGACTTGAACAAAGAGGTCACTATCAAAAGTTACAGAAACATTCCATTTTTGTAGGAAACTGATAGCAGTGACTTCAGTCTACTTACTGTGCAACAGCACTTTAATGAAGGTCTGTGTCACAGATAATACAGATAAAAATACTACTCAGGCAAGATTGAGGTATTTTTCCTTAAAGATGATTTTTTTTTTTTTAAACAGCATGACAGTGGAAAAGACTAATGTAATGGTTTAAGCTTTAACAAATAGCACTTCCTTCTGCTAATGTTCCAAAGAACAATTTCTAACACACCAGTTGCCCAAAAAAATCCCCCAAAACTTCACTTAAAGTCATATATTCTGAATACCAGCTAAATATATGGATATATTATTAACTTGGAGTCTCTGTTGTTTCTGGCAGGAATTGTACAAGTGGTGTCTGAACCACTTCATTTCACACAGAATTAAGGAAGTTAGGCATTTTTTTTTAAGCAGGTCAAAGTACAGATAATATTGGGAATAACTTCTTGGTATCATTTGGCGTGCAGAAGATGTTGCATAACCTATGACACCCCCATTTTGAGGAAACCATCCAGGAAGTCTGAACAACCTTCACTGTTCACCCAGTCACTGGTATTGCAACAGCAATGGTCACAGTAATAATGGGATTGGGAAAATTTAAAATATGCAACTGCAGTATGAAGCCTGGTCCAATCCTTCCTAAAAGATACATCCTCTGCACTTGAATTATACACGTTTAAGTGATGTTTTATTTAATGTATTTTTCTTCCATGCATTTTCTCTGACAGTTCCTCTCACTCCAGTTTCCATCCTTTATTGGAAATAAAAATAAATTAAGCCTGCCTACACCCTTCTCTTGGAGAAAAACAAACATTCACATACACATCCCATCTTTCCTGACCGTCTTCTTCCCTATTTCATATCCAGACACAAAAAAAACAACCCAGGTACATGGCTTTTCACATGAACTGGCACTTTAGAATAAGCTCCTCCACGGAGGAAAACTGCTTTCAGGGTTAGAACAATAGTTTCAGTACAGTGATGGATATATTCTACCAGACAGAAGACACATTTGAATGCTTGGCAGAAAAAAAAAAATGTTCAGTCCCAAATGGATACAAGATTCAAGTAACAGAACAATTTGCTACTCTCAGGAACTGCTGCATTTGACATGGGAGGCGGCACATTTTGCTTTCCCTCCATCTGTGACCTTTATATAAGGTGTATAAGCACTGTAAAAAGATTTAGTTGAATGCATTAATGCTGTCTTTCGAAGATTGCCATAATCTCTTTTATTTACTTTTTTAAATAAAAAAAAATAAAAATCCAGTGGCAAGCAATCTATCAGGTAGTAAATTACTGTCTGAAAGTAGATAGTGAAATAAATACTATTGTTGCTTTGGAACACCTGGCATCTTAACTGAGATGCCTTTTGCTTTTGTAAATCCTCAGTTTTCAGCATCTCATTCTGCAAAGAATGACTGTTAGCTGCAAAGTTTTAAATAATTATTCCACATTGTGGCTTCCTACATTCCCAGTAGCAGGCAGTGCAATTATTCTCAGTCTCAAAATACACAGCTACGGTAAAGAGCTAAATTAAATTTAGTCTTGGTTTCTCCTTTTGATTCTTCTGTATATACAACACTTATTTTTAAAACAAATCTGTATTAATTCTCCTGGAAGTAGGAAAAAAAAATGCGTGAGAGGCTCATAAGCTACTTCCTACTGTAGGTGAGAACCAAATCTCTAGCACTACAGCTCTTCCCATACAGCAGTATTGACAGTACCAGCTGTTATTGCAATAACTACTGCTGCAATAAAGCCATTTCTTCAAATTAGAGGATGCTTACACTGCAGAATGATCCTTTTCTCTTGTACATGAGCAACAGGAAACCTCCAGTGAAACAGATCCAGCCTGGCAAAGGTTTTGCTGAGTGTTGAAATTACTCCCTTAAAGCTCTAGGTTTACAGTCCACTGTCCAAGTCCAGCAGACCACTGATTGTGAAAGAAGTTTTTTAAAAAATTAAAGAAAAAATTATTATTAAATATAATTAAATACCGGTTTTATTACATTTTAATTCTTATTCAAAATAATACTGTGACTCTTATAAGAGATTCATATTGCAAGTGTTATAAAAAGTCTCGTACCTCTCATCTTGGAGCACATCATATAAAAACTAAAACCATCTTAAACAGTAAAAAAGCTGTAAAATAACTGTGAACAACGTAAGGTATAGGATTTCTACATAGCTGCAACACTGAACTCCACAAGACTTTTGAACATAGGTGTTTCCATAATTTCAGGGCTCCAGCATTCCAGGTACATTCACATGACTCTTGAAGTGATTTTTGTCCCTGTGCATTTGGTTTCTGGAGCAGAAGGGGTCAGCTGCACAGCACTGCCAAGCCTCTCCTCTGTACTCAGAGGTGAGATACTGGGCAACCAGGCTCCCCAGCAAATTGCTGGCAAGAGAGCTCAAAGACAGGTAGGAACCTGTGTTCTACCAACTTTACTCTTTGCCTGCTGAAAACCAAGAGTGAGACTTGTCTCTCAGAGATGTTCTCCAATACTGAAGTCCTTCATCACATCCCAAACTAAGCGGTGCTGACAAAGGGACTGTGAGACTGGGTAGCTGAGACAGTTTCAACACAAGGGTGTTTGTTTGTGTAGGAGCAAATAACAGCACAGACTACTCCTCTTTTTAAATGGTTAGAACCCAAATTAACTGCAGCACTTCTGCAGGCTGGGTCAAATCTGGGCCCAAATTTGTCATGTTAATTATTAGCTGATAGTTGTTACCTTCTGCTATAATCATCATTCTTGCAATGTATTGGGAACCTCTGGCTACATTTATAAACATGCACTGTGTGTTTTTACAAGATGTACTGCTGGGCTAACAGACTGAGTGGCTTTTCATTGACATTTTGGTGTTATTTACTCATTTTTCCTTGATGATGCAAGGCATAGTTCTATCATTTGGTATTTTATGAAAATTATATGCAGTACATTTTTTCTGAACACATGTATTAACCCAGCAATGCTAGCTGCAGGATAATCTTTGTGCCAAACACTATTGACTATAGCATTCTTGACTCATTGCCAAACAAAAAATAAGTACCAAAAAAGGACACTTTGAGGCCAAAGATGATGACAGTCAAACCATAACACCACATCAGCTCAAGCATCACTGAATGTTAACCAGAAATTTATGAGCACACGTGTATGTATTCAGATTTTACAATGTCTGAAGAGAATTAAAAAAAAAAAAAAAAAGATATTGAAAATACAGTTTGAAACAACAGCAAAATATTTTGCCACAAACTTGGAAAAAAAATGCAACGTTTTCTTACACTAAACAAGAATAAACACAGCTATACAGACAAGGAGAGACCACAGACCAGACCTCCAGGAATGGATTTTCCTGTGTTGTGGGGACAGGGAGGAAAAGTGGCTGTGTTTAATCACAGCCCAGGACTGCAAGTAGTCATTTCCTTAACATTCTAGTACACAGAGAGAGATTCATTCATACATCCAGAGACAAAAAGCTTTCTGCAGGTCAAGCCATCTACCTCTAATCCCACAAAATAAATAATACATATACATACATACATACATACATACATACATATATATATAAAATGCAGTATTTCTTCTGAAGGGATAATTATATTGTTTTATATATATATATATAATTATATAATTATATATATATATAATTTCGTATCCAGTGATATGAAATAATAACAGGACAAATTTATTACCATTTACTGCACCCAAGCAGAGATTCTTTGTGGCCTTAAAATGTAGTTCATTAAGTGTTAAGCTATGGGAAATCAGAAAGTGTAGCCTGGCCTTCCATTTCACTGTGCGCTTTACAACTGAGGTTTCCTAAGGGGATTTTGTGTCAAAATCATGTTCTGTCCATGGAGCACACCTGCAGATAAGCCAGGAGCTGGTGAGGTGGAGAGAACAAAAGTCATCACAAAAATGTGTCATCATTGGTCCTTATATATAAGGCATTACTCGCCTTTACTCCCCCACAGCTCACAAACTCCACATCCTCAGCAGAGGAATTAACTACTTTGGCATACCAGCTGTCAGTGTCTCCAGAGAAAACCAGCTTGCTTTTTTTTTTTTTTTTTTTTTTCCCTAGAAGTCCCAAGGCAATATAGATTTGAACACCCCTTCTTGAGTCACTCTTGAAGTATCTGTACATTGTTTTGTAAAACTGAGGCCTTTCCAGAATAAAAATACCCTAGAGGTTTTGAACATAAGCTATCCTACAGGCTTTATAAATATTCATTTACTCAGACATATAAAGTGCCTGAAAGAATTTTTAATCGCCCTGAAACAGCACAAACCAGGCAGAATCCAGGTGCTTTGTGAACTTCTGGTTCAGTGTTCTTGCCAGAGTCACAGATGTAAAGTCACAAAGAGAACTGCAGTTCCCTTTTCAGTCAAAACAGGAAGAAACAAGGAAATGAGCAAACAAACAAGGAAACAAACAAGAAATTGTTGAAATAGACTTCATGGTCACTATCAGTCTACTCAAGAATATCATCCCATCTTGTCTTATTTCCCTGGGAACACTGCTTGTTTTCAGGTTTTGGTTTGGGTTTGTTGGAGTTTTTTTAAATTTTTTATAATGGTATAGGTCAAACTTGCTGACCTCAATTCTCTGCGTGCCTAGTGTTTGAAATTGTTTAGATGCTCTGAAAAGAAAACAGTCCACCAGCCAGAGACACTAAATACACAGACCTAGCAGAAAACTGTCACACACTGGGCCATAACACCCCCCAAACATTTGGATTGTATCTGCATAGTTTAGTCTCCTTCCTTTCTTCAGCACAAAATTCACTCTGGGTTATTTGTTCCATCTTAATTCTGTTTCTTTAGAGAAACACAAGCTGCAATCGCTCCTCTTCAGACTATCTAAGAGCACAGGAAATCCAGTTAAGTTGGGGTGAGTGGGGTCTTTACACCACTATAGGGATATATATTGCAATGTATTTCAATACCTGAAAATTCTGCCACTGTTTTTCATATTGGTTGCATTCATATGCAACTTCTCCATGTAAACTTTATGAAGCTGGTGGTGTTCTGCCACTTCTTTTTTTAATAGGCCATTTTTAATAGGCCACTATTAGTTCCCAAAAAGGTTTCAATAATTCCCAAGCTACTCAAAATCCATCACAACCATACAAATGCTCTGTAATTATTTGTTTAGAGTGCTGCGATTCTCTTTACATGCCATAAAAGAGAATACTCTGTTCAGATGAAATTAGTGATGCAAGAATTCCACTTAATTCCTGGGAGGTTTGCACAATCAGATGACATTGCAGTACCACACGAAGAGGAACTGCATAATAGAAATGTGCTAAATGCTGCTGTTGGGCTCTCTTCCCCTCCTTTCTAACAAAAGTCTGGAGCGCCTCGAAGGGCAATTGTAACCCATAGGAAAGATGTGCGCTAATTATCTACTCATCTCCTCTTTTTGAAGCTAACTGATACATTTCCATCTTAAACAATGAAGGCCAACGTTTACAAATACTTTTTATGCCTATCTGCCTGCTCTTTTTTTTTTTCCTCATTTTTCCAAAAGTTATAATTTTCTCTGGGTTTTTTCCCTTGCAAGGGAAGAGTGAGCCCCAGCACTAAGCAGCACCTTCAGTGTGACTCAGCCTGCCGGGGGGAATGCCAGCCAGCCTCGGGCAGACCCTCTGGAAAGGGAAAACTGACACAGGAGGGAAGGAGGAACACCACTGATTCTAGCCAAGTGAATGACGGAGGAAGGGAAACCAAATCTAATGAGAGCAAGTCCCTAAATTTAAATTTCAGTCAGGAAACGAATCGGTGGGGGAAAGTGCTGTCCTTTACACAAATTAGTTCTGTCACAGGACAAGAATTAAGCAGACAAAGCCACCTTCAGTACCTCCTCCAGTACCTTTCAGGAGACGGTTTTGCACATGAAAAACATCAAGTTTGTTCTTAAACCGCGCGTATTCCCAAGCAGTGAAGCCCACCCTCGTCCCATCCCAAGGGAGGCTGCTTTCCCTCGGGCACTCAGCAGCCATTTTGCAGCCTCCAGTCACCTCAGCTCGCACTCCTTCAAACCTTCTCCCAGCCTAGGGCTCGGACCTGACACCCAAAGTAACTGAAAAGAAGAACATAGTACAAACTCACTCATCGCCATGGAAACAGCCAAGCACCAGGCCCAAGCACAGGGCAGACATTCCTCTTTGCCGTGCCTTTGTGGCACACAACCCGCAACCCCACAGCACCTGCACCTCGGCACTCCCGATCGCTGCCCACTCCCAACTCCTCCTATGGCACTGAGGCTACGGAAGGAAGAGGCATTTTTCAGCGGAATCTTTCGTAAAATGTTTTCTGTGCCTGCCTCTGTCAGATGCTGTTTATAATATGCCTCTTCCCTAAAGTCATAATCTTACCTTAAAGCCTCTTGCTCTCCCTGACAAATTTATACTAAACTGGATTGTGGTTAATACAGCTCAGGTTCTCTGTGTTGTTTTGCTTTATTGTCTCTAGGGTTGGTTTATCCTTCATATTTGCCTCTTCTAATGCAGCCACATAGTGAAAGACATCAACATTTCTTTTGCAGTAATCTCCCAAATCTCTTTCCTTCGTCTCTTTCCTTCTTCAGTATGCTGCACATTTTTGTCGTTTAATAGGTTAGACTTATTTTTTATTTTTTTTTTTTTTTGACTCAGTGCTCTTAGACTTCATATTTTACATCACGTACACTAAACTTTGGTTTCATTTACTGGCCCAGACGTTTAGGAGATGCCTCTATCTCTGAAGCAGGTTATGTTGCTCCTCTTTACATAAGGCTGCCAGCTAGTAAACATTAAAATTAAGTCAGTTTTACTGCTTTGGCAAGTCTACCTAGATGCATTTTTCTGCATTTAAGTAGCTTTCTGATAGGGAAGATGTGTGCTAAGTCTTTACAAACAATTCGGTGGGTGAAGGTATGGGGTTAATAGATCTTGGAAATGGTTGTTAATTTCTCTACTGACTTTGGGCAGGTTTGTTAGGGAGCCCGGGCAGGCCAGCTCCTGAAACACACAAGTGGATCTGCATAAACCTGAGTTGCTGAACTTCGGGTTAAAATGACAGCTTCAAGGGGGGATATGTGGCATTTTAGTAACTGGGCGATACAGAAACATCTGCTACTGCAAAAGCGGGAGGGAGGCATGTGCAGAGCCAGCTCCACCAGCCTGTGCTTAGAGCTTTGCTTGATAAAAGTTAACTGCCACTTACCACTCGATTACATCTGATTCATGGGAGTCAGTCAGCAGAAGGCTGTGTGTGCTACAAAAATGTAGACCTACATTTTGGTTAACATGCAAACAAACAATAACACCAAAGCTGGGCATGCTAACAGACACAAGATATCGAGATTGACAGCTTGAATAAGTTTCAGACTCACACTGATACTTTGCTTTCATTCAAAACTCTGCTTGCAAACTGCTCTTTAAAGTGCGATCTCAATCAAATTTTTCACGGCTAGATTTAAGACAGGCCCTCTGACTGTGGTCTCTACCAGCACTGCTAAGGGTTTGCTAGTTACTGCCAGTAATGGTGATAAACTTAAAAGCTGGTGCTGCTTGCTCAGTGATCCGTCAACGAATTATGAAAGTACTTAATCTGATACACAGTAAATCCATAGTAAAAAACCCCTCCTAACATCAGTGAGTTTCCCTACAGTGAATAAAGATAAGCTTGTGTAGGAGTCAGGCAAAATCTATGTTACCTTAGTATGTTCCAAAGACAGAAAATGAACTATGTGATAATGCATAGGGGCTACAGCAATAGCTTGCATCCAAATATTTTGAATCCTGAAATAATAACCCTCTTGGCTTTAAATGCATATAGTAGAAAGAGAGACTAATTTAACACAAGACTTATGGACTTAAGTAGCCTTTAAGGACTGAAGTGGGCCTTTGCTCCTGCATTGTTTCTGAGGTGAGAGCAAAAAGACTTTTCTGTTGCTTTAACTTCTGGTTTTCACACAGAGAGTTGGTAACCAAAGGGCTGGGGAGGCAGCTGGCTCTTGTCTCTGCAGGTAATTTTCTGGAGCAGGGGGCTGAGTGCTGACTTTCCCCAGCCATTGTGGTTCTGCAGGGAAGGCTGGATGCTCATGGAGCAAAAGGAGCTCTTCTCACCTTTTTCTTCTCCCAGTTCCTCCTCCTATTGTTGTGCTTTTTTTCTTGCTCTATTAGATATCTTTGAAATACTTCAGCAGTTTATGGTATCACAGGAATTTTTCATTATTAGTTTTGTAAAGAGTTGAAATGGTCATCATGTATCCAGGCCTGAAAGAATGTAAATCAAAATATCCCTTTTCTTACCTTCTTATATTCTTTCAAGAATTGTGAAGCTATGGGCCTCTGTTAGAGTAAAAATAGTACTTATTACAGCAAAATGGAAAGATTCCAAACAATTATAGTAGGACCATCCCATGCTTTTATCTGTAAACCCTTCTCTTTCTCACCTACTGAATGTGAATGGCTGTCTCAGTGGATGACAAACAAGTATCACTAGGACAAGGTCCAGGTTTAGGGCTGAGGGTCTGTCCCTCTGCAAATTCAGAGTTTCTTGTACACTTCTGTATTCCTACAAAATTGTCAAACTGCCTGAATTAGCTAAGCGGCCGAAATGATAACAAGGGATAAAGACTTGGTCTCTAGATCATCTTGTTGCCATTCTGAAGGTCATTTATGGATTTTGGCAGACAAAATACACAGGGAAAAAGCATAATTGAGGATTGAAGTCTGATGGAGTGTTTTCATTTGGTTCTTTGTGATTCAAAGAGCTTTCAATACTTTTTCCCATTTTTCTTTGAAGTGTCAGCCCAGTCCAAAATGGGCTCTGGGACTTCAAGGGGCTTACAGCCTGATGTGACAAGTTCCACATGCAATTAAAAAGATATATTGACATGTGCAATCTCTGCTGTGTGTGAAAAATAGAGATTTAACAGTAAATAACAAAATGTGTTTAGTGTTGTAGGTGATTCTCTTTCCATCAGCTGCTTGGGAGATTGAAAAGGACTGTGAAAAGCAAGGAAAGAAAGCAAGACAAACAAATGTTTCGCAGTGCTCAAAGTCACAAGCAACTATGCTGATGCCACGTTGAAAGTATTTCAGTCAGAAAACCTCCCCCTACCTTATTCTCCCAGCTGCATTTTCTCTTGTGAAGGAAAAGTTTACTCTGCAAGTTATCAGAAAAGCAAACAAACAAGGAAGTTTACACAAAAATCAAGGGGAATGGAATGATAGGACAATGACAGGAAACAACAAAAGCAAGGAAATACACAGATAAATGTCAAATGCACCCCTTGGACCCTTCCATTTGTTTTACAGCAGCTAATTTAAAAGACTCCTCCTTCCTTACTTTCAGGATGCCTCCTGCTGTGTCAAGGTTTGAAGGCATTAAATACTATTTACTTTTAGTACCTGGTGTGGATTTCACTAGCACTAATGGATGCACATTAGGGGTGGGAGAAGACCCCCTTCACAAAACTTCTGGGGACAGGGCAGAAGTTGATCTGACAGAGAAATCTATGATCATGTTTTTAAGACAATTTTGCCGCAAAATTCCTGCACAGACCCGGACTATAAGACTTAATTTTATTCTGCTTAAACTCACTATCTCCATAACAGCAAGATAATACATTTGCTTGATCTTTGTGGGTGAAATTTTTCAGTACCACTGAGAGTTAGCTTGAAACAGAGAGTAATATCTCCCTGGATTTCAGCAGGAGGATATTATTTGTATGCTTTCATTTGTATGCTCAGGTTTTCCCCAGCTGTCTGCCTGGATCATAAGTGCTTTGGGTCAGAGATATTCAGTGTGTGTATTTCAGTGTCTATGTTAACCCCAATTCACACAGTGGAGCTCTGACTTTGGATTGGCACACCAAGCACCAGTGAATAACAGTAATTGAGTGGGGAGTGTGGACCACCATCTTTCAGCCAGGAACCCGGGATACTTGGTTGGGTTGAATCTGAATTAAAGGCAGATAAATTTAGCCTTGGATTCTTTTATTTTATTTGTTTCAGACAAGATCCAACATACAAGCACGGACTAGGCAAAATCCTCTACCCTTTTCTGAATAGTAGTGTGAAAAATGGGAAAATCTTTGTTCATGAACAAAATTAATGGGTTTGGGATGTTATTTTCAAATTGTTGTAAAAAGTTTTTCATAACAACACTTCTTTTACAATTTTTTTAATTGCTCAGGAATATTACTTTTCTTCTTTAGTGAAAGGTCACACAACTATATACGGTCTCTTAAAATCAGTGAATGCATAATGGCTTCTTCTGCTCTAACAGGAATCATTAAACAAATTCATAAATCAATGAAGCACACCAATGCATTACTTTAATTATCATTTTTGCTCAGATGGTTGGTTCATGTAATGTAATTGTTTACTATGTCTGAGTATTACTCCAGAGAAGCTTGGCTGGATCTTCATTTCAAAATCTATTCTAATTTCTTAAGCTTTTTTATAAAAGTAACAAGCACTAGGCTATGTAGCAGACCAAAGAAATTCAGTTAAAGGAAAAATACATCCCTCCTCCCCTCCTCTTTTGGCGTTTGTTATGAGATAATTTTAAACATTCTTGTCATTCTGTGTGTTTTCTTAGAGATGAATGCTATCCTTAGATTTGTCAGTTAAACCTCCATAACAGTTTTTAGGCACTACAAAGCATTGAATGTCATTTGATAGGCAGAGTTTTTGAGTTGCACTTCAATTTATGAGTTGGCCTCAACACTGCCACACTTAGGGTATTAGACACAACCAAAGAGAAAATGGTAGACATTAATAGCATGAGGAGCACCGACATTTTTCTTTGAAATGCAAGGAATAATGGGTTAAGATAAAATACTATAAAATTCATTTTCTTGAAATTATGTTTTCCCTAGCTGAGTGGTACAGAATAGCTAAGTGTTTGACAATCATGATTTATGCTTCTAGCAAAATCAAGGGATTGTCTCAGAAATAAAGAGATTAAAACCCCTTTGACAACCATAATTTGGATTATTATTTATCATGTTTTCAGCTTTTGGGGTTTGTGTTTTCACAGAGAAATGAAACTCCCATAATATGATAACCTTGGGCAGTGGGGTTTCCAGAATAAAATAGAGCTAAGAATATCACGAAGTCCCTGTGATGGGATTTACAAGCGCCCAATGGCCTGGATGAAGTTAACTCAGGCAGCAAATTAGGGCCCTGCTCAGGGTATTGAACAGCAGGAAGTGAGGATATTCCTCAGCCAAACAGACTTTGAGAGATCTGAGTCAAAGACCAGGATTTCAGGGGAGCATAAAGGGGAAATCTGGGCTGGAGGAGGGAGGCTGAGAAAGACTGTACATTTACAGTGTAGAACAAAGGACTGTATTAGATGAACAGATCACCTGGCTGAGAATGAGCTTTGCATTTATCCCTGAAGACAATATAAGCACAATTCTTTTGTATCCCTGTAGTCGCTCAAATTGGCTACAGTAGGACATTTGTGATTTTCAGACATTCAAAACTGAATGGATTGAAAAGAATCTGTGACTTCTCTCGCCATGTGTCTCATAACCTACATATTCCTTCAATGACGAGGCATGAGAATGCATATTTCTGTCCCGTGTCTTTTTCTGAGTAAAGAGTAAAAATGTCTTAAGTTTATTTTTATTACATACAAGATGTTTAAATGAGAAGTGCTGTCTAAGTTTCTCATTAATGCTAACATAAGCCACGTGTGTATATCAGATACAGGTCCCCTGAAATCTGTATCTCCCCAAATGTGGTACAATCCGTCTTGGGATCTAAAGCTAATAAGCAGGTAATAGGACAATCATATGAGCCTTGCTTATTTACAATTGTTATTAAAGTAATTCAAAAGCAGTAGTGAGGACAAGAAGAATATATTAAACCATATTGCTTTTTAAGTGAAAGAAAGATGCTGCATAAGGTGACTAGAACAATAAAATGTTACGTGTAATCACATCAGAGCTAGGTCTCCCAAAATCAGTGGAGTTTCATCACTAATGACTGTGGTTATATCTTACCGTGTTCAGATTCTGTGGATCTTGCAGCTTTAGGAATTATAGTATAGTATTTAAAGGGTCATATTTAAAAATCATTGCTGAAAATTTAGAAACAAGACAAAGAAATTTATAGCAAAATTTTAAGAAAAAGTAAATCATTAAGCTGTTTCAACTCCTGTACCCAGATATCCTTGGTGTAATCTGGAAATTAAAATATGTAGTGATTCCATTACTTTTGTATAGTGTGACATTTCAAAGAAATCTTTAATTTTGTGTACACCCCCTCAACAACACCCTCCCTCCCAAAAAAACGCAAACAAACCCAAACAAATAAACAAACCCCAAATCTCCAATAATAATTCAGAAGTGTTAGTAATGCATTTTCCCCAGCATCTTATTAACTTCTACTGTTTACACACTTCACACATTACATATGTAATGTTTTCTCCTACTGGTGGCATGTTGCTTCAAAGATTGAATTATACTCTTGCCTGGGCTGGAAATCTCAGGGTGTCTCTAGAGGCTAGAATTTGTCTTGAAGAACAACCATTAACACAAACTGCTCCATGAGCTGTACCTCAGCAGGACTTACAGTTCAACTGTCTGTTGAACTTCTCCAGCTTTTTTCTTTGCCCTTTCTATAGTATGACTTTTGTGCTGATCAGAAATTAGCTAAGTTGCCCAAACACATGATAATAGGAAGGGCAGAAACCTGATGTCTTGACTAAGAGGCTTCTGCTGCAGGCTCTGAATGGCCAGTGGTGTAGTTTCTTTGTCTATGTGAAACTTGTAAGTTTCACTGTAAAGGAGTTCTTACTATTTTTAATCATTTGTGGGAATCTGTAATCAAAATCACAATCAGTTGCTGATGTGCTCCACGTAATCTTAATTCAAAAACATGATATCATTAATTGTGTTTTGCTAGCATTAGGAAAGGAATCTTTTCAGCAGATACCAAATCATGTATATCAGAATACTTGGGACTAAAATAAAATAATGTACCATTTGAGCTTCAGAAGGCTAGAAGGTGTTGTCTGCAGATTTATTTATGCCTGCTTTTACTGTAGATTACTCTAAATTAGTCTTCCATACAACTTCTCTGAGAAGTATCTAGACTCACCTGGCCCTCCAGAAATATAAACAGCATCAATCGAGCTCTCTTTTGTATAGATTTAGGGTTGTATGGCATGTCTATCAGCAGCAGCACAGACCTTTTTTCCCTTCCTTGTTGGGAAAATTTCAGTGAGTGGTTTTGTTCATAAGACAGAGGAACTTTGAAATTCTCAGGAAACACACAGCAAAAGCCATGTTACAAAAGGTAATGTTATGAAACAAATGAAAAGAAAAGTTGCACAAAACAGAGAACATGGTGAGTACTGCATGTTCAAATGACTTTTTTGGTTATAAATCATTTACTGTCATCATATGCAACCTGATCCATTCATAGACCAAACTTAAAAAGATATAAAATGCTTAGGACTTGAAAGGAGTTGAAATTTCATTGCAACTAGCATGAAGACATTCGTTCATATAATTTGACTGCCTGCAAATTGAACAGCTCACTGTTTATCCTTGATCTCTATACTGGTTTTATCAGCAGAGATGGGTTTGGCTGTAGAAAAATGTGACCTCGTGCCATAAATTACGTACCTGTCTTTATGAGCAGCAGTTGCAATGATCTTTTGGGGGGTGAGGGGTATCTGTTGCTGTTACTGTGTTCTTAGGGCTTTTTAAAAATACAGTTATCTCTTGAGCACTGCAATGTGATCAGCCTGGTACTTTGCACTGATGAGGGCTGTCCAACAGGACTTCTGTGGCCCACAGATTTAGCCTGCTGATTTACCATGTCAGAGCAGATTTTCCCTCATCCTTTGCCCTGTTAGACTGCAGTTCTTTGTGATCTGGTTTCTCTCCTCAGAGAACCAGTCAGCGACACCACTGTTCTCTGCAGTGTTTCCTCAGCTCCCTGTTGAGTCTAACTCTGCACCAAAACTGGGAGAAAAATACACATTATCCATATTATTACTGTTCCACCTAAGTAAATAGCCATGATCCAAGAGAAGAAAATGAGAGCATGGCCAGTCACTGGTGCAGTAGTGCAAGAAGATTGCACCCTCGGAATGATGATGTCTGTGTGGCACTGATACACGTGCACAGCTGAGAACCTACGTGGGAGGGAGTTTTCTTTGCACTGTTTTCAAAACAGGTCCATGCCCTAAGGGCAAAGCCTGCTCTCCAGATGGAATATAGTGAGGTAACAGGGCTTCAGCTACAGACCAAACAGCCAAATGTCTTCTCCAAAGCTATCTTGATTTATTTATTTTTACAAGGTTTTGATTCATTTTGTTCGAGTGAAATGGCTGCTATTTCTGCCTTTGCTCAGTTTGAACATGTTTTAATAGAGGATTAGTCTCCTCAGGCAGGTGCAAGTAAAGTGCTTACAGGGTACGACAGTGAAAAGAACCGGCCGGTAGGGAACAAAATCTCAACACGTTGTGGTATAATAAGGCCATTTAAACAGAAGTGAATGTTTGACATTTACATTTCCCTGTCTCCTGTACAAGGCCAGAACAATGTTCTGAAAATATAAAAGTGGGGGGAAAATATTTTGCTTAAAACAACAAAAAAAAAATCCCTTTAATTTTTTAAGCCTCTGGCCCTGACAGCTTGTCATGGGAAAAACTGGGTGCGCTCCATCCCTAGGGACAACTCTGTTTTCAATTGTTCCACAGATCAGCTCTGGTGTCACTTCAGAGAAAAGACACCTGCTCCTGTCTCAGCCAGTGGTGAAACAGCTAGCACTATTTAAAATTAACAAAAACTTGAAAGGAATGGGAAAAAAGAGAAAGTGAACTTAATGAAAATTAGAGACTGGGGATAGGAAAATTATAAGAGAGGGAAAAAATTAATAAAGCCTATGTTATTTACTCTAACTTTCTAAAGCCATGACTAATACATAATTTAAATATGTTTAATTAATTAATCCAGTAAATGGATACCTAGCAATTTCAAGGAGCTAACAAATAAGCTAAGATAGATTACATTATCAGAATAGGCAGAGAGCATGCCCAATAATATCTGAGCTAATTTGTCTGTTAAATAACACATCATTGTTCCACTTCAAATTCCTCCTTAAAACCTCTTTGCTCTGTTGCACCTGTGAATGGTAAGGCTTATAGTTCTCAAGGAATACTACTGATTACATTGGTGAATTTTCTCTCATTTTCTTTTGGTTTATAGTGTTTGTACTATCTTGCACTTAAACACAGCTCAGGAATTTGTCCAGCCTCTTTGGAATGATTTCAGCAGAATGAACTTCAAGTAAGAACAATTATTATGCTTGTAGACAGCATACTAACACTACTAAAAAATTAATAAAAAGAACGGCATTGAGTAGCTCATACTTTGGTTTCATTCTTGAAAGTCACAATCATAATTAAAGATACATTTTCTAGTTAATTTTCTAAGAAAAGTAAAGCATAAGAGAGACTTTTGAGCTCTAGGATAAATATTTTTACTGCTTTAACATTTTTTAGGAAATAATGAATACATAAAAAAAAAAAGAAAGAACAACAATAAAAATTAAATACTTGATATCTATAAGAAGAAAACTCTTTAGATGAAAAAAAAGCTGGTCTGGGTGTCTGCCAAAACTTATATCTAACACAGATCCCTTTAGGCTCAGCTAACCTTGGTTTTGATGGTGGAGAGAGAGAGAAATAGGGCAAGAAAAGGGATACAGTTTTGTGTCAGCAGAAGTGATGTAGGCACTTGTACAGGGACAGTGTCATGGTGAGAACTGTATAGAGAGAGAACAGAGTGAGGATATCTGAGTAAGGATGTCTTTTGACCTGCATATAAACCAAAATACAGCTAATTAATAATAAGATGACAAAGAAAAGTTTTATATCTAAAACTAGTGAAGACTTCATAAAGAACTTTAATCCCATCTGCCTCTCTCCCAGAAAGATTAAGATAAATTCAGAAATTATTTTGATCCTTCTATAAAGCCTTAAACCTTCTTAATATAACTCAAAGCCTATCTTGGCTTAAACTCAAAAGGCCAATGTGTATTTTTCAATTGCTGACATCTGAATATCTCATTAGTATGTTGAAATTATCACTCAAATGACTATTTTATTTGCCTAAGTGCTGATTTATTAGACCAAATCCAAGATTTGGCAGTATTGTCAAGGCACCCATATTTGAAAAGTGAGTTCTGACTTTGAATTATATGTGACAATCTTTGTGCTGCTGTTCAGTGCAAGCAAGCCTTCAATCTATCCACCATGTCAATTCTTATACCAAAACCTGGGGTACTGTATATAACTTATTAGATGCTACAATGCATCCAGATCTTGTCTTTGGGTTTTGCTTGATTTTATTTGATTGTTTGGGGATTTTTTCAATTTATTTACAGAAAAGCACTGCAGTTTAGGGAACTTTTTTTTTCGATTTTAACTGCTCCTTTATAATCAAAACTTCATTTCCAGAGTTTAACAGCTGATGTGGGTTTGAAGGAAAAAGACCAGAGAACAGCTCTGTAGGTAGCAGAAGTGAGAGAGCTAGAAGCTTAAAGGGTTCAGAAAGGAAGAACAAAGGAAAAGTTAAGGGTACCCCGAATGACACATTTGCTGATGACAAGTGGATGATGACTAATGAAAAGCTGTTAGATAACCACCTTCCATTGAATCCTCATTCTACATATAGGAAACTATTGAAAAGGCAGATCTTTAGGTTCAAATTTATCTTTTAATCATTGAACATGGAACTGGCCAATCTGGGAATTTCAGCTTTGTTGCTAAATATCAAAAAATCTATTGCAAATTTGAAAGAAACATCACAGCAACAACAAACAACAAAAAACCTCAAGATCTCCCGTTATAAGAAAATCCTTTGTTACTACCAGAAAAGTTGTTTGAAAATACAGATTAATTGAAATGTATAATATCCTTTTAAAGTGAAACTGAGCTCGTTCTGTTAATAAACAGTTTATCCTTGTAAGAGTGTTATAGTAACATTGCACAGCTTTGTGGAATAGAAGGTTCATTCTCTATGGCTTTTCTATTATTATGAACTGCAGGAACACATAAAAGGTGCTACGTTTGCAAAGTATTATTATTCAAACCTATCAATGTTAAAAATCCTTTTTAGTTAATTTGCCCTCACAGCTTGAAACACCCTGGCAGTTCTTGAAGCTCTGGTGTTTTCTCTAGACAGCCTTTGGCATAATTCCAACAGTGATTCTGACCCTTAAAAGACCTGGGACTTCAGTTAAGGCCCGTCAGTCACACCAAACTGTGACAGATCTGTGGTGTGGGCAAATACCACGGAGAGGCTCTAATGCTGTCCTCACACTCATTTTAACTAAGTCCCCTGAAAAGTCCTGGGTCACGTTTATGGAGCGGTGACTTTATTGTTTCAAGAAAAAGAGAAGGTATGGTTTATTATTGCACGAGGATGCCCAATGCGAAAGTACCTTCAAAAAGTGAACATATATTTGTCCCTATGAACCACAATCACAGTGGGATACACAGATATGTGAGTGTTCAAATGTGTGTGCAAAATCTGAAGGAAAATAGACATGTTCCTGAATGAGACATTTTTATTTTTGAAATTGACAGTGCCTATTATGTGCAAACTACTTTGCATTTTTACAGTTAGGAAATGTCAATAAATCCATGGCATGTAAAAGGGCACTTCCACTATGGCAGTTATTGGAATTCTATACTTTGTCAAATGCATGTATTTCTTAATTCAATAATCTTTAAAAGCAATACTCATTGTGGTTTACAGTGTGACACCTGACCTTTTGTTAATGTCAAATACCATTTTGCTTTAGCATGGAAAATTATTATATTTCTATAAATATAATCATTATTCTTGGGGAAAATGTATTAAAGAAATAGAATAGGAAACTGATCAGCTAATCAATTATTTCACATGACAGTGATTTTATGTATTACTGTTGACATTTCTGTAAGTACCCTAAAAATGCCCTAAAAGAGAACAGCAACTCTGGGTCAAAATTCTGCCTGTAATACTGGCCTACTAGCTGAGAGTAGAGAAAAAAACAAATATTCTGTTGTGCTGATTGGCAAGAAGAATGTAGCATTAGGTTGTTTTTTCAGCCAAGCTTGATAGAATTTCTGACAATGCTTATACAATATGTAGTTTGGACCTCTCCTTAAAGGAAGCTAAGTACAATTTACAAAATACCTATTTAGTTGTCATAGATATGTCCAGTTCTACCTTAAAAGCAAGCTAGCAGCAGGGGAGATAAAGAATTCAGTTCCACATCATTAGGAGATACAGAATTTTTTTGCTGCCCTAAGCAAATATCCTTGCCATTGAATGGAATGTATCAGTTAAGCTTGAATCCACTGCTTGACCAGTGTATTCATGCAGATTTTCTATCAATATATGCTTTTCTTTTCATGTTGACGGGATAAATCTCATTGATTCCTGTGAGCATTTGTGTTAGAGGGAGAGTGTAGATTAAAAAAGAACTCTGAAATATGTGTATTTTTTACATATCTCTATATATGTAAATATGGCAAGAGATTCTTTTCTACTGAGCAGCTGGACTTTACTGAACCGTCTCGCACTGAAGTGTATTGTTCTTTCTGTTGGGATAGACTAAGGCAAAATTTTCGCCTGTGGAAGAAAAGCAATGCACTTTCTTTTTGTTTATGATGTGCCTCCAATGGTGCTTCATGTGCCAGAAAATTATCCTTTAAATAGAAATCTTCTTCACCTTCCATGCTTTGGCATTGACATTGTTTTCTTTATGAGCTAAAGTGTAGAAAGATACAACACAGTCTTAGCGTGGCTTAGCAAGAGAGTGGTGCCAGATTTAGACTTTGTTTATGACATAGTTCTTCTATGAATATGCAAGCAAAAATCAAAAGACTCTCCAGCTTGTGAAAAGGAATTCATTATGAAACCCCACAACAAACCTAATGAGAACTTTAACAATTCCTTATTCAAACATTTTATTAGAGGGCAAAAGAGTAGCAGAGATGAATCAGTTGCCTTACTAATATATGAAATAAATGAGACATCAGCTACATTCATGTGTGTGAAGAGCAGGAGAATATTTTGGAATATTTGTGTGAATATTTTAGGTTATTAAGCTTTCTGCATGTTATTTAAAAGGAGGAAGATGGGTTAAAAACTGGGAGTCAGAATAGAGCTGTTTGAAAGAACCTTTCACCTCCAGGATTTTCTTTGCTAAAGATAATAGAAGACTCAGTCATCTAGACAGTAATTTTTAAAAATGAACCACCACCTAGAGAAGAGAGAATTTTCCAGAGACAGCATTTTACTACTGCTGTTACAGACTTTGCTAAATTTGGCCTGGACATTTTGCCCCTAGACATTCAGTAATTGAAATGACCAATAGAGGCTACGGCCATAGCTTTGAAAAAACCTGTGTTGCCTACTTGTAATTCATTGCTGGTTGCTTAGCTTCCCCTAAAAGTCAACTCCTCATTTACAGTTGATATAAGTCTTTCTTTAAAGGCTGGAGAAAAGGTAATGTGAGTTATGAACCTGCTTTTCAGGACACAGACAAAAGTCTTCTTCAAGACCTCAGTGAATTGGTTGGTGCTGTTTTCCATCAAGGGAAGCAACTACCCCAGGGCTCTGAGAGAGGAAGGAGGTCGTGTGAGTGCTTCTCAATCCATTTCAGACAAAATGAGCTGGGTTAGCTCGTAGTCCATAGCTTCAAGAGTCCATTAAGCTTTCCCAGTTCATTTTGTCTGTAATGCAAAGGAATGTGTACACAAACTCCTCCACAAAAAGAACTTGGAGGATAGCAGCTTCTGGTGGAGTAAGGTGACAGACCACTGGGGGAAAAGCCATTTTCCACTGCTTGCTCAGGAATGCTTTCCCATGAAATCTAAGTCAAAGCAGACAGACCATCAGACCATCACCTTTAATGCAAGGCAAGGAAAAGCCTGGCCCAGTGAGGTTCCCTGAGATAGTTTTGTAAAGATTGGCACTTGGTGGAGAAACTTTTAGAAAAGTCAATAGTTAACCCACAACCATTTTAAACAAGAGTTGATAATGAAAACTTGAAAAAACAAAAAGTGAATGCTTAGCTAAAAATCTTACTTGCACTTTAATATGTGCATAGGAAAGCAGGTGGATCTCTACCTGATTTACTAAAAGATGCATTTGATAGTAAATGCCTTTGAAAAAAACTATATATTTAATTACAGTAAATTTATGCAAATAAATTACAGATGTCAGGATTCACTGGAAAAATCGATAAAATCTGACTTTCTTTTAAAAATGCATGGAATATCAGAGAGCTATGGATGTATCCACTGAACACTTTCAAAGACTGAAAGAAAACAGGGAATAAAAACATAGAAAGTGCTCTGGATAGATAAAGGCAGAGAGCACTTTACATCCTTGACCTTGACAGCCTTACAAACCAGTGATGTTTGATGGTACAAGAGTGGCTTCAGAGTCTTTGGACAGAGCCATATGCAAGCATTTAATTGCAAAATCAGGTTGAAAAACATGTTATTTCACAAGAATTGTAAACCTATGGTTTTGTCTAATAGGACACTAATGCCTGTATTTAACTTTTATCAGATGAATCATTCCATACCCTCTCACCTTAAGCAAATTAAATGCTTCAGCCGTAGCATTTCAGGGCCTATAAGCCAAATTATGTAGACTCCTCAGCCCCAAATATATTACTGGGAGGGGAACACTAATTTTAAGATATTGTAGCATACACCACATCATCTTCTCTTTTCAGAGAGAAAGTTACAAATTTATCTCTTCTAATGAGAGAGAATGAAGTATGGAAAGAGATGAGGAAAGGAATATGACACTGGAAACCAAACTGGTTTATCTTAAAATTCAGCAGTGTCTACTGCTTTGCTGAAGGAATGTAACCTGCTGGTGACAGCAATCATGACTTGACAGAGGATCAATCACAAGAGTTACAAGTGCTTTGCCCTTTTTCTGATATGTGACAGTTTTGGAAAACAGCATCCTAGATAATCCCTTGTGGAACAACTTTTTGGATTATCTCTAGTGACCCTAGTTTTCCTACACAAACAGAAATGTGCTTCATATTATTAGCCCCAGTTAGGATAATAGCCTTGGTAACAAAGAGGTGCAGAATAACTGGGGAGCTTTTCTGTGCTTGGCCTATACAAAAGGCACCTTGAATAAACAGAATAAAACAGCAACAGCAACAAAAGTGTAAGGCTACCTGCAGCTGCAGTGTGCAGCTCTGGTGGGAACAGTTTTACTGACCGTGAGGAGTTTGATTCACTCCTTGCATTTCTTCTGTTTTTAGCCAGTAGAATTTAATGAAATAGTCAGTTTAGTTGCCTTCCAAAATTCACACATTAATTTAAAATTGGAATACCACAGCTATGAGCCAGACCTCTTTTACTTGGCCAGTGTTCACCTTGTAAATATATAAGTGGCTCCTGCATTAGCAAAGTCTTCCATGCCCAAAGACTAGGAGAAGATTTGGAAGATTAGGATGCACAGTTTTGAAAGGATTTTCCAAGTTTGATATTTGCACCTGTGTAACTAGCAAAGGACAAAGTTTAGCCCTTAATATTATTTTATCCTGGCAGCATTTTAATATATCCTGGCTTGATTTTGCATCAATTCCTAACTCCTTAACAGTTTTAAATATGGCTGTGACTTACAGCTGGGGTCACTGAACAACGTTAGCTAAACATCCAGAGTGTGATATTTTATTACAGTTAAGCTTTTTCAAAAGCCAAGAGGAATCTGTGAAGAAAATACTAGAAATGGAATTTTTAAAGTCTATATGGCTACAAAGTCATATAACTTATTTACGTATATTTTAAGGATATTGATTCCAAAGAAGAAATGCACCCACAAAAAGAAACCCAAGTTAAAGGCTAATGTGTAAATTGCTTTAAAAACTGTAGTTGCTGTAATTACTTGGAGCATTTTACAAGCAACTAGGGACTGCTTTGGATAGATGACTGAAATTTAATCAGTATCTGGCACAGATTGCCTTTCTTTCACACCTCACATTTCTGAAGTACTATTCTAGGGGAACCTGCTAGAATTGTGAGCTTTTGTTATCACATTTATCTCTCTATGTGGCTTCCAAAAGAGTGACTTCCCCAGATCTCCCAGAAGATGTAGGTCTGGGTCCTTTTTTAGGAGCATATGTCTTTCTTTTCATTTTTGGGCGAAGTTCATTCCTCTACCCAGGCTTTGTAATCACATGGAACTTTATGTTAATGAAATATAGAAAATATTGTTAATGCTGCTACCTAATACTACAAGATAAAGGAAACATGTACAGCTCTTTGTACTTACAAGTCATAAACATTTGTGCTAAACCTTTTACTAAATACAACTTATTTCTTCTTCAGGCTTTATTTCATTATTTGTATTAGCTGTCCTGAAACTGTCAGTTAAAGAAAGGGGGTCCCCAATGATCTATGCCTTTTAAAGTCAGAAGGAAACAAAAAATAATTAGGTATGGTAAATGTGAAAATTGATCTATCTGAAGAATGTGCAGTTTACAAGCAAAAAATCAATAAGTTTACACCATTCAGATTAAAATCATGCATCAATGTTTTAAATGGTTCAACATGTAGAGGTCTGAAAGTCTAAATAGAATTCATGATGATTACTTTTATTAAAATCCTAAGTATTGGAAGATATACAATGACTGTCTCGGTTCATTACTATATTATCTGCTTTGCAGAAAAATAATATCCTTTACTTGCTGCTTGTTTGTAAAATACTCATTACTATGCCTAGTATACACTGTCCCTGAAGTAAATTAAAACATTTCCTTCTTCAGTACTATGCTTTCCCTTAAGTTGGATTTTTTAAGGGGATTCTTTGAGAAATACAGGGACTATTCTGTGGCATCTGAGTCCTGGCAATCAATTTATAGCTGTTATAGATCATGAAGAATTGCCCATTAAAACAGTTACTATTTGACAAATAACAACATCTGTGTTTAGCCTGGATATTTATCAAGCAGACAGAGCACTTATTCCTGATACCTGAATGAAAGAAGGTCTGCAGGAACAAACTTATTAATCAGTTAGGGTCTGGTTTTAAACCACCTGTCCTATTTAAATAGAAAGCACCAATGTGCACTTTTGCATGTATTAATACTGCACTCCTGATCTGATAGCACTGGAATGTGCCTGTGTTGAGGTGCCATAGCCATGGGCCAAACCACCAACAGTAAAAGCTTTGTAGTAGAAATCTGTTTTCCTTTTCTTGAGAAATGTTTGCACTCTGTTTTGATCTAAAACTAGGGATCTGGTGGACTATACATATTTTATTTAGCCTTATAAAACCTCAGATTGTGGTTGCATTTGCTCACACGGCGGCTGTGCTGTGCCACTGAAGTCAATGGGGACACTGCTACTGAGGTCATTAGCTTTTCAGAGGGTGGAAACTGATTGAAAGAACACCTCATATTTTAAATTCTAAACTAAAAATGAGCTTTGGAAAAATTCTCAATTATTTGTGAGCAAAAAATTTCTTTTAAGCAAAACATTTTGTCAAAATCAAAGGTGTTCCAAGCAGCTTAGTTTTTGAATCCACAGGGGAAAAAAGAAAGCTTTGCATAGGTCCTAGTTACAAAGAGTCTACTATTTTCTAGTAAGGATCAGCTTAACTAAAATAAAGAGGTATGGATAAGACAAAAGTTTCTAAGGAAAGCTTTGTGGTTCATCATCCTACTTAATTTCTTTGAGGATTATGTAGGAGTTGTTAAATGGTGTGGATTTCTGTTCAAATTGAACACAATATGAGACTATTTAATTCCTATTTACTGTTCAAACTACTACAGGTATAGCATATATTTTAATAGCAAACGATGAATTTGGCCCCGCTATTTTATTTTATGTATTCTGCATGCAGTATAAGGTCTGTTTCTTAAGAACAGGTTCAAAATCCATGGAACTTGTTTCAATAAGGAATGAATAATTATAAACTGTGTTTTTTATCCATTAATATAATATGTGTTTGCAGAGCATTTATTTTTCAGAGCTGTATACAAATATTAACAAAACAATCATCACAACATCCTTGTGTGTCAGGTTTTACATATAGCAAAATAAGAAAAAAAAAAAAAAAGATATAAAATATAGTGCCTAGAACTTCAGTCCTATGACTGGGGTGTCAAGCTACTAAAGTAATGCAAATAACAATAATGGTATGGGAGAAACCTTTCAAGTCTGAGTCTCTAACTGGCTTGATTTTCATAGGTTTAGACTTCTGAGAACGCACAACTCCCTTTGAAGTGAATTGAAAATGTGAGTGTCAGCACACATTAAAATCAGACCACTAATTTGGATGCTTAAACATGAAATTTAAATTCACAACTTAAAGTTTGGAAAAATTCGCCTAGGTGACTTTTCCGAAGGTACCTTATAAACCAGTGTTAGACCTAGGAGAGTTTTGATTTTCGACACCTTGTTTTCACAGAGATTCCAGCACAAAAACAATGGACTAAGAAAATCACAATATGGTAGATCTGTGCAGCTAAAGGAAATTGGAGCAGGCAGGGAATACTGCCCAGATATTAGTCCAGATATTGCACATTGCAAGGACAAGACAACCTTCCCTTCTTCCCAGAACGCCTGATTACAAAAATAGCTGAGGCCATACTGCCTTATGGAGAGGACACTGAAGAAGTGTGGTCATTTTATATGAACTCCTTCTCTCACCTGCTTGTGTGTTACCTCCTAACATGTTACACAAAACTAACTGGAATAGCTGTGGCTACAAAACTCTTGTGTCTTAGCTTTGTTTATACTTTTTAAAAGTTGTGCACTGGATCATCCTGTCCAGTGTCCCAAGGTCACTTCCTCAGCTTCAGCAGAGCATGAGGAATTTCTCTCAATTCCAGTTGTTACTGTACAGATATTACTGAGGAGGGACACTATGAGGAGCATCTTCCTCATCAGCTGCCAGCCACAGGTCATGGTCACATTACAGAATGAGTGTTCCTTCATCTGTGTGATTTCCTAGGTTTGATGAGGCCAAAGTTCTCTTCTGTGTTAGGTCTGCAGTAAGACTCAAGAACTAATGACTTGAACACGTAGTGAGTTCCTAATATTGAAATAAGGGGTGGAGCTGGTGAATTCTGTCTATTGCCAGCTCTCTCTGTAAATACTTCCCAGGATATGCCTACCTTAGAAAGCACGGCCACTCAATAGAAGTCAGTTTGCAGTGTAAATCAACAAACACTGAGAACCCAACATACATGTCATGTGTTTGAATATGGGCTAGCTTGTTCGTGTGGTTTGAATGCCCATGACAACTCAGATCCCACCAGAGGCACTCCTGAAACACATCCTCTAGCTTAGTGAGATCCAGAAGGAACAAGGCTGTTTTGTCTCAGGGCTGAAGATCGGTGTTTTGGGAGGACAGGGGAATTTCCTTCAAGAGTGCACTCATAATTTATGTACCCTCTCCTGAAGGTACCCTCTCCATGCTGGTTCTGGGCCTTGGTACTTCCAAGACCTGCATATATCAGGAGTTTGGCCACCGCAGAGCTCTCTAAGGTGGGATGTAGTCAAATACCTCCAGCTTAGAAACCTATGAAGGAAAAGTAATGGAAGTTGGGAGTTACAGCAAGCTAAGCCAGGTTATTACAAAGAATTGTTTTATCCTGGTAATGATCAGGAACAGATCCCACAGTCTCATGTACTAAGCCCCAGCTGAAAGTCCTACTTATACACAGCTGACTTTCAAAGGATGAAATAACAGACTAAAGCTATGGCTGTACTAAAATTGTATAAAATGTAAACAATATTGTAAATAAAGAAAGTTCTATGTGGTTCAGTGTATTTCCATTGCATTTTGTGAGAGAATGAGGCATATGAATGTCAGAAAAAAAGTCAGCTTGTATTGTGATGCTTGGAGCTTTAATTATGAGCAACTCCAACTTTCTATGTTTACAGAAGGGAGATTACCTACATGTTATTTAAAAACCATTGGGTATAAGTTTATAGTGGTAACAAGCAAGTCTAATTTTCTTTCATACTTAGGATTTAATAGGTTGGGCAGAATGCTGCCCAAGGGAAAAAATTAACAAGTAGTAACTTGATATTTATTCTACACAGACATGAAGAAAGCTCACAATGTCTGAAACATTGACATGTATAACAATTTTAATTGTAATGTTGATTTTCTAATAGGCCATTCTGCTATGGTAGAGCTTGAAATAGTTGCAATAGTTTCCAGACAAAAAGAAAAACTACTCCAAAACCAACCCCCAAATCTAAAAGACCATGGCAAAAAAACCCAAAACAGTTTGGAAAAGCTTATGGTGGAGTCATAAAAATTGCACAAAGTTTATACAGTCCAAAGTTGAGAATATAGCATTATCGTTTTGTATAATTGATGCTACCTTTCCTAGGCCACATTTTTTTTCTAACTAAGGTCTTGTATTTCTGATATTTCTTGTCTATGCTGGAGAAAATTTGTGAAGAATCCTCAGATGTTTTCTAGTGCAGATTCCCAGCTCTGCCAGTTTGACTGCAGAAAATGACCAGGAATATGGTGTAACAAATAGACCAGTGCTGAAAATCCTAAAATCTTAGGATGTCACCCCATGTCTGCAGACACAACAATATAAGCCCTGTTACTATTTTTCATTTTTTGCAGATGTGAGTGGCTATACGGTCAATGCTGGTGGTTTACCGAAGAACATGTGGAAAGCTCATGGCAGAATCAATATGTGGAGCACAAGTTTATCCTCACCCTTAGTTCAGGCTCACTTGCATCTGGACTTCCTCCTGACACTAGATTTTGAAAGCCTTATGCATCACAGATTCTTTTATGTGCTCAAGCTAAAGTCTATATGAAACATACAAACCATTATTTTAAATTAACTTCTCTATTTTTACAGTGGATAATTTCTATTCCATTGATATTTATACACATAGCAAATGTATTTGGTGCCTCAGTTACTTTTTTCACATTAGAATTGTCATTTGTATCACATTTTAAGCCAAATTAAATTATAAAAATTCTGTTATGTAACTACTAGCACCATAGTATTTCTTCTTATTATGGCGACAAACAAGGAGTATATTGGAAAAAAAACTGTGAATCTCATTTCTGATCCTAATGAAGCAAGTAACCCATTATACCAAGGTTAATTTGTTGACTCATGATTTCCACTTATCCAATGATATACTGAATCATATGAACAAACCTCTACATCTAATCAGTTTTTTTTTATTGAATCCTGACCTTTTATGCACCTTCTTCTTGATTATGAATGACAGTGACCTTTATCTAATTTAAAATACACATACTGATGCAAAAATATGCAAAGTACACATGTAAATTCTGAATTAAGATGAAGATGTGCATAATCTTCCAGGGAGAAATTGCTTTAGAGAGAGATGTTTATATTAGTGACAATTGATGGTATATGGGGAGAAAAAGTGAATTAGTCAGAACTCAGATGGTTTTGGAGGAACAGCTGCAGAGATACTGAAGACTGTTTAGATTTTCTCTGCTTCTATTTAGAATCCTGAAATGTCAATACAAATATCAACTTTTATTATGCTGTTCAGCTTTTTATGGCATTCATGAAATGACCAAAATGCAATAAAGTCAGATAAAACACCTTTTCACCTAAGGTTTCACAAACTATACCTCAGTATTCCATTTATGTTTCACTCAAAATACATAATAATAATTTTCTACAACACAAAATCTGGGTGAAATTCACAATATTATAAAAGCTGTCTGGTTCACTTTGCCATTTACCTCATTAAGAAGGAATGGTATGAGCATCATACGGAGATGGTCTTTTTAGTTCAGGATATAACTAGGAATTGCTGTAAATGCTGAAAAATAAATAAACAAATTTAGGAGGAGTGACTCTGGGGGAAAAAAGAGCTCCCTAACCTTCATTTTGCTTTTTTTCTGCTCATCACTAATGGGTCTGCACTGGCCACAGTCTGAACCACTGTGTAATCCTATAATCTACTCTCTCTTTTCACAAGTCATTCCTTCCTCTGAATTGCTGGGAACCTAAGTTGCAGATCAGCAGCTTCGTTCTAGCCTCTGTATTAAAAAAATCTCTGGAAAAAAATATACAGAAAATTTGCAAAACTCAGTGTACAGACTGTCAAAGCACAAATCTAACAAACACATTCCTCTGAGGGGCTCCAACCAAACAGTACCTGGCATTAGCATGTACTTTCATGATTAACAACAGGGGGTTGTCAGACTGCTATTTCTGAAATAAACAGATTTATCCTGACAGATAATCAGCAGTTTGCGCTACCTAATACATGTTATCATCCACCACTGACATCATTACATTAAAAGCACACTTAATATAATCTTTTGTATGAAATTAAACAGGTTTTATGATACATTTTTGGTGGGTTTTTACAGCGGATAGAGGGAAGCCTGGTGAAGAGACTTCAAGGTTAGAGAAAACATCCACAGCAAACAACACGGAGAAGATCCCCAGAAATGGCATGCTGTTATTTGTTTTTTCACAATCTATTAATGTAATTTCTAAATAAATTAAACCCAAATGTTCTGACTGTAAACCATGTCTTGTACTTTTAAGAAGTCTTCTATAATGTCCTTGGCTGTACCTCAGTACTCTCCAGTGACTCTTTATTTGTCTATCCTGCTAGATTCACATCAAAACTTGCCATATAACACAAACTTGTGAAACATTTTTGATCTCACCACTTATAGACATATTTTTGGGGCTGGGAGGTGGACTTTGGGAAACCATCAAGCAATGCCTACACAGTTTCCTGGAAGGCTCAACACTTATCTCTAACTTCTGGGCATCTCTTTGCTGACCATCTCTTTCTCCCTTGAGAAAGGAGGCACCAGGTTACACATTACTCACTTGCCTGGTAAAACAGAAACTTTTGAATCTATCGAGGAAATATTGAACACTTGAACATGGGATGCCTGTGGATCCTCCCTTCCAACCTGCCTGCTCACTCACCTAGCTGTTTCTGCAGTGATCAGATTTTTACTCGACATGGGCAATGAAATTTCGGTAAGAAAAATTAAATACTAGTACTAAACACTAAAATCTCTAATGTGAATGTATGTGTGTGTGTGTGTATATATGTATATATGTCTATGTATATGTATGTATATGTAATATATGTAATATATGCACCCTCCTCCAGGTAAACAATTCTTGCCTCAGCTGTAAGAGCAATTACATACTCTCAGGTTCACTGTCGAATATACTGAAATTTCTTCACTTTTTAAAAGTGTAGGTTGCCTACTGACATTATGCTATTACATTTCTGTGAACTCAGGTAACATAGCCATGGCAAAGACGAGGAACAAAAACTGCTTGGGGACTGTTACTTGACTTTAACAAGTATTTCAACCTCTTCCTTAGAGCACAGTTTCTAAGTCATAGACTTTTCTGCAGGGACAAGTCAGATATCAAAGTCCTGGCTCCAGAGGCCTGTTGTGACTAGTCTTATTTCTCCAGAGACAGAACCTGTATCCCTCTCTCAGTCCCTTGTCTCACATGGAATAAATTTAGTCTTTTCTGCTTCTTCCCTCATAACTTGGCAGGAAGAGAAGTAAGAAGTAGTGTCTAGTGAGTGAGAGATTTTTATCCATTCACACTCATTCATTTTCACATGCTATTCCCCCTAATGATAAAAATACCAACCAGCCCCCAACTAAAACAGCAGAACTAAAACATTGGGAAGGATGAAGTTCCTTATATGACAAGTGTTACGTTTAAACAAAGAAGTGGCAGCATCACACACTTGAAATGCATCTCAAATTCTATGCACTCTCTGTGTCCTATAAAACCTAGTTTTTGACAAATATTTATAAATTGATTAAGGATCTTTTACCCTCCTTTTTTTCTTGTATTCTCCAAAACCTTTCAGTTGCAGTTGTTAAAACTAATGCAGAATTTTGCCACAGATCTTTTGCCTCAGGTAAGCTGGACAAAAATGCAGCATCTGATACTCTGATGTGGAATGGGGAAATAAATATTAATCTAACCAAGTGATTGCAGAGGTTTATTTTGATTTCATTTTTAAAAGTGTTGAATTTCTCCTGACCCACATTCTGTGTATTTCTTGTACTCAGTGATTTTTGAGGTTGCTTAGATTTTCATTTGCATTAGATATTTTGTGTCCAAAGGTCAAATAAGCATTTGCTTTTGGGTCAGATGCCTATTGGCAGCATTTCTAATACTTAATCTTTTCACACTGAGAAAAATAAAAAAGTGGGAGGCAGTTCAAGCTATCCCAAATAAACAGACAGAAGTAAAGCAACAATTACTTTTCCTGTGTGGACTGCTCTTGCTCATTTCTCCTCAAGAGATAACACTCACTGACATAATGTCAGATAACCATGTTCAGTGTTTCACAGACTTGCCATTTAAAGATTTATTTCCACTCCACTTATTTTCTTTTTATCAGCTTCTGTTTTGGTGCATTTCATCTGTGAGAATTTTCATGTAGACTCCCAAAACAGGTATTTGGGAGACAGGAAAGGAAAAGGGTTCAACTTGACTTAAAACACCACTAGAAATTATAAAGAGAGTAAGATAGGACAGAAAAATAAGAAGTTCTCATGAGAATAGTTGTTTGCATAAAATTCTCAACTCTTACTAAAGCTTCAGTGCAGTTCCTGGGGAAGACGGATATATAAAGCCTCAGGTTAACTTCAGTCACTACCAAGCATTTCACATCTGCTAAAGAATTCCAAACATATTAAAGGTTGTCAATCCAAATCTTTGGACTAAAATAAATAAATAAAAACCAACCAACTGGCCAACCAACCAACCAACCAAATAAATAGCTAAATACGGAGCAACTTCAAAGTGTGTTAGTAGGCAAGTTATAGATCTGATTTAGATTTTAACCCCTAGAGGTATAAACACTTCATCTGCAAAAGATATGCAATGCCTGCATTCTGCAATATTACATTATAACAATCTACAGCACAAGGCAATAATGAAAAAGGAAAATATGATATAATTGTGTATGTAATTTGATGAGAAACTGTGGGGAACATAGTCTTTCTCCACAATTATAGAAAATACTAATAAGAAATCCTGAGGACTTTGTTGACAATTAAGTTTTTTATTTTTAGCCATGTGTTTTCTCAAAAGCTCTACAACTTACTTTTTAGGATTCCCATTCCCCCCCCCCCCCCCCCACAGAAAATACTTGTAAAGTGTTGTTTAGCTTAGAATTGTAAACAAGGTGTTCAGGAAGTTGGATGGAACTTAATAGCAATCTTTAAAGCATTCTTTTAAGAGGGCACAACCAGCAAAGAGCCTGATGGGAGTAGGAGCCCTGCATTATATACAGCTACAAGGTTTGCTGTGTCCCATGGATCCTGGCTGCAAGGCACACTACAGCTGAGCATCAGGTATCATTTCTGGAAGAGAGCTTTGGCTGAGTTACTATAGCAATGGCATGTTTGCAGGGGCAGAGGAAGAAACCAAACCAATGGAAAAAAGGAACTGGCTGCGGAAAGTCTCTGACAATCTTCTCTAGAAAACTCCACAGCAGCAATTAGCCTGAAGTGAAGCACAGGGTCTCTCTCCTTTGAGAGTTTACTGAAAAATACATTCAGAGGCCTCAATAACATTTTATATCAACATGGTTTCTTCTCATTTATTTCGATGTATCAAAGAATTAAGCTGAGTTGTGTCAAGTAAACCTGGTGAATTTAAAGGAAACTTGAGTACATAATATGGAAGTAACTGTATGAAATGCTGCTGATGACTCACTAAGGACCATTTTTGTCCCTGAGAGACATTGGTCATTGGGTAAAAGACAAAAAAGAATCAGGAAATAGCTGTCTGCTCCAACAATATTTTAATCCACTTACGAAAAGTCTTCCTTGGAAAGGCCTTTTTCATATCTCCAGTGGTGACTCATCTAATCTCATCTCTGTATATTGCTAAACTCCACAGGGATCACCTTTACTTCCCAACTTTACCCTGGCCAGAGATTGAGTCAGACAAAAGATCCTAATGTCTTTCCTTAAGTTCAGCTCACTTCTATAAAATGCATTTCCCCTCTCTTTCACAACATGAAAGTAGTCTTTTTTAAGAAATGCTTTCTTTTTTCCCCTTCTTTTTTTGTTTTCTATTTTTTTTTTTTCTTCTGGGGAGGCAGGATGCCAGTACCAAATGCCTTTTTTCTGTAAATAAAAATTTCTTTTTGCGAAGCAAGTTAAGTTTCTGGGAAGTATATATTTCTTTTTTTTCCTGTCTAGAAAGGATTCTCAAATTTTACTTTTAAAACTCATATATCAAAAATATATGTTTGTTCATCCACATTATATCTTGTTCTCACTAACATTAATTTATTCAAAAAACTCTGCACTTGAAAGAGTTAATAAAAATTCTAATTACAGGATAAGAAAGAAAGGTCAGACTCCACTTACATCATTGTGAAGGGTTTTTATTACACACTGCTATAAAACATATTTCTTTTTTTCAGTTGCCATCCTCACAGGGTAACCTGCATACCAATAGGATCTCCAAAATGCCATGAAGCATAAGATATTTATCTGCTAAATTCTATGTACAGTAACCTTACAAATGCCAGAGAAAGAAAGATTGCCCTCTGTACAGTAATACTTGTGTAGATGTCTTCTTTATTCTAACAATGACAAGGCTCTCTAGGTTTGTACTGTACTACAAAATCAGAATGCATTTTTTGTTCAAAAAGCAGACTGTACATCCAAAAGAAAAGATGCAGATTTTAGGCACTGAAATACTTAGTATAGTGAGCAAATACTCTCCTGAAGCACTTTTAGTAAAAATATCTAATCCAGAAATGTAAAATGAAAATGTATGACTCAAGTGTTCTTGAAGAAATCAGACAGGATGTGTTTAGGAATATCGCTCTGTCCTGGCTGGTTAACTAAATTTTCATTTTGAGCTCTGCTTGAAGCCTCACAGAACTGTTATTTGATTAACTTGACTATGTTAGATAGCAAGTTATCCAAAAGCAGGGTGGCTCCAAATCTAATTGCTGTCATTTTTTACATCCAGCTGTGCAAAGCAACAAACAAGAACTTTACTGTGGGACAAGTACAAGTCAGAAAAATTCTAATTTTTGCAATATATTAGTCTTCAAATCCATTACTTGTGATTTAACATATCTAAAGTTGTTTATATAGTTATTTATATAATTATTTTCAGCCTTAAATTCTGACAATGTATTCAAAGAAATATACATTAATAAATGCAAGATTTACTGTCTGTTTTCATAAAACCAGTGTGTGCTGTCAGATGTATTAGTTCAATATTTCAAGTGATGTATGCTCAAAATTAGAATGTAACTAATGACGTAGTGACTGACTTTTCTTAAGGAGTTCTTTAGGAATCACATTCAAATAGTTGTTTCAGAGTTTCACTTTGTTTGCAGAGCAAGCACTGCCTATCCAACATTTCTAAACAATAAATACTAACACAGAATAGGGAGGGTTCCATTTCATCACTTCTGCTGTTAATTCTACTAACTATATGTTTATCTTGTGGTCTAAATTTATGACAGGCCCATTTGCAGTGAGGCCTGGAGTTTCCTTGTTTACAACACTGCAAAGTAAAAGGTGACCTTTTTATTTTTGTTTAAAACCTTTCAACAGTTTGTTCTGCTCCAGAGATAGCACCTTCATAAGGTTTCAGGCCAGAAAGCTCTCTTGTTTTCTTTTGTGGGGGTGCAGTTCACTGCATTTACTTACAGAGACGTTAGAAAACATTTTTAAAACAGAATACAAACTTGGCTGGAGATTACATTTGTAGATTAGAAAGCTACTGCACTGAGATCCTACCTGCCGTTATGTAAAGGAAAAGAGAACCAGGGGGTAGAGGATACATAGCTGGCTAAATAAACGGTAAATGAGCTGTTTAAACAGTTGTATCTGTACACACACACACACACACACACACACACACACACACACACGCATACGTAATAAAAGCATCAGGCACCTGGCGCAAATCTATTAGGACCTAATTCTGACAACAATATACATCATTATAGTGGGATCTGATAAAGAGCAAACACTGGAGGCATTACATGTCTTTAGAAGAATCAGACTTCCTACCTTAGCAAGAATGATAGAAGGTAAGTCCCCCTCTACAGAAAAGTTGTAAGTAAAGCCAGGCAGCAGTTGCAGTGAATTGAGTCCTTTCAGTCACTGTATACATGCAGTAGTTCTGCAATAAGGGAAAAATATAATGGGAGGAGCAGCTGTGAACGAGTGACCTCCTGAAGCTGAGTTCTCTTTGTGAATCGAGCACTGGGAGCCAGTGCCTCTGATTTGCATGGATTATCTCCACTTGAACAGATACATTTAAATTAACTGGCACAGGGGCACAGGGATTAAAAAAAAAAAAAAAAAAAAAAAAAAAGAAAGGAGAATTAAAAAAAAAAAAAATGGGTCGAATCGAGTAAGTGGGTGAGTGAAGGAGCGCGGGGAGCGGAGGCGAGCGCGGAGAGCGGCGAGCGGGGCGCTCGGCTGGGTGCGCTGACTCGGCAGCGCTGCGGCTCGAAGAGCTACAGCTCCCTCTTCATGTCGCAGCCGTAAGACGAGGAAAGCTGTCTTTATGGTGGAGTTTAACACAGAGTCCCCCACCCCCGCCCCTGCTCCCCCCAGCTTGTGATGGTCCATTTGATCAGATTTCTATAAACACTTAATAACTCAGCCTGACGTGCGCCCAGGGTTTTAGACAGCAAGCCTCAAATGATTATGAGTCTGGTAAACCCTGCTAAACGACTTTAAACACAGAAATATTTTGAGCATAGTAACTTGTACAAGTGGAGATGGGTTATTTCAAAGTGTGCCATGACAGATTTATTATTTGTGAATGTATAGGTGCCTTTAAAATAGTTAAGGGATGGCAGCATTCGAAGCATGCTGTGCGGGAAGATCCCTAACAGGATGATGGTGTGTGTTCCAGCCGGTGGTTTCAATGTTATCTAAAACTCTATCAAGACAAAAGAGAGACAAAAAATTTGCATTCAACCACTTCAGAATTTCTCCCTTATTACCATAAATACCACAAACATTACCTGTTGCACACTCCTGATTTGATTTAAATGCAGTACTTAAGCTGATTAGGGAAATATGAGAGTATGTTCAACCCTCTTGAACCTGCATCCAATCCAAGAGGATCCTGAAATAAACTTTGTTTCTTTTGTTCAGAATATTTAAAATAAGTTCTTTGTACACAATGGTTTAGAATTTTGTGAACCTCTATATGGATTCATTCTGCTCAGAAATTAGACCAAAAAGTCATGAAAAGATAGTAGAATGGCTGGTCATGTGTTCTTTCATGAACATCTGAAAACGGGAATGGATGCGATTGCATTCTTTGAGAATTATTCATTGGTGACATTTGGTGGGACGAAATGTTCTGTATTAGCACTCAAAAGGCTCAAATGTTGCCTTGTAAGATCTGTGTCTTGCTGTAAAATACTGCTTGTTCAGAGATAAATAGAATGAAACTGTGTACAAAGACAACCATGACTGAAGTCTGTTTCTAGCACATTTGCAAATCAAGTTGAGTCCAACATGAATCTGCTTGGTTTCATGTTTCTGGGGATGCCAACATTTATTTGTAACACAGAATACAGTGTAAGTACTGCACTTTATGGAATGAGAAACTGCTTCTGTGAGTAAAATTTGCTACAGATAAATGATCCCATAAACATTGGAAAAAGTAATGGAGGATATATTTGGGCTTTCTACGACATGCTATATGACACAGTTCTTGGTGTACCATTTAAACTGCTTCCTCTGAGAAATTCTCTTGGTTCATTGGAGGACTGGGAGTTTGATTATTCTATTATGAGAAGGGAAGGATCCTTCAACCAGACTCTGTCTCTTTGAATATTTACCTAGATAGTATTTAACCTGACTGAAATATTATCCTTCCCTGTGCACAGTCCAGAACTTCTCAACTATGTTCTCTGGTAATATCTTACTTGTAAGTTGTACCACAGATTTTATTTCTTATTTTCTCAATTGTGGCCACTCCACTTCCAGTGACCACTCACCAGGTAATAACAGATGAATTTGACTCCAGCAGGGCACTTAGAAGTCTAGTCTCAATATCAAATCTGTATATGATAGCTGTGTAAAGCAGCCTCCTGGTTGATAGATGGCTTTGAAAAAGATGCACTGTGAACCAAATTTGCTCTTATTATTCTGTACCCTGCACCCTGCAATGCACTCAGTGCTGCAGTATCCAAGCTGATAATGGGATGGCTATTCAGCCCCACCAACCTGTGTGTCACCAGCAACGGCCAATCCTAGAAAAAAAAAAGAAATAATCCAGCATTGAGAGGGATTTTTACCTGAAGGGTACCTATAAGAGGAAATGCCTTTGTAAGGAGTTGAGTCACAGAACATACAAAGAAAAATCCAGGGACAATGTGCACAGGATTCAGAAACTGTAGGGTGTATCTTATTATCTGGAAAGATAAATATGCCTGCAATGTCATCTGCCAAAGTTCGTCCAGGGAAGACCTTACTAGAGATGTGCCTGAAAGTAATGTTGAATGAAGATGTGGATTTGAGGAAATGGTGTAAGAAAGAGCAAACTGCAAGGGCAACTGGAGAATTATGGGCAGTTGTTGAGCGAGAGGTCATATAAGAGATACATCAGGGGAGACTGGTGAGTCAGGGAAGTCTGTAAAAATATAACAAGTAGAGCAATCTGGGAAACAGAAGAAAGCAATAATATGCTTGTCGTCTGGGAGACTCAAAAACTACAACAGAAAATACCAAAACAGAAGGTAGAAAGGAAGTGGAAAATTTAACTTCAGAAAAAAAACTGTGGAATCCAAAAAAGGAGTGATAATGGTAGAGAAGTTAGTGAGAAAGGAAGAACAAAAGTTAGGATCATTTGTTAATAAAAGGCAGAATGGACTAAGAAAAAATAGTGGCTGCTTGAGCAGGGAGCCTGTGTTAATCAGAAACAAATAAACTGTCACTAAATCAATTCCACAGAGCAGGATGTGAGGTAATTTCTCAATACGGAAGATGTGGGTGGAAAAGGAAAAATATATTCTGCTGGGAATAGGGAAGGATCTTTTTCTTTAATTTAATTTTCTTCAATGGGAAATGATGCTAAGAAATTCCCACTGGAATAAATCAAAGTTGATTAGACTAAATGGTTTCATTTTAGGTAGGGGAAAAATGCCTAAAAAGGGAAGACTCGTGGGAATGGTAGCTGGCTGAATATCCATGGAAAAAATTTGAACTGTGATCTGCATTATTTAAAAAAAAAAAAAATAGGAACCTTTAGAAATACATGGAAACCTTGGTAGAGCTTCATGTCTTCTTGCTCTACACAACAAGAAGCAAATCTGCTCAATGAAAATTGAGCAATGGTTGAAGAAATACTGGTGGATGATCAGGATAAGGCAAATTTACATAGTAAATGGACCAAGGTACACAAGTGTTCAAGCAGCTCAGAAGAGATCTAAAGAAAGATAAGTGAACTTGTGTAACTGCCTTCTAATAATCTTACAGGTTAGGAAGGAGAAAGAAAGTATGGCATGTGTCAGACAAGAACACATTTGAGCCAAACTAAAACAAATATTTAACAAGCCAGTAAGAGATGAGACTACCACTCCTGATAAGCAGTACAGATACTATCAGAAAACTGGTCCAAAACCAGATCATGAGTGAAGCTCACTTAAATGAAATGCAACAATCAATGAATATAAGGCTTTATGGCTCAATGAGTAAATTTTGTTAGGCCTAAAAGATCTTGTTAGTAAAATTAGACCGGATTATTCAAGACTTTGAATATGGAAGACTATTGGAATTCCTATAGATTGAAAAAGCTAAAGATACGTGGAATGTGTAGCAGATGGAGATGAGACAATGCATGGAAAAGTGGTCAAGTTATTCTATGAAATGGAAGAACTCCTTCCTTTTATAAGAAACATACAATCACAGGATGAAAGAGATGGATCAACAGACAGATGTGTATTAGATGTCAAAATACAAAGTAAAGTGAAAACTGTCAGCAGCCAAAAACTGATTTACAGTTTGGAAAGGCTATTTGGAAAACAGTCTTCATATGGATGAGACCAAAAAAAACCATGGGGCTTCAATATGCACTAACAGAAATAAAGAAAATGTATCGACAATTAAATATTACTTCATGTATGTTTTCAGAGGAAACAATAAATAGTGGGAAAGAAGCTGTGATGACAGAAAATTACCAAACTGGAAGTAAAAGTAAAAGCACAGTGTATGCAGGACAGGGAGAGGTATCAAATAAAGTCCATTCCACAAACTGACAAGGAAGGGAATGTGAAATCCCAAAGCTGGTAGGAAGCAGCTCAGACATGACACTGGCTGACTGGAGAAGAGCAAATGTATTATCCATTTATAAAAGGGAGACCTATGCAGCTACAAACCCATTAGTTTGACCTTAGTTGCTTTAGAAGAAAATTTGAAGGAAAAAATAATTGAAGATGGGGAGGCAAATGGAAAATGGGATAACATACAAAAAGGATTTACTAAAGATAGAATGTACAGAGTGGATTTGTTATCGCTCTTTAATAAGATAACTGATTTTCTAAACAAAAGATTTGTGATACATTTTATCCGTATCTGTGCTGCATATGATACAGCATTACATAGGAAACAGGGGATTAGGAGAAGAGTTGTAAAGTGGATAAGAGATTGTCTAATGGATAGACGGCAACAGGTGGCATTGAAAGAAGCAACATCAAACTGCTGGAAATTCACTAGCAGGAGTTCTCAGAAATCAGTCTTTCAATCAATCCTTTTTTAACATTCAGGCATGAAGAGAAGAGGTATGAAATCTATAGTTTCCATTAAGCTAGGAAACAAAGTCCTTACAAAAGAGGATGAGTGTTTTGGGATTTTTTAATTACATAAAATACAAGTACCTGAATATTTTATACACATGCACATGAAATATGGTACTATATTTTTCCGTAATTAAAAAGGAAAAAAAAAAAAAAAAGAATACTGATGCCATGTAAAGACCTGAGAGTGTGGCCTTATCTTCAGATTCTGTACATGGTCTTTGTCATTGCAATCAAGAAAACATGCAGAATCTGGGATAATTGCAGGAAGGTGCAACTGCAATTGCTGGCAGACTGGAGAGCTACCATTCATGGAGGAGAGTAAAATACTTATCTGCTTTTGTCTGACTAAGCAAAAAACTGAAAGAGGATATAACTAGTGTCTGTAAATGTATTTTTTAGACATAAGACTGGAAAACAGTTGAATAAAGCTATAGAACAAGGCTGACAAATGGAAAAGCAGCTCATGCTTATATAAGAAATGCAGGGAGGATTTCAACCATAAGAAAAGTGAATTTTCCAGACTCCCAATAGCTGTAGTAGGGGTCAAAAAAAAATGAATGTGCTTTAATGGAGAATGATTCTTCTATTAAAGATGTCCTTTCAGCTGGTTGCCTATGCAATTAGAAGACTAGACTTGAGAGATTCCTCGTCTTTTGTTCCCAATTTCTGTAATATATTCCATTGAACTCGGTGACCTGTCATGTGTCTTCTCCCTCCCCCTTTTTTAGTGCCAATCAGTGTCTCTGGTGTTGCTGAAGACTCGAGCAGACTCAATGGTGTATCTGTCATGCTTCAGAATATGCTGTCTGTAGATGCACTGTGCATTCTTCCCTCTTCTGCCCTTCATTTTGAAACCTGCCTGATAAGGAAAGATTATGTCATAGATATAACAATTATTTTAGCATCCAGTATAGAATCTGTTAGGTACTCCATCCAAGATAACAAAGAAAAAGAAAAGAAACATAGAAAGGAGTAAGATAATGTAGCAGGAAAAGACAAGAGCACAGTTTACCAGGAAAATACTGCTGGAGTAAAAGGAATGAGAAAAGCATATTAACTTTTAGCCATGACTGAAATCACAGAGCAAGTCAGGCAGAGAGAGTGAAGGATGTAGAAAAAATGAGAAAAAATGGACAAAGAAATTCAAGAAAACATTTTTTAACTTTACAAGAGGCTTGATTTTGATTCACTTATAAAAGAGGTCCCTTTGATTTATTTAAATCTCCCTGAACATCCTTGCTCTGCAATTGTACACCCTGTTAACAATTCTCTGTTGATTAGACAATGGAAAAGAAGAAAAGAACCAATCATGGTTATAACAGCAGAAAAGCCAAATACATTCTAACAACTGGCTATCACATTATCTGCTGCATCGCAGAAAGGAAAGTCCAGCAGAAATAACTCAGTACCTACAAAGTCAGATTAATATGCAAAACAACCAATGTGATTGCTGTTGGTGCTATTTTTGTTTATTCCTGTTCCCAGTATAGGCAGATGGGAACATCATTAGCAAGCAAATACATTCAGATATAATAGGAGATCCTGGATTTCTCATAACTTATTATAAATGCATATGCAAGCTGTAACTAAATCCCAAATATTCAAAATAATCAATATCAAAAGGTTTTACCTGAAGTACTTCCAGCAGAGCTGATTAATTCCAGAAAGAAGAGCCTATGATCTGGTTTCCTAAGGAGAAAAATAGAGGAAATCAGATCCTTGGTGACCCTCTAAATGAAGCCTTTGAAGGAGGCCAAGCCAGTCAGAGATTTTCTGGCTGAAGAAATTTCATTGAGAAAAGCTGCTTTGTTAAACTGCAGGACTTTTGATAAAGTGTTGTAGATGCCAAGGAAGGCTCTCAGGAAACCTTTGATCCCTTGCAGGTCTCTTTGTAGAAGTGAAGAAATGAGGTGCAGCAGTGGTGCAGCAGGCTGCCAGTTTTGGACCCCGTTTTCTCTGTCTCAGGTGTGTAACTATGGGCAATAGATTCACTGTTCTGCATGGATAAACTCACTGATAATAGCAAAGGTGGGGACAGGAATGTAGTTTTCATTCAGAGGTTGTAGAGTCTAGAAACAATAAAGAAAAGCAGAAGTCCTTCTATTAATTTAAACAAATAAAGAAACAAAGCTCCCTTAATCCTGCGAGGCAGATTCTTAGCTTTCCAACTGTTTTAAGTCCAAAGAGATTGTTCTGTAGAGAATCTCAAATTCTGTAGGTCTGAGAGAGAAAATAATTCAATTAGAAATGAATTCTCCCTGTAGAAACCTGAAATTTCCAAAAGCTTTTCTTTTTTAACCCCACCTCGTACCAAAATTTTCATAAAAGACCATGAATCACCTCAGAGACAACTTGTCTGAACAGCAGCCAATCTTCAGATTTTAGCTTGCAGGAGGCTCAGATTTAATCCTCCAGGGAGATATTAGGTTATGCATGTGGAATTCAGCCCCAGAATAATTACTCAGAAACTGAGTCTACATCCCAGCAAAAATGGAATTGAAAAAATGGATTCCATGGATTTTTCACAAAGTGTGCAATCTATAAAAAAAGCAAGTTGGTGCCTAGTGAGAAACTATTTCACTGGTGAATTCCTGTATGACTTTAATTTTCCTGTATGCTTGCAGGCATGTATGTTTTTTTTTTAATTTAAAGATAATCTCTGAAGTAGTTTCATACCATATTTTTTAAAAATGGAAAAATGGATGTTCTGGATACTTTGAGGTTTACCTGTGATGTCTGTAGGTGATCAAATTGCTAGTTCAGCCTTCCAAACCCCACATAAAGAAATGGTGGAAAATGCATTTAAAACATATTTAGTAACAGAAGGAAAAGGAATAAAATAAAACATTTCAGAGAACATTGAAACAATTACTGGTGTTTTACTTGTAATGACAGCTTTCCCACACTTTGTACAAAGAACAGAGTGCCTGTTAGGCCAAAATGTGGTGGATAATCTTTATGGAAGAAGGGTGAAATTTAAATCCAGACTCTAAGACTGGATAGTGTAATGAGCCATAGACAGACTATGCATTTAATTCCATTAAGTGAAATGTATTTCATTAACAAAAGTGTTAGCAGAATTAAAACCTCACACTAAAGGAATGTGAAAATCATCAGTGGCAGCCAAAAAGCTGCTACAATATGGCACATATTGCAGAAGAACTGAGGCTGATGTGGGATTAAATACATATGAAGTGAATAAAAAAACCTGACAAAATTGTAGCAAAATTTGAATGCTAATTTATGGCACCTAGTGAAAGAAGCAGGACAGCAGATCATCTGCATATAAATGGCCTCAACACATTTCTTGGTGCCAGTCTGTTACCCTGCTCAGAAGGAAACAAAACACTATTCTTAACCAGACTAAGACAAGAAATTGCCAAACAGGAGATTCATTAAATTTCATTAGTTAAACAGGAATAATGGAAGCAACAGGTTTTTTAAATAAAGTCTAGTGAAACTAAGAAATGGTTGGAAATGAGGTATGGAATAGAGAAAGCAAAGAAAAGATAGGAAAGAAGAAATAAAAATAACACAGGATACCTCCATATTAAAGATAGAGTACTTTCACATAGACACCATGTTATGCATAATTATGCTAACTTACCCTAAGAAACAATTTTATATCTTGTGAGGCTCTGAGTATTGGAAAGGACTCTGAGCAACACCACTTAGGAAAGAAAAACTACCATAAATATCAGGTGACAGAATAAGATATAATACCATAGATTTCCAAACAAGAGTATGTAAGAAGTCCATCCATAAGCATCATAATTACAGAAACAAAAAAGGCAATATGGAAAAGTTTATTCTATTCATAATTATATTCTTATCCACTTTCCAATATTTTTAAAAAGCAAATTGAAAACAAATATTATAATAATCTATGGAAACTAAATGTACATTTTTTTAATTGCTTAAAACAAAAATTATTCTAGATTTTTATTTTCTTTTAATAAAACTGGTCTGTCTTTCTTATCCACCTCAAAGGACAAGCTAGTCCTTGCAACAAATATTATCTTAAATTTCTAACGTGCTTGAAGTTTTTCTTTTTTTTGATGTATGTGTGAAAACTTGTATGTACTTAGATGAATTCAACAAGAAAAAAAAAAAAAAGAAGCAGCATGATGAATGATAAATAAAAAATCCAAGACATTTGATTTGTTTTATGCTGGATTCTGTTTTACCAAGATTAGTAAAAATTTCACAAGCCCTCTATTTCAGAAGTGTTATCTCCTAGTATTCAAGATTTTTATCAGAATTCACAGTGAGTTCTGTAATACTGTAGTCATCACATCTGATTACATTGATTGATATCACAGCGTAACATTTGATACAGCTCTGTCACATCTCTTTTTTGAATGGCCAACTGCAACAAATCTGCTAAGCTGTGTGAAAGAAAGGGATCTGTGAGTTTTTGTCTCTTTTTGTGAGTTTTAAGTGGAGCTTTGTTTTCAGAGTTACTTGAGGCCTTCTCCACTTGTTTCTTATGAATACAATGTCATCAAACAAGACAAAAGAGTGAGTCTGGTGTCATTATAAAAGATATGATGTCTCTTCTCTCTATAAATATATTGGCAGGGTTGCCTGTAATTTCTGGAATGGTTCAAGGGGTGAGCTGGATACCTGATAATCGCCTCACAATTTTTCAGTGGCAGTGAAATCTAAATCATCCTCCCTGGGTCTTTGCCTCCTTACCTGCAGCAGGGCTTTCCCCTCATGTTCCCCTGCAAGCCCTTTCAGTTCTTCACCTTGCTCCAAGTTCTGCATCCCCAGTCGTCTCCCTGGAGCACCAAGTCCACTCCTCCAGGTATTTCTGTAGCTCAGGACTGCCTAATGACTTCACCACTTTCTTACCTTTGTCTTTGCAATTGAAAAAAATAGACCTGTTAATGTTACAGATAGATATTTTCAGTGACTGACTCACTTGGAGACTTTTGGTATTTTCCTGGCATTAGTTCATGTTTCTTTTCCTCTTTCATCCCCCTTCAACAGAGCCTGTGAGTTTTGGTCTGTGCAGAAGAACAGATTAAATATTAATATTTGTATAATATATTGTATAATAACAATACAAATAATATTTGCACCAACAACATACAGAAATCTCCTCCCTTCTCCCCAGTTACCATTGTAGTATTTTAAGATATGAAATGTTCATTTTTCAAGCACTATTTTGAGGTTTGCTATTTAATGTCAGGAACAATATGATGGTCAAGTATATTAAATAACACTCAGCTGACAATGTTCCCATTTCATACCTTGATTCCTGAAAGGTTTAGGGCTATTCTTTAGTTACCTGTTTTCTGTTTCTAGTAATTTCAGTGTAACTGTAAACAGTACATAAAATTAATCATTAAATAGCAGCTCCACAGGCATTAAAATTGAACAACTCTGGGTAACCATGTCTGCTTAAGGATATGGACATGTTAGAATGAGTTCAGAGGAAGCCACAAATGTGATCAGGGGCTGGAGTAACTCTTATGCAGACAGAGAGAGCTGGGACTCCTCAGCTTGGGGAAGGGAAGGCTCCTGGGAGAAGCTGCCCAGAGAAGCTTTGGATGCTCCACCCTGGAAATGTTCAGGGCTAGGCTGGATGGAGTTTTGAGCAACCTGGTCTAGTGGAAGGTGTTCCTGTCCATGGCAGGGGATTGGAACTAGATGACTTTTAAGGTCCCTTCCAACCTAAAGCCTTCTATCATTATGTGATTCTAACATTTATTTAATGGGGCTAAGGCCAAAAATGTAAATAAAAATACATTTTGTAAAACTAAGAATTTTAATTTTTTGCTAAGCCTGTAGCATATTAATAAAACCTGACATAAAAATTTAATTTAAATACAACACTAGAAGCCTCATCTTTCTAACTATGTGTGTACTCAAAAAGGGGAGAGATAAAGAGCCATTCCTTCAAAGAGCAATCCAGGCCACCTCGAGCAGGCTGGGCTCCCAACCTTCCATTTTACCTCTGAACTGAGGTTTTACCTGTGAAGAAGCAACCACACATTTCCAGAGAAGATGAATTAATTAAATGGATCTGTGGTCTTTTATTCCAGCTGAGCATCAGGAGTACTGTGTTTGCAGTGTCAAAGATGAACACATTTATTTTGGGATCATTTTAACAAGCAGTTAATGGGTGTTGATACCCATTTACCATTACAGTTAGTGACAATTTGATGTCTATGCTGACACTGTTTTGAGAATCTCATCCCAGGAGATTTGAACAGAAAATCAAGCAATCTTTTTCTTTTTTTTTTTTTTTTTTTTTTTTAACCCAAAGACTCTTGTTTTTTGAAGTCTTTTTGTTACTTGTTACTTCCTCTCATTATTCGTTTTAGCAACCCAACTCCTCCCTTTCAGAAGTGAATGAAAACAGTTTGGGCAGCGTCTGGATGAATTAAATTTTTCAGTTCTCTGGCTGTCTTTAGGAAGCTCTTTTCATTAAAAGTGATTTGCATACTACCAAACTGTATTCTTTACAAATGTCGAAGCTGATTTGAAGCTGAAGGCTGATGGGCAAAAATCAACAAAAGTGCTAAGGAAGAGTTAATAAGGTCAAGCAAATTAGTTGATCAGTCTTTATAGAAATCTTTCTGGACTAGTTTTCTGTTTGATCAGGAATTCAGGCAAACCTATTCTTTATGCAAGTCTTACTTTTTAATTCATCACATTTATTTTTGCAGAGAAGCAATATTGAAGATTGAATTTAAGCAATCAATTTAGCCTTTTCCAGTGGGTTAGGTAATGCAAAGAAATTACTCTATGAAGAGTGTAAAGCTTATCCACCTTTTCCTTGCTGTGTCACTCTCTCGTGACACCTTGTCATATGCTTTGTCCTGTTATAAATATTCATTGTTTTATTACAGTACCAGCACTTTATTCAGAAGATCTGATTTATGCAGACAAGTCATCTCTTTGGAAAAAACTGGGAGGAGGTGAGGAGGATTATGGCCACTTGTTGATTTCCAGAACCCTTAAAAATATTTATCACAGCAAATATGATTTGGATTATTTTGTGTCGGCTGTCAGAGGTGCTGTAGTTTGGGACAGCACTGAGCAGCTGAAAGAAGCTGAGGGCAGAGTCAGTCGTGTCATTGTAGGTGCCACAGAACTGCCCGGCAGGGCTCTCTCCTCTGCCAGTCCTGGCTCAGGTTGAAATAACCCAGCTCTGCTTCTCTCCCTTATCTACACCTGAAAGCAGGTCTTTGCTGCTTTAGCGGGTTTAGCTCCAAAACTTACTGTGCAGGAACAAGAGCAATTTATAAAGTTCTTCTGGATGTACCGAGCAAGTTTTTAAAAATTTGCTCTCAGAGGATTTGCAGCCACTGACTGTGTGGGACAGCTGGGAAAGGAGAGAAACATTTCAATTCCTGGAGCAGGTGACATGAGTTTGTTGCTGGCATTTTCATCTATGATGACAGGGACTTCTACAAGCTGATGACTGTTAGAGGCAGCCAGATTCCACTTTTGAAGGAAGAAACCATTCTGGGGATTGTAGATATCACCTGCCCCAAAACCCCCTGAGAGACAGAGGCACATATGTGGACTCAGACTTTGTGCACAGATGTAAGTCTACATCTTACCCTCCAAAAGACTACTAAAACCCATTTGGGGCTTACAGGGCAAAATTGCATGAAAAGCAGTTGCATGGTGGAGAAGGGAGAGGAGACAAAAAGGTGTCAAAAACCCAAAAGATGACCCAAATGATACTTGTCACTGATCTAGCCAAGACCTCTAAGGCTGGCTCTGGCAGTTAGCTAAACTCGATATTTGTACTATTTGAAGTATTTCCTAGGGAAATTATGGAGAAATACAAGGAAATACTGTGTTTTGAGCCAAATCTGCTGGGAGGTAATGAGTGCTTCCCTTGAAGCTGGTTTGAGTTTCAGGCACTCAGTCCCTGGCAGGATCTGGCCTGTGTGGAGAGCTCATTTGTCTTGAATCACACTGACATGACAATGTATGACACACACAAAGATGGAAAGGAAAATCCATAAAATTCAGAGGCAACTCTGTTGACTTCAATGGTATGTCACACACCTGAATCAGGCTGTGTTTGTTCTTGAGGCTATAAAAATAGACTGTATTTAAAGGAAACAGATTGCAGAAAATCAAGTAGAAAATGGAACAAAAGACTTTGTTATTATTAAGAAGTGAAATTATTTCTTTTGCCAAAAAGAAATTCAGCAATATTTTTCTGCAATTATTTCTACCAAAGCAAAATATAATAAAATTAGTTTTTATTTTAGTTGTTTATTACTTTTTTCACCCAGTATTTAGAGAGAGTGAAGACTGAAATGCCTGAGAGTATTATTTATAGTGACTTCTATGTTCTTTGATGCAAAAGTTTAGATTGATACAAATGCATCGACATGTGTTCAGTACCCCTGAAAAAGGCATTAAACTGAGGCAAACTCCCTCTCCTAGTTCAGTAGAAGTATAGTAGAATGGAGGAGAATTATGTAATTTACAATATAATCAAGTACTATCACCTTTCTTCCATGCACACTGCAAATTGTTCTCTCAGAAATGTGCTACGTCTTAACATTTTTGCAAACTCAGTTACACTTTTCTGGCTAGACCTCGTACATCTTATTTGATGAGAAAGACATTCATTCTCATGAATATCATGTAAAATTCATTAACATCTCTATGAAATTGCTGTCAGTGGTGCAAGAAACTGACAATAAGTGAATAACATTAATTGGAAACCTTTTGGGCATTTTTCATCCTGATTTTGGTGTTGATATTAACGTGTATATGAAAAATATATTTAATAAATATAATTGGAAATAATATATTAAAAATTATATAATATATGTGTAAATAAATAAATAAATAGGAACTGTATTGTAATACAAATATTGTATATGTATACTTTTCATATGTCACTTTTCTTTAGAATTTCGCAAACTTTAGACTTTCTCCAAAAAAAAAGATTTGGTGTCATAATTCCCACTCTAAAGGTTTGGAAATTTGGTATTTAGAAAAGCCTCAATGAATATTCTCTGAAAATCTCAAATTACTGCATGAAGAATTCTGGAAATGATTTAGCATCATGACTAAATGAAACAAGTTTCAAACAACAACAACAAAATGGTATCTGTTCCCATAATCTTATTAAGTAAGTGAATTGTAGAGAAAATTCAAGAGCAGGGTTGGGGGACCTTTTACCTATATAATCCTCTTTCCATCAAGAAGCCCCTCACATTCTTGCAGCTCTCAAAAGAAACACTTCATTGCTATCACTGGTAAAATATTTTATAAAGATTTTGTTTTTCAGTTCTCTGGCTAAATACCTGATCTGAGAGGGGTGAAAAACTTTTCAATTAAATAATTTGAAACACTGAAATAACTTGAGAATTCTTGATTTTAATTCACACACTTTCAGGAGAGGAAGCGTGTCACTGAGCATACATTCTGCTGTGTCTAAATTGGAATGTCAAAATATATACATACATAACGTGGGATTCTCTAGGAACAGAAGTTGACTTAAGGCTTTAGAAGCCAGAATTAGCTGTGATAGGGCACTGGGAAGAATTGAGCACCCACTTGTGGGGTCCAAAGTGTCTGTCCTGATGAGCTGCTCCTTGGCTCTCAGGCATTTGGCAGAGAACTCATTCCCATGAGCTGCTCCCCTTGCAGCACAGGGAGACGTGCAGATGGCCACTCAGTGGTGGGTCATATCCCAGCTCTTCCACTGGAATAGCCAGTCCCCAGTTCCTGGGACAAATTATTGCTGCCCTGAAGGAAGAGATAAATAAGAAGAGCACAGTTAAAGACGTTGGAGTGCTTGCTGTCACCTTTGCTGCTTGGACTCTGAGTGTGCAGCCAGAGCCCTGGAGGGTTCTCTCCTGGCTCTGCACATGTCCACATTCTCCCATGACATGTCCCATGCCAGCAGAGGTGAGCAGTGCACACTGGACAACAACTCAGTCCTGAGCAGAATATATTTTTATACACCACAGACTGAGAACTCCCTTTCCAAAAATCCCCCTTCTGTATGGAAAAAGACATTGGGAACTTTCAAGTTCAAGAGTATATCAACTTAATCAGCCAAATCCCACCCCTCATCCCTTTCTAAATTCAGTAATTCTGTAACTTCCCATGCAACGGGAATTTTTAATTGGTTTTTGTTTGGTTCTCTTCCCCACACCCTTTCATCACTGAGCATTATTGATTAAAAAATCTTTTTGTGATTTTTCTCTCAATCTTTATTACTGTCAATAAGGACTGCTTCTGCAAGGTACTGCAGACAATTCTATAAACTTTTCGAAGTTTATTCCTTCCTGCATGTGCAAAGAATTACTCCACAATCCTAGACTGCTCCTGGATATCCAAGATGCTAGATGCACTACAGAGAAGTAAGTGCTTGAGAACCAAAGATCCAGAGCTCTCACAGCATCTGAGCGAAATATTCCCTGCCCCTTACAAGCATTTTTTCAGCACACACAAATCTATTTGGACTGATCTGATGAGTCCTGGCACTGGATTTCACATGAGATAAACTTCCTTTATCCCTGTGTTGCACTCTGGTTCCTAGGGTGGAAAAAAAAAAGCCATAATCATTATTAGTTAATTTAATTTAATTTATTATTTGGTTAAATTCCCCCCCTTTTCCAGTTCCTTTTCACAAAGGAAACACATTGGAATTAAAGGTAATTACTAACTCAGATATTGCTCTTTCTACCAGTAGATATGAGATTCAAATATATTTTGTGAGTCCAACCTGACAGATGAAGAAATAGCAATCACTTGGGATGACCTTCTTTCCTTTAAAAACAGAATAAAAAGTAGTAAGCTTTTGTATTTATATAACATATGGATAATTCATTAATATGGTGAAAAGCTCCAACAGAGATCCCAGCTCTGCTGTGAAAGGGATGACCATACTGTATTATGCTCCTTAGGACAGGTTCATCCTAAAGGCTGTTTGACATCACGAACTGGTCTAGTGTCCATCTCTACATGGTAAGAACAACAAACTTGTGGTATTTAGGTCTCAACCCACAGCAAACCCTCTCCTCCAGCTGCACTACGACAGCTTCCCCTCTCTTAAGGACAAAGTTACAGCACTAGATCTGGTTGTGACATTGTGGTGTTAGCTATGCCCATGTAAGTACCAAAGGGAATTCTCACCTTTTCCAGTGGAAACCATTATTTTGCAACAAGGGTGGAATCAGACCCCGATGATATAAGCAAGAAGGGTAGTGTTGTTGCAGAAAAAAGAAATAGTTTTTGGGGAATAATATCTGTTATAGACTAGTTTCAATGCATGCCTTCACTTTGCAAACTGATGAAACCTACTTGTTTAAAAAAATCCAGGATTACAGTACTGCAACTAAAACAACAGGGAGAACACTACCTTCCTAGAGCATGTATGGGCAAGTCAACTGATGTTCAAAATACAGTTTATACAGTGGAATGTGCAAAAAGTACTTGGGAAACAAATACATTAATGTGAGACCCTTTTAGGTGTGTATATGAATTGAAGTTAGGAAACAGAAGTAGAGGATTGTGCTCTGTGTTTAATGCAGGTTGTAAAAGATTTTCATTGATGGATGTTACACAGTCTATCCTAATAAACTGATTTCTTGTTTACTTCTGATGTATTCAACCAAGATTGGAAGTGAGTTGAAATATTTCCACTCTTTTATGTCCTCTCCTGAAAGACAGTTTAAGAAGAATTTATTACCGTACCAAAGCAGAAAAAAGATAGAAAAGAATAGATGTAATGGCTTTCTAACAACAGCAATGGAGTAGAAAGCCTAACTCATTGTTACTATATCCAAAGCATTTTAAAAGTACAAGCAAGGAATGCATCTCTATCATCTGAGTTTAATACAAAATCATGTTCCTCTCCTGTCACACGCAGGATTTGTTATAGATTTTATCTGCAATAAAAGCTATGTCAGTAGTGCCACATAATACATTTGTAAAGGTTAGAGATATTTTAACCCACATCTGTGACCAGAATTTTAATGACAAGCATATCCTCTGAAGCTGTACTAGGAGAGGAAAACTCTTCTGTAGATATTAATGCAAATCAGTGTAGAACAATGCCTATGCAACCTATGCAACATTACAATAGGGTCATTGTGAATCATGTCCTTGAAATTAAAAATATGTGACATAAGTAAAAATATATTATTACAAGTTCTGCCAATCTCTTGTCCTAGTCAGGGGTTTCGGTTTTTGCAGTCCAGAGAGATTAAACCATTTTATTGCTTAAACTGTCATGAAGACCTGCAAAACAGAACAGCAGAATTACTTTAATGACTTTCTTTTTGAAATATGCATTCTTACAAACCATGCATAATGAACAGCAAATTCACTGATGTATTGTTTCTGTCCATTTCTATTTTACTTTCAAAAAATTCATTTATTTCCACCTTCAACTTTGCTAATTAGGGGAAAATGAAGGAAGCAAACACCCCATCAACAGTGGGTTTGTTCGCATCCAAAGGCTTCAAGCAGTATCTTTGAAACTGGAAGGAGGTTAACATGGGAAATTAAAGTTTTGATATTGAAAGGTGATGCTTCCTCTTTAATCATCCTCTCCATTGATAAAACTTTTCCATGGAATTACATCTGATTTAATTGTTCTTGATTCTTTTAATTGATATGAGATGATGCAGTTTCTGCAAGATGCATCTCATCAATGCCTTCTCAGGGAAAAAACACTATAACTGAAGTAAACAAGAAGTTTACCATATGAGTTCCAGTAAGAAAATGGAATTGATCATTTGAACTTGTTTCACTTAGGTAGAGCAAGAGATGAAAGTAGGACTATGCTTGAACAAAAAGTTACATATCCAAAATAAACTCTAGGGTTGTAAGTGTATGACCATAATTACTTGTGCTACTTAAAGCTTATTTTGGCATCTGATCATCTTTATTGGAACTGCAAGACTCATTTGGGGTAAATGATAATTTAATTAGTGGGCTCCATACAAAGTTTCAACTTTACCTTTTCCACTTAAAAAGTTTCTAGAAAGCACAGGCAAAAGTCTTGTTTTGATTAACCTTTTATCTTCAAGCCTTAGATCACTATCAGTGCATTTTTTTCTCTTTTCATTCATAATCAATTTTAGAAAATAATGTCGCTATTTGCAGCATTACTGAGCCTCCATATTACATGTGCAATTATCCATAAGATTTGTGGAGCATAAAGCAAAACTGTTTGCTTTTAGAGGACATCTGCTATAAATAAAATGATACCATAAATTTTCCAAGACAGCCATCACCTACCCAGTTGTTACAGAGGCAAGAAGTCTTGGCTTCCCAGAGCAGGTTCCTTTTCAGCCTCTTGTCAGGGAGGTCAACAGCATTTACTTTTGTGCTTTCTCTAGGTACCTTCCCCCACTGTAATGAAATTAGAATGTAATGCTTTCGACGCCTGCACGTATCAACTTTCATTCTTTGGGGAAACATGTGAACATCATTAAACACAGTTTCTCTCTCTGTTTTCAAAAATGTTTCTTTAACAAACTATATGAAATTCAAACTCAGGGAGTTCATTCCAGTGCTGTCTTTAATAAAGGGGCATCTGCTAATGCTGGTAAATGTAAGCATCTGTTATCGTTTCTGGTAGGAACCCCTATCTTCATGAACAGGGAGATCTCAACATGGATGTAGAATTTGCTAGGAAGGTGCCATCTCTGGAGCCCATCTGGGTATTTGCTTTATCCTTAGGAATATTGTTCAAATCTGTTCATCCTTTTCTTTGCAAAGTGAAAGAAATGAAAGGAATTTTTAATTATATTGCTGCTGCCACTTACTGTTAATAATAAATGCTACACGGCGCCATGCATAGCTCTTGTCTCCTGAGAAGATTCACAGCACAGCTGGGGAGTGGGGTTGCTGTTGGTGTCTCTTTAAAGCACACATTTCTCAGTAGTGCATTGCTCTATAAGCTTGTTAAGAGCAGAATGAATTAGGAGTGAGCTGATGACTTGCTCACCTCAGAGACGCAAGAATTATGTTCTTGCATTCTTTGAAAAGTTCATGGGCAGCATCTACTCAGGTTCTCTGTGTGCCTTTTCTTCATGAGGCTCTCAAATATCTGAACTGTGGTAGGCCTTGGCATTTTTATAGTGTATTTACCTTCCGGTATGTAAAGAGCAAAGGTGCTTTTTAAGTCAAGCAGGATATGAAGGCTCCTTCTCTGGCAAGATAACCTCAAATGGTTTTGCAGCTGCCTGAGACTGAAGTAAGTGCTTTTGATGAATGAGTCAAAATGACATGTTTGGGGATGAAATAAGGTTCTAGTCACAGGTTTCTGGAAGAGCAGCTATGGTAAGTGCTTGAAATACAGCTTTTTTTTTCCCAGTAAATTTCTGTTGTCTGAGCTAGTTACACTTCTGAGTTGATGCTTGTGCTATTGAAATCCCTTATTGCTATTAGATAATGATATTAAAGTAGGTTAGAAACTATACCAGCAGCACAAGCTGTGAAGAGTCATGAATCAATTCACACCCCAAAATGAGTGCAAGAGCATTTCTGTTTTAGAGTGAAATTTGGGACTCTGATATAGGCACATGACTGCTTGAGTGGGAAGATAAGAAAAACCCTAATATGCTGGGACTTGTGATATCTCATGGAGAGATGATAAGACAGAAATAATAACATTCCATGTGGGACTCCACATGGTCATTGCTTTTGTCATAGGAAAATATGAGAAATATCTCATGCTATCAATGAATAGGCAACATATTTTTATTCTGTTTTACCATTTTATTCTACAGTACCTTATTTGTACCTTGCTACAAAAGGAGCTGTAAAATTGCCTTTTCAAGGTGTTTTGTATGACATACAAGAAGATGCATGCTTAATAGCACCTCTCTAATGAGAATTTACTCCTTAGGCATCTCTGAGATCTGCTTTGTAAGGTACAGCTGTCTAGGACACTCGGGAAGGAATAGATAAGATAACATGAATAGGGTTTAATTAGGCTGCAACTTTATTTACTATCTATCTCATTTTAGAACTACTGATAAAGGAGTGCAAATTTTAATACTTTATTTAATTATTTTCATTAGTTAAAGTGTGATATGTGTCCTCTGTTCTTCCATAACTGTTTCCTGAATTGGAGGAACTTGGAAACATAAAGATACAGAGGGAAAATTCTAGAGAATTTTGGAATTCCCAAATACTAGAACAACACTAAGAAGTGCTGCATGATGCAAGGGATGAAGGGGCTGAAGGAGAAGGACAGCTATATCCTTTCTATATGAGACTAAACTAATTTTCAGTCTGTGAAAATCATTCCTATTGCATAACAGGTCCAAAATTCTCTGTAGATATTTGTTTTATTTTTTCTTCAGATGAAATTTGTTTTTTATTACCTTGTTTTCTATCAATAATGCTTTTCAATAAAAGATTCTAATTCAATGGCTTCTTGTTCAAATACATGATTTTTAAGTATATTCTTTTCAGTCCGAATTAGACAAAATTGAAAAAAGAACTTTTGTATTACACTATAGGATTATACCAGGTTATAGACTCTGGCAAATTCTTAATTTTGCAGATTTATGGCTTGATCTTGGAAGGACTGATTGCTTATATACACAATGTTTAAATTATTCCCGTGCTTGTATGTATTTTCCTAGAACGCAGGCTTTGTAACTTCCACAGGTCTTCATGATGCCCATAGCTTCATGACCACAATAAAAGATAAGGGCTACAAAAAACGTTTTTAATGGATGCCTTTTAAAATATTGTTTAGGCCTAATCACTGTTGTCTAATATACCCACTGTTTGTGAGCCTTTACTAGGGAAAAAAAAAAAGGTAAGGAGAATATAAGGGCAATGGAGAAGCAATTCCTAACTACATGCTGCAAGTAATTTGTTTCTCAAACATCCAAATCTCGCTAATTTTGAATCCTTACCACCATTCAGATCAGCAGAGCTTTTAACAGTAGAATGGTTACTAAAATAATGATGTAAATACTTAAAGGCACAACTGGGAATTAAACAACAATATTTCTAGTTGCTGAAAATGAATCTCCAGCAGGGAGTAACCCACTTATACTTCTGCATTTATCAAATATTATTACCTTTATTTTTTAAAATATGCATTTCTCTGTTCTTCTCTTTTGTTGTTTGTTTATGTTGGTTTTTTTGTTTTGATAATTTTTTGATATCTATGTCTTTTTCTATACATACAAGGGTAGGACATATTTTACAAAAAAAATACTGTGCACTCAGGAATTTTTTTCTTCAGATTTTGTTTCCTAATGGCATGGGTGCTTTAGGATCAGTAAACCCAAATCTTTTTCTCAGGAGACTTGCCTTGCTTTGATGTATTAAGCTGATAACCCATTCAGTGAATGAATCCCAATAAAGCATATCTTTCAGCTACTTTACGTATTTTACAGACCCTTATGTTTAAAAATGTCATTCTTTTATGAGTTATATTGTGATTTTTTGACAATAAAATGTGTTGTTTTCTTTAACTGATTTTCTGTGATAATACCGTCCAGCTTATAGCACATTGGAGCTATATGACTATCTACAGGAGGAAGTGAGCAAATTCTGTATCTAACTACTTGAATTTCAAGGGGAACTGAGCGTTGATTATGATCATCAGCCTTATATTATTCTAGTTTTATGCATCTCTCTCCCTCTCTTTCTCTCTCTTTGTCTTTTCTGGCAGCAATTTGGGACATTTTTACAAAAAAAGACCCCCAGGCTTCCCTGGAGAGTTTCCTTTTGCAGAGGACATTACACTTGGTCTCTGCATGGCCAGGGCAGGTGGCAGCTGTGGTGCAGGTGGGGAGGGCAAGTCCCAGACTTAGCCCACAAGCAGAGATATAAGGAGGCAGAGATGATGAAACACCTTACATAATTACTTGCTGAATACAGCTGATTGACTGGTTATTTGTATGTTATATGTGCATTGACCCTTGCTCACCCACTGTCAGACTGAGAGTGCAAGATTTGAATGGTTCAGCTTAAAGGTGAATTATATAGTCTGGCCAGTGTTAACGTAATTAAAACTTTTATACCAATTACTTTCATGTAACCAGTGCTCTACATTTTTGAGAAGTGTTTTGAGCAGGTTTTCTTTATTATTTTAATGTCTTGGTACTTAACCTTTTTATCTCCCTCATCTGTAATACAGCTCTAATTTTAGTAGTTACAGGTGAAGAAACAATTAGAAATGTGGAAAAATGCATCCAACTTATTTTTACATAAATCTAAGTCAGAAACTTAGGCTGATAATAGAATTTTTTTTTTCCAGTAGGGGACAGAAAAGACATTTTTGGTTCCAGAGTGATATTTGCTCTAATCTGGTTCAATGGTGTATGGATACTCAACCTTAAAGCTGTAGCTGCTCAACAACTCCAAAATTATTTGAAGTATATAATTTTGCTTGCTATTTTAATTTCTTTTTTTACAAAGGTTCCAGGAGAGGTCCCTGGCTGATACAGAAACAGAAAATGGATTGTATGAAATATAACAACTGTAACTAAACCCAACATCTTAGTAGGCAACTCTATACATAAATAATAATTTCTAAAAACTTGTTTTTAATAAGACAGGGTGTTTTGTTGATCCCTGCATTAGGAACATTGTAATAATTCATGCACAAGCTGCCTAGGGAAAGACTGCCAGACTCCAGGACAAATAGTCATGAGGCAAGTCCCAGCAGCAAGGAAGATGGAGGGTTAGTTCATTAATCAAAAACCTTGGGAGATCTGGGGGATCTAAAGCACGTTTTGTAGAAATAGGTCCAAGAAGTTGGAGGCACGCACAGAAATCCTGCCTGCATCCAGCTACAACTACAGCCTTGCAGCTGCAGTTCAGGTAGTGGAACAGACCTTGTTATTGCTCCTTTACTTGCAGGCAGCCAAAATCATGTCCTTTACTTCAGCAGCTGAAGTTTTGGTGATTTTGGATGAAATAGAGTGCTTATGTAATGCTTGGTTTAGGGAAAGCAGAGTAAGCTTCCAGCTGGCTGAAGACAGAGTCTGGGGGCTGGAGCACTTTGGTATTCCAACCAGTTGCAAACTGAATGTTTGTATATGCCTTACTCACTGAAAATGAGACTTAGTTAAGGTTTAGGGTCCAATAATCCTTAAATGCCCTTATGATTTCTGGTCTTATATGCCAAAAAAACACTTTCCCCCCTCGCCCCCCAACCTGGCAGATCTTTAAGTGTATATAGGGATGCATTGTTCACATTCTTTGGAGAGCTCTGGCAAGTGGGAAATCTCTTTAAGCAGCATCAGAAACAAAAAACTAGACAAGGAAGCACCTAAGTTCCTGAGAACAATTTATTTCTGCACATCAGGAGGTTTACAAGCCATAATCACCACAAGTGAGTGAGTCACCAGACTTTCTGGAATTAATATACACCTTCTTTCTTGATAACATTGTATGATAACAAATAATAAAAACAGCAAATAAGGTAAGAGTAATGTCTTGAGCAGGAAGAATGAAAAATAGTACACGGCTCTCAATTTTAGCAGAGCATTCAGCTGTGAAAAGGGGTAAGTGTTCTAGGACGTACTCTCAGTATTTATTTCAGAGATTTTTTGTCTATACATTTAATAAGTCCTCCAACATCTCCTTAAAGACAAAAAAATCACGCACAGTTCATTCAAGGGATAAAAACAAGTGTCTATGCCTAGGATTTGTTTTCCTCTTGCCTGGAGTTTGAAGGGTTGGCTTACAGATTGCTTTACTTTGTATTTTCTAAGGTATTCTTTAACCATGTACTGGGGACCTGATGAATATGGAATTTCTTCTGTTGAACTATGAGAATCTTCTGATCTGAAGCAATGCTGTGACTGTGCTTGTGTTTGCCACACTGGAGCTAATTAGACAGTTATTTCTCACTTATTCACAGAGTTTTTGCAGAAAAATCCCCAAAATCATTAAATGGGCTTTTTGACTAGGTATGTCTGGGGAAGCCCAAGTTTTTTTCTATGTGTAGTGTAAGATACTCCTGTTGCCTTGGCTCAAAATAGTGCTTTTGATTTGTTACCTAACTGATTTCACCTGAATATCAGAGTGAAAATCTGAACACTTAAATCTTGAGATCTTATTCTACGTGCTAGACACAAGGCTGTTAAGATTCAAAGTCTCCAGACCTCACAGAGGCAACAAAGCTTAAAAGAATATGACCTTTTGTCTACCGGAGTCCAAGTCTGCCCTCTACAAAATGAAATATTCCTTTTTTCCTACTTTATTGAGGTGGGTGTTAAAGTCCTCCCTTAATGAAGGAAATCTTGGCTCTGTTAGAATCAATGTCAAAATGCACATTGAGTCCAACATGGCCAGATTTTATCTAATATTTAGGATGCCCTCATTACTGCCCTGTGTGAACTGTGACATGTGCTGTAAAATATAACCATCCAATGACTCTCTGTGCCACTAACTTTTGCCCCTTTCCTCCCCATATACAGACATTTAATATGTCTATAATTTGCTTGATGATTTTCACGCCTTTTTTTAATATTGCAACCATATTTGCTGGCTTTCTGCTGGTCTCTTGGACTCGTGTAACAGTGTGTGCTTTCATTTGTTGTTCAGCTGGTTTACTATCCTCTATGATTCTGTTTCATATTCCTTCATACATTCTTTAGAATGTCACTCCTGACTTCTCTCTTCCTTTGGCAGAACTAAACCCCCCAAACTTCTTGGATTAACGTGATTTGCATTTCCAGCTGTAATTTGTCTCATTTGAAAGTTTTTCTTAGCATTTGCAATATCTTTATCTGCTCTGATGTGTAATAGAGTTTCAATTTATAAACTGCTTTTAACATCAAGCAGGCAGTTCAAAGTGCTTTTTAAAATGAGGAAAGAGGAAACTAAACCTGAATAGTTGATGCAGATAGAAAAGTTTTCAGGCTAGACTTAAATTGACATAGCATAAGGGCATTCAACATATTATTATCTTTCTTGCTTTACTCCCAGTGCTCCCTGCTTGCTTATTTTCTATTAAATGTTATACTAAGTGATTTTTTCAATTCTTTTGCATCTTTTATGTTACTAATTACTGTATGGCATTAAGGGAAGTTGTTGGGCTTTTTTTTAATATAGGCTTTCACGCATAAATTTTTGAGACTTTTGTTATGGCTTCACTGTTATTTTTACACATGGGTCAAAATGAATCCTCATCAAATAGTTGTCTGGATGCTCCAGTTTAGTATCATATGTAAGTCTCTAGAGCAGCTTCATTCTCTGGCAGAAATTCAGCTCCTATACACTCTCAGGAATGTTAATTTACCACAAATTGTAGCTCATTTCTTGAAAGTGATTTGCCTATAATAGACAGTCCCTGGAGAATTAAAAAAGACTTTTTTTTTAAATTTTTTTTTTTTTAAACTAGGGTTATCTGACACAACCAGAATTTGTGGTTCTGGCTTGAAGCTACTAAAATAATGCAGACTCAGTCTGATTTTTCTAATGTCATCACAAGATGCATTATTAAAGCTTGACATGGACAGGGTGTCGTAGAAAACACTTTGATTCCATAACCCAGAGACTTTCATTGACATGCTGTGATACTGTAAGACTTTTCCCTCTTGTGATTATCTCCCTTTAATGTAACATTATTGTACTGGAACTCTTAGTGTCTAATTTTCCAGAGTATTACATCACTCTATTATGAGGAATCCTCCTTACTGTCATTCCTAGATCAGGATTATACAGAAAAGCTAATGAATGCTCAAGGATTAATCATTACCACAACCATAGATTGAGCTTTGGAGGAGGAAGTAAGAAAACGTCCACTGTTTAGCATTCCAGAGGGATTTGCGAGGCAATTCTATACCCAGAATAAAGTGCAAGCTAAAAATAAATTAACAAATGGCAATAACATAAGGTATTATTATGTTTTTGTTTTCTAAGAATTATCCTCTAAGTTCCCAACTTCTTGTTTGCATTGATAAGATATTCCAGTGGACTTCTGGCCACAATGACCAATACGAATACCTTGAGGATGTCACTGACATCCCTGGTCCATGCTTCATGCTGGGTTTATGAGCTGCTTGTTGTCTTCTAACCTGAAGATCATCATAGGAAGAGTGAAAGCAAAATAAAAGATATTTAACTTAAAACACAAAGACCATTGTTACATGGAACGTTATTCTCTTATAGGAAGTATGATGCATCTCCCCAACACCTACTCAGGGAAATCTGCTTGTTGCTGATTTGCTATTCAACATTTAAAGGAAAGAGTTAGCTGTTGCTTCAGTGCAAACTTCTCAGATATAAAATGGAAAATATTTGTTTTAGCATACATGAAAAAAATACTTTAAACTTTTACTGCTTGGTTCCATTTGTTTGTGACTGAACTGTTACAGCAATCTCTTCACTTCACTTTTGCATCACACTTTGCAATGAATGGAAAGAATTACTAGATTGCATTTCTCTCAAAATCATTCCTAAAAATTCTGTAATTACCTATCTCTTCTCCAAGTGCCATTGGAAGGCAAAGGAGAGGGCAGAAATATGGGTGGAAAGCAAATACCATGAGAGACACTTGTTGAATCACTGATCTTGCTGCCAGTAGCATTGATCAATACACATTTCCACAAGCTCTCTAAGCTGTGCCTCCACCCACTTTCTCTTTAGCACTCTGCCTGCACGTCAAGCTATTTTACATGGAGTACTTCATGGGTTTTGACTCTGTTTCCATCCTAAAGCTGCTTCTTCTGGCATAATAGTTCCAATTCTTTCCAATCAAGTAATATTGATTTCAGGCTTTTCAAGTGCTGTTGCCATACAATTCTCTCCTCTGCTGAGTATGGTCTGGTTCTCTCTTTAAAAGAGGCTGGCTCATTCCAATCCTCATCAAAGGAACTGTTCTTCTCAGCTCTTCTTTTCCTCCTGATAGACTTGGCTCATGCTCCTTTTCCCACTGCCAAAACTATTGGCCTACTTTGTTCTGCTCCAATGGAGCCATCCTACCCTACTTGGCTGCAGTTGGCCTGTTCCACTCTGCTCAGATTAAGCTCTCTAACTCTGCTCTTTTTTTACGGTCATTCTCCTGTAATCCTCTGTGCTTTTCTATAATCAGTCTGCTCATCATTTGTAGAAAGCTGTCTCGATAATCAGACTTCATCTGTATGGAATTTAATCCAGGTATTTGCTAATGACCACTAAGACTGGTAGCTGCCTTTTTGTGGCATATTTTTTTGACAGGAAACTACACTGTCTACCTGCCATGTGTTCTGTAAAAAATGTACACTTCCACATTAATGTAAAATGATCTGTGTAAAGCATATTCGTACAAAGCTGTGAACAGTTCTTGCACATGTCTTGGGAGCCAGACAGAAATGGACCCATGTAAATTCCAGTTAAAGGCTTATTATTACAGAAGCACATATTACAGAGGCATAAAGGAATCCCATTTGTGCTATTAAAACCCCCTTTGACTAAATCCTTCACAGTGTACCAACATCAGTGAACATGCCTTGGGAGCTGTGCAGAAAACTTCCCAAAATGTACATAAATTTAGGTTAAGAGCATTTCTAATCCTACAGTGTTTACAAGTTGCTAATTATGTGGTCCCTGATTTGTATTAAATATGAAAGAATTTTAACTCTCCTTTTGTGGGTTATTATTGACATGTTCTAGCTATTTCTGACAAACAATTCATTATCTTTCTGCTTGTTTGATGTAGTCATGGCTCAAAATGTGGCAGGAATTTTTTTTTTTTTTTTTTCCAATAATCCAGAAAAAATACCCAGGTATTAAAACAAATGAGAAGGTATAATTAATTAATGAAAGTCCTTTTTGAAAATGTTGCCCACATTAATCTGTCTTTTTCTATGTATTCATGTCACTCTATTTTTTAATTCACCTCTTCTGCATTATTAAAAAGTATAAATTCATTACTGTGAACATTTTTTTGTCTGAAGCCTTACCAGTTCTAACCAGCGTGTTTCTATGAATCAGAGCATGATAAAAAACTTTTGACTTCATAAATCTTTTACTTCTGATGACTGATGAAAAAAGAGTCTATAAAGCCATGAATACCTTCTCAGTAAATGATGCAAAAATTTATATGTAAAGTAATTGATAATTTTGAAATCAGTGAAGAAAAAATTATAAATCTTTCTCCTTCGTGAAGTCTTTTGTGTGAAATATGGGATGGTTTAGACTATAAAATTTATACTTACCAGCAGGATACTCAATCAACAGTTTTAAAAAAGATATTTAGAGATGACAACAGAAGTCAATGTTAAAGGCAAGAAATCCAGAAATTACGTTTGTTTATACTTTTATTCTCTTGCTCAGTTTCACTTCAAATAAAATATTACAACATTATACACAGTTAATTACTTCTTCTAGAAACTAAAATATTTAGTTCCAGAACCTTTTCTCAATGGACTTGCAAGACACTATTTAGAATTTGTGTATATGGTGTGCTGCACATATTAAAATCATAAAGGCCATGTCAGGGGCTCTAAGGAATAATAAAATATTAATTTGATGGCAAAAATTAAGTGGCTTAAAGCAAGAAGCTGTTGTTTATCCCATGAGTGGCTTTTAAGACATTGATGTCTGGTTTGATTGTGTCTATTCTTAGCCAAATTAACCACACTTAATGAGACCTAAGTAACTATCAATCAAGCACCTCACTTATGGAAAACCACAAATTTTCCCTCTGTCAAGTCCTGAGTATGAGAAAGGACATTTCCTCTTTCTGAGCTCATATGATTTTGATAACACTATAAAAAGGAGTGTTTCATCCCTGTCACTTGCAGAAAATGCATGCCCTTACAGAAAAAACCACTCTCTTTATACATAAAGGAATACATGGAAAGAAGGCCACAGAAAGTGTATGTCTTATGTGTGACATCCTAATTTACTGAGAAAACAGAAATACCTAACTGACCATGAATAGGGCAATGAATAAATTACTTATACACTTGTTAAAATAAATGAATGGTTCTAATGCTCTGCTGCTTCGAGAGTTAATTCAATTTACAGCACCTAAGAAGGCAGCCTATATGCTAGTAGTGGTATATATATTGTCATCAGATGTAAATAAGGCATCTGCAGATGTAGTTTCCTTTCAGTGACTGCCAGAACCAGGGATAAAAGTACAGTGAAAACACCAATTTACACAAGAAATACTGCACCATAAACTGGTTTGTAGTTAACAAAAGACTATTGACTATGAATTGAATTAATATTTAAAAGCAATATAAAATATGATAATAATTAATTCCTTTTATGAAAAAAAAGGAAAAAAGATACTTCCAGATCTGTTTTTGTAGTGCTTACACGACATAATGGCAACTTATCAATTTTCTTTTTCTATTAATATAATTCAGAGTACAGCATAGAAAATATGAACCCTGGAAAGGATATTTTTCAAAAGCAGCTTTTGAATATCTAAGGTTCCTGACCATCCCCTATCTTCTTTCCTCCTTCTGTTGCTTTTTCTTCAAAGAAGAGCAAAATGCTGAATACATCCTAAGGAAGCACCAGAAAGTTTAAAGATTTTAGGCAACATAATGTGAAAGCATTGGTAAAAGGGCAGAAGTTGGGAGAAGCAGAGCAGGGAGACACTAGCAGCACAGAGGTGAGCAGAAAAGGATCAGTTATACAGCTGAGAGAGGAGCAAAGACTAGGAGTCACTGCACTTAAAACTGCAATTCTATTGAGATGTTCTGGTGAAATCATTCTTCTTATCATTGAAGTTAATGATCAGAAGGACAAAATGAAACTGTGACCCATGGTTCTTGAAGAAAATTTAAAAAAAATATAAGAAAAAGAGTCCTGAGGTTTGCATTGTGTAAGGCCCAGGACTCTGACAAGGGCAGAACAGCTGGATGTATTTTTGCTGACTCATGTCATTGGTATGTATGTCTTAGACTTGATCATTCTCGCAATTAGTATCAGAATTATTTTGAGAGAGACAATTGGCCTCTGAATGCAGATGTGCCGAGTATGGTTGGTTATGCATACGTGTCAACAGTTTCAACAGAAATGAGGAGAAAAGTAGACAGACGTGGATGTTTTGTTTGGCTTTTATGTTTTAGACGCTTTGCTTTGGTGCTGTGCGTCTGGTATTCGCTTTGTCACATAATTATACCAAGTCTCGTTCAGCTTGGAAAATCAGGTTTATTTTCTTTTTCTGAAGAGACATGACAAGTGCTATTTTAATCTTTCCCAGCAATTTCAGTATTAAGCATTCCTATCACGTATCGGTTCAAGGAGGGAGGTTACAGCTTTAAGTTACTGCATCTGGAGTTTTGTCCACTCTCAGGTGGACGTGACTGCCAACAGCAAAAGAGAGAGAAGGCTTTGGAATCAGATTGCAATTAAGGTTATACAGCATCAATGGTGTCAGGCTCGAGGGAGGCATTCAGCAGTCTCTATCTGCTATGCAAACCACCAAACGCCTCCATCTGACAGCTTTTCAAAATAGCTACGCTTGGCACCACTTCTTTGGGCACAATATGTCCTGGATAATTTATTTAGTTTATATATTCAGCTGTGTACTAATTAACTCTTTGTCTTTTGGAGTTCTGATTTCCTGTTTAATACATTTAAAATGGTGTCTATGTAGTCCAAGGGGACAAATTCTTCTGGTACTTAGCTGGAATGAATTCAGAGTAATTCAGATGGTTTCAGTGGATTTATACTGCCTTTAGAGAGCAGAATTTGATCCTCTCAATGAAATTAGCAAACAGCTATAATTACCTCCCTTAAAAGAAAAGTACAAACAGATTTTTACCTTACTTTCTCACCATTTCCTTTTTGTGTGCCAAAGAACACAGCAAAGGACAGCACAAAGCTTTTGAAGGAGGCTCACTCAAGTCAGTGGTCAGCCCACGAAATGGAACCTAAATTTTGAACTGGACCATCATTAAAACTGCACAAATGGCTGTAATTTTCAAGATTTTAGTTTTTAAATTTTGAAATTAACTGAAATTAACTGAAATTGGTCCTGAGAAGGGTAAATGTGCACAAAATAAGAGCTGTGGCTTGTGCTGTTTTGGAGGCCTCGTATTTATTGAATTGACAACCAATATTTGCATGAATTTTCAGTTTAGAGACATGGAAAACTCTGTCACTATTAGAATCCTGTGTTTAAAAGCAATTTGTAGCAAGCTTGATAGAGTGCAGCACACAGGATATTCAAGAGCAAACTGAGAAAGACACACAAGTTACCTATGCATTCCAAAGAAAGAAACTGATTTCCTGAAACTTCTGCCAAGTGTTTTTGAGTTGTATATTTCTCCTGTATTTTGTTTTTTTTATGTTTTTAATTATAGACATGAAATTTTTTCCTACAATGTTGTTTTTTTCTTAAAAGATAGATGCCATTTAAACTTCATTGCATATAATGTAAGATTTAGTGTTGGTAGAGTGTGAATGTGTGCTTATGTTTATATTTACACTTTAGCACTGGGATATTCCATTTAAAAAGTCACACTGCAAAATAGGTTGAGAAATCCTGAGAATTTTGGGATATTTTCAGATCTTTTAGTGCATTTGGTGGCTACGTGGGTTTTGCAGCAAAAGGCATTTGACTTTGTTCTTCACTAAGACTAAACTGATTAGCTTAATTTGCATTCTTTTTATAATCTACAATATACTGTATAGCGCATATTAAAAAAAGAGCCTAACTGCAAATGCATTCTATCAAGTGCAATATTTCCAGAATATTTCTACCTTTATACTCAATGAAATAGGTAATACTAGACATGTGATAAACATCTGTGGCAGTCTGTACAACAAGACATTTCACTGAGACTTGTATTAGTCCTCTCTGCTTAGGGTTATACTGAAGTTTCCTGGATCACATGGGAACATTTTGTCTTATAAAAATAGCTTCAGTTTAGAAAAAGACAAGAAATTACACCTGAGTGTTCTGAAAATAACTCACTAGTAAAAATTACTTTTATTTGTAAAATTTATTATCATAAACATTATTATTAATTATATAAATAATAAATTTATAATTGCAAACATAAAAAAGTTTGAAATAAATTTTTATATTTGAGTACCATAACACTGACAGAAATGTATTCCAGTTTTTTTTTTTGAAAGTTAATTTGGACAAAATTAGAACTGACCTTGTACTGTGATAACAGACCTGAATGTTCCAGGGGAATATGATTCCAGCTAAATTTCTCTGACCAGGGCTACTAATAATTAATGAAAGTTTTTGAAGTTCCCATCACAGAAACATATGAACTGCTGGGAAATTAGAGGACAGAAAAAAAATAAAGTACAGACATTTCATCATTCAACATGTGGAACAAGGAATTTGATGCTGTTTGTTGTCTGACAAACTCAGTTCTCAGATTTTTAGAAGATCTGAACTTTGTAGCAGGATTAAGCTGATATGCCTGACTGCAGAGTGATGAGCTTTGACTGACACAGCACAAGTTTGAATGGTGTTCCCACGTACAGCAGAGGAAAAATTCTTAAAAATTCCCTTGTTCTCATTAGAGAATGGAGAGGAAAGAGAGGGCAGTGAAGGAGAAGAAAATACACAGTCATAGCATATGTTACACATTTAAAAGGAAAATTGCTTACTGAAGTGCATGAAAGAGCCATTAGGGTTGTTTTTTAAATTTAGATTCACTCATGTGGGGTGGAGCGATGCTGTGGCAGCCGAAGTGCTAGGGTGGAGGTCAGGCCTTTGTTGACACTGTTGCTAAAAGCTGGGTAGCTCCAACTGCATGAGAGGCTGTTAAGGCAACCAAAGGCAGAAGTTTCACACCAAACCCATCAGTCTGGCTCACAAGCAACAACATTCCCCAGAAATGTACAGTCTGGCACTTCCTACTTGTGTGTACCAGCCTGCTCAATATCCAGTTCCCCGCAAGCTACTTTTCACTTTGGGACTCACAGTAAGCATATTGAAAGCAATGGAAAAATTCTCATTGATCTTATGGGCCTTCCAGACAGACCTTCTGTGAGTGTGAATGCTCCAGACACCAAGTTAGAGATGCTAATGTGAGTTTGTCATACACTGAGGTTGTTACAGAATTGTGTATAAACACTGTTTTAAAGTGTGGAGCCATAACTCATTTAGTGAGTGAGATGAAATGGGGACCTGTAAGTCACAGCAACATATTTTAGTAATTTTTTTATGTAGAGCAAACAAATTGCTATGAGTTTCAGCAATTACCATCAATTTACAAGAAATTATTAGCAATTTTTCTCCATATTGGTTAAAGGGATTCACTCTATTCTGTGTATTTACTTGTTCTCTGGTCTTTGGTTCTATTTTATACCTCTGGAATAATGAGTAGAGACTCAGATGGCAGAGGATCAAAATGCCCATTGTGGAGCAGTTAGGAAACATGTAGTGACCTGGAGGGAGAGACAGGGGATGATCTGGGGCCTCATGGTATCCTAGAAAGAGAAATCCAACTCACTGTGAAGTCCATGTTACTAATACTTTACTTTTTTTTTTTTTTTTTTTTTTTTTTTTAAGTAACACTTTACTAAATCTAGCTATCAAGGGAAAAAACCCCAAATAATAAACATGCAGTTATCAAGGGTTTCCAGTTTCCCTGGGGGTGAGGGCATAACAGGCAGCCTGCCCCATGTAACAGACACCTCGAGCACTCTTGTACTTCTACCACCCTAAAGCAAACACAAGCCTAAACCAGAGCCATGTGTATACATAGAAGTCTAAACAGATTAACTTACTCAGAGATAGTGAACTGAACAACAAACAAACAGAAATTAGGATAAAAGAGATCAATACACAGCAACACAAGGGGAAAAGTTAGCATCTAAATCTCAGTTTGCTGACAACTAGCAGATTCATGGCTCTTTCAAAGGAGAAATAGCTGCTTCAGCACCTGCAATGAGACTGTAGGCAAGAATGGCATTCACACTTTTGTGGCTCACACAGCCATCCTATGAGAATGGATTATTGCATGCTGATGAAAACAAACACGAGCCAAGCTCTGGGATTGCGTTGCGCTGCTAACTGCTTTTCAAAGAAAATGTAGACTATGAAGATTGCAAATATAACGGGTCCCACATCACAGTGACAAACACAGTATGCAAACAGTAAACCTGGTGGTGTGTTCAGATAGTCCTGATCAACAACACCAGACTCCTGCTATCATGTTTTCAAAGGGAATTTTCTAAAGGATGATAGAAATGTGTGTACAGGAGAGGCAATCAAATCTACTGACATCTTTTAAGTAACAAACATTGCCTTATGCTTTTCTCTTGAGCCTTAAAAAGAAATTTAAAAAAAAAAAAAAATTACCAGGTTCCGTATTGCAGCTGTTTTCCTCAATGGTTCTAGTGGCATTAACTTTTAAAGCTTTAATCTTCCAGCAAAATACCAAGCATACCTGAGATCCCTTATTATGGACTTGATTACCCCAGTCTGATGGACACAGTAACCATGGCATCTTTGTTGTGAAGAGAAATTCAACTTAAAAAAATAAAAAATAAAAGTAATTGTATTTTATAACTATGCATATTCACACAATGTGATAATAAAGAGGGTAAATGGTGAAACCAGACAGCACACTGAGCTTACTACATGAGTCAGACAGCAGAAAAGGCAAGAAATAATACAGTTGTCAATGGACTGTTTCACCTTACCACCATCTAAACAAAAGCATTGTTGTTAGTTGTTCCAACTTCTCAGCTGCATAATCCCAGAGTATTAATGCTAAATGTGAAAACTGTGAACCTCCATCTTTGCTGGATATGAAAAATATATGACTGTACAGCAGTCTACCTTGGTCAAGAAAATATTACAAATTTTGAAATCAGGATATACACATGTATAATGAACAGTTACATAATGCTTTACTTTTTGGTGCTCTAATGTTGCTCTTTATTGTATGCAAACTCAATTTCTACTAAAAATGGCAGTTAATTTTACTGATTCACAAAAGGTACAGAATAGACAGTGAAACTATATGAGAAATGTCTTAGCAGTAAGTGCTCTTGGCTTTTCCACAGACATTTCATAGAAGAAACATTAAATCTAAAACAGCTCTTAAAGAACAAAAACTTAAACACTTCCTAGGTATGTGGTCTTAAAGAGTAACTTATCTTTGAAGAATTGCATTTTTATTCTGGAAATGCTTACTTCAATCTCACCATTTATAGGTATAATTTATTTTTCAGTAATACCTAGCCATGAGCTTCTCTGATATCAAGTGTAAAGTCTGGCCCAAGAAATATACTGAGATGGTTTTAATATAATGTCAGTGTGCTAGTCACAGCTATTTATCCTGAGTATTAATCAATTTATATTAATTTTACACATGCACAAAGGGCTTTTTTTACACTTTTTCAAAATAATAACAAAATCCATGTTTGACTTTAGGTTCTGAACTAAAATAAATGTAACAAGGTACTTAAAAAGCACTTTGGTATCAGTCACTCAGGTTTTTTTCCTCCAACAATTATGAAGTAAAGAACAATATAAAATGGGTAATAGTATCTGTACAGTTTAACACAAAGAAAAGGATTTTTTCCCCCAAACTTAGTTAGGTCCCTTGTAGGTCTTATTTTCCTACACACTTCGTCATGACTAATTGGGGTAACATAAGCTTGCACTCTTTTGGATATTATTCACTGTCAGCTTTCTCTGTTGAATAAACTGATCTCTTGAAAACTTACTTACATAGCACACAGCAGGAGAAATGGAGGAGAAGCAATCACTGTCCAAAGAGAGGTGGAAAGAGGAGGCTGGATGAAAAATAGATAGATATGGATCACACATGCCAGATGCTCAAGTAAAGCCTGTTTATCCCTAATAAGTTGGTGAGGTTGCGGAGAGGAGTTTATCCGTGTGAATATAGGATTCTTGTAGTTCTGCCAAGGTCAGTGATAACGGATGGTGATCAGCTCAGTAAATGCTGGTTGTGCACGTTAAAGTTGCCTAGGGACTGCCTTAACCTATGCACCCAATTTTTTTCCAAGCCTACAAAACATTTCAGAAATGAAAACACACATAAAATGCCTAAATGGACCATGTGTTCTTTGTTTCCTACCTTCCGAAGTAAGCTCTTGTTTCCCTCTATTTTATATTTTCTTTCTGCCCTGGGTTCTTAAAGATGGATGTGTAATTGTAGTTTGAATGACAGATTGGGGTGGTGCCTTTCATTCTCTTCACACAACCCTCCAGGATCCTCAGGGTGTGCGAATAGGGGCAGAATAGAGTGCTTAGCTTTTAATGGATGGTTAAGAAGTAATGAAAGGGGAATCAGCTTATCTCGGGGTGCCCTGTGGGCTACATTGTTTTCAAATAGCTTTTAGCTGGGACTTCTCTCTCTGAGGTTATATATTGTTCAAGTGATTACCTCAGGAAACAGGACTTTTTCAGATACACCCCTTAGATACCACAGCTGTGGCCACAAGACTAAATTGTGTTAAAAACATTTTGAATTGCACTGATAGTGTCAAAACACGCTGCTGAGCTCTGTTATGGCAAAAAAACCCCATCATTTTACAACTTTCAGCAAAGGAGGTGGTTTAGGCTAGTCCCACCAATGCATTTAATGTGTCTGGTTTTGCACAAACTGGCCAAGATGACAGCAGATGCGGGGATGTATGGCGTTCTCCGATACTTGTAGTCCACCCTGAGGAATTTATTCACTGCCCCATTTTGGACATCAACTGTCCAAAATTTTTTAGATTTCTAGACTCGACAGAAGCTGCATAAAATTATTTCATTTTTGCTCTCAAAGGACTAATTCAGTTATATTTATGCAACATCCACACATAAAATTATTTTACTGGAAAAAGTGAACTGTGGTGCTCTGAAATTGTCCAGCTATTAAATTGAATACTAACTTGAACTTAAAAGCATTCCTGCTCTAAAAATATGGTGGGCTGAGTTAAAAGGGTGATATTAGGAAAGTTCATTCCCGTACAGAGTAACTTTCATGGAAGAATCAACGTTTTGCAGCAGACCCAGAACACTGCTATAGTTCAATAGAAAGCCTGCCATAAAAACTAGGGAGCTCTTCCCTGTGCTTTCTGGGAAGGAGATTACACTTGCCTTCACTTCCATTGAGTGGACAGGATGGTCACCTTCTGGACATTATAAACATTTGAGATTTTAGGAAGACTCTAAGCTATTTCTGTAGAATTTTCAAAGAGTGAAGGGAGACAGGATGTCCTATTTCATCTACTCCTCACTTCTTTCAGGAACTCAGAGCCTTAAGGTACAAAAACATTTGATTTTTAAAGGTGGGATGTGTGTGAGTGTGTGTCTTTATGTCCTTAGTAATGTGTCTGCACAAGGAATCCTTAACTACCACATGGGACAGTGTATATAGTAAATGTTTACCAAGAGCTTGTTTTCTCCTGAGTAAATGGATTCCCCAGAATAGTAATAAAAAACCTTGTCCACATAAAATAAGAAATACCAAAATGCTTATTCAAGGCAAAATTGAACAACTTTGAAAATAGTATTTTTACTCCATTTTTTTAGTATCATATCAATTCTCATCTTGCTAATTTTCTTGTCCAGCACAAATTTTTTGCTTCAAAAGTAATTTACTGCCCAGGGAATTCAAAGAAAATATATGGTCTACAATTCATATCAAGAGACAAGCTCTTATTCTAGTCCCTTTTCTTACAATCACCACCCTCCTTAAAACTGAAAAGCTAAAAATAGAGAACGTGAATCTCACAGCATATTCTGAACCAGGAATCTATTTATCTAGGATATAATGTTCCAGCTTCTGCTGAAGTCAACAAAAAAAAAATCCTATTGATTTTGGGTCATGTTCCAAACATATTGGACTGAAATATTTGGATATGTATCTGAGCTCAATATAATTGCTGTTTTTTGTGGTTTACCCAAATCAGCAGATATTTTATGGAAAATATTAGCCAATTACTTAACCTGTTTCTGTCAGGTAGCATTTTTTTGCCACAAATTTAATAAAACCTTTTGCAACTGATTTTAACTGATATTAACAAAACCATTAGTTTAACTCACTGGAAGTTGTATCCTGAAGTTGATTTTTGCTGAGTTGAATTAATCAAATTCATCAAGACAAGGAGTCTTGAAGTTACAACATGTCTTTCCAGTTTTCTTTTTATCCTTGATGTCAGAGTTTAATTCTAAGAAATTAAGCTTTGAGTATCAAAAATATTTACAGTTCGTATGCCAGTAATTATTTTGCAGTAAAGGCTGTGGAAATCAGGAGGAAGAAACAAGCTGAGCACTAAACTTAAACTAAAGATGTTAGCAGTTTATTATACATATTCCTCTCCATCTGACTATTTAAACAGCTGATATACCTGAAAATTAAACCATTATACTGATATATATATATATATATATATATATATATATACACCCACAATCATAAATATGTGATATGTGTATAACGTTTTAGTTTTCAGTGTCTGGGGAAGTAGACAGTAGTAAACTCTCTGCAGGTAGTTGACTTGAGTAAGTGGAAAAGTGTTAATACACTTTAACACATATGAACATGTGCACACACCCTCTACACAGCTTTTCAAATGCTTCCTCCTTTCCTTCAAGATTTACAAGACGGTACATATTTTTTAAATGACATTTCATTTAAAATATGCTTCCTTGGAAAGTGGTCAGGAATAAAACCACATTTCTGCTTGGCAGCAAAAGCAGTTCAGCAGGTACCGTGCTGCAGGTAAAGTCCATCAAAACCTGCTTTACTACAGCTCTAAGTAGTAGTCACACACACTTCCCAGGTTAAATCACTCAGACCCCTTCCTTGACTTTTGATTTCCCATTTTTTTCCTCTCTCTCTCATTTGAAAATTTTCAGGCTATGTTTCTTTTCCGAGAGGATATAAGTGAGCAATGGAAAATATGATTAGGTTATTTGGAATACAATCTTTGTCTGAATTTGTGTTCTTGTTCTTGGTCAGAAACTTGTTTTCCTGGAGTCTGATACTACAGTAAAGAGAAGGGGATCTTATTAAAAATAAAGTTTGGGTGACTGTCATTTGTTAGAAATAAGACAGCAAAACAACTGACCTTCAGTGTCTATTTAGGTCAGTAGACAAACGTCACAGCCTCGCTTTTGAAAAGTGATCCATTTTACTGCTCAAATAAGCTTTACTGAGGCTCCAGCTTTTAGAATACATTTCCTATGATAAAGACAAACTGAAAGCAGTCAGCAGAGGGTTTTTAAAGATGTATTTTAGGCGGTGTAGAAACAGTACATTCAGATGTCCCTTATGTTAGCATTTCTGAACAGGTATGAGAATTCTACTTTAATTATTTATTCTTCTCAAAATCTAGCCTCTCTTTTTATTAAATATTAAAATGCATGAAATTTTTGAAAGGCACTGTTTTCATTGATAATGGTGGTTCTCTGAATTACTTTTAACTAACTTTGCAATTGAAAGCCGAGTTTGAGAAAGGTGAGTTAAGCATCTTCTGGGAATGGGATTGTAACAGTGTTTTTCAAGGTTACTTTCTCTTCATTAAAAACTTTGTAAAATAATAATGAAGAGGAAACCATCTCATTAAGGAAAGAATAAGATCACTCGTCAATTTTACTGCTCTTCTCATCTAACTTTATATCAGTAGGAGTATAGCAGTGCCTTGCATTTCTTAAGACTTCTTTGCCCCATATTCACTGTAAACAGAGAGGAGCCATAATTATACTTCATTTGATCCATATCAAAGGTACTGATCCATGTATCAATTTACATAAAGCACATAAAACATTTTTGCTTTTCACCCTTACTTCACCACTTTCTAACGAAAGTTTTCCTTTGCAGACTTCATTTGAATATAAAAATCTCCCGGTGAAATTTGCGATGTTAAACAAACCATACCAGTCATTCAACTTTTTAATTAAGGATTCAGTGTTCCATCCCTTTTCAGACATTAAAATTCAGGTGCAGTCATTAATCTTTCTAAATGAATTCACCTGTGGCTAATACTGATGTATTTTCTATGAGGCTTGTCATGGACTGCATACTGCATGCATAACCACTCTACAGTTAATTACACAAGGGATTATCGTTAGTGTCATGAAGATAAAGCCTTGCTAGAAGCATTACAGACATTTTTTGAGCAATGACTTATTTAATTTTTGTTAACAGCTACCTAAGTATTTAAGAACAATAAAAGTTTGTTTATATCATGGAAGAGTGAATGGCAAAGTTCAGAGAACTATCAAAATGAGAAATCATGCCCAAAGCAGCTGACCACCTCTTTCTTGTCTTCCTTGTGTCAGTCTCCCACCTACTCCTCTAAACAGCAAGAAAAAAAATAATGCAAATACTGCATCCTTTTAAGGTCTGTATGTTAGAGTTCTGTGTCAAGTATTCCTCTCTTAAAAAGATGAATAGCACAGCTTATGAGAACTGTAATTTATAGCAGTACACACCAGTCTGCCTAACAAGACAAAAGTTCAAAGGTTGTTAGGGAACAAAGCAGTCTCTGAAGAGCAAGCAGTGTATTTTACAGGACAGCTCATCAAAACATTAATGGCATGGTGTCCCAGCACCACCCACCCTAAAAAACCCCGAAACAAAAAACAAGAGAATAGTATATAAACTTTAGAGTTTATTGTATTCTAAGATTTGGATTCATTAATTAGATATTGTAAATCAGAACTGCAATTCTGTCTTGTAGCAGACAGCAATGTGTTGGTAAAAGATTTGCAGTATTCAGCAAGTTAGGGAAGCACTTCCTATAAGTTGAGCTCATGAGCACCACTCCTGGTCTAACATGAGCAGGCTTGTCTCAGCCATCCGGAGAGATCTAATCAACACAGAGCAAACACAAAATAAACACATGTACTTAAAAGCAAGAACGACAACTTTGTTTAAAACATAATACAGTAGACAAGAAGATTTGATTTTCAGGCCCATTGCATCTGGTTTAAATTAACTTTGGTTGATTTACTTCTGATTTCCACCATTAGAAGACAATCCCCAAGATGTTCTTAAATTATATAAAGAATTTGAATATATACATCAATAAAAATCAGCATGAAAAAAAGAATAACATTGTGAAAGTCTCAAACCAGACAAATTTGTGACAAAACCATCTTTAAAATAGGTAACTAATGAAATAAAACTTATAATTTCATTTTTATTTCCTGATAAAGACTTGGTGGTGAAGAGAAAAGATGGAAGGAGGAAACTATGTTATTTTTCTGATTTGAATATTAAATATTCTGCTCAAGAATCTGCAATTTTTTAGTCTGATTTGCATTGCAGCACAAAATAAATAAAAATAACCAATGAGCAGCCTGATGTTAGGATTTACTGTGAGATTCAGAGTTTGTTTGAGCTTCTTTTTTTTTAATTTCCTGTATTTTTTGAAAAGCTGAGGGGCAATGGAACAGAACCACCCACTTCAAACCTTTTTTTTTCACACTTGGCTTTCCTGTCTGTTAAATCCCTCTGGGCTTGCTTCTATAAACAATAGCAGATAATTAGATTTATGCATGTAATTTGATTTAAATTGATTCTAGTGGTTATCCAGTGATGTTACAGAAGCCGCCAAGCCAGGCAGTGAGCACACACACGCACACATACAAAACTTCAGAAATGCCATGAAACAAATAATCTTTTTCTATGTACAGTTTTGTAGATGCAGTAAAAAAATCAAAAAATCTGTGTAAATTAAGACACTTCATTTATATATGAAATTTAAAGTTCATTACACCTGGAGTTTTCCCCATGCATCCATCTCTGATCTACATAGTTCTCTTTTTTTTTTATTATTACATTACCAAAATTACATGGATAATGGTCAAATAATGGCAGAAAATCAGTTCTGAATTCACCAAATCTTTGGATTTGGGGGTAGGAATCTAAGCTGGAAGACTTTTATGGAAAGTGGCTGTGTGATGTGCTAGGGCAAAGAGGGCACAGTT
>CM031864.1:13590311-13640978 GCA_018697195.1 Certhia americana | reverse complement strand
AAAAAAAAAAAAAAAAAAAAAAAAAAAAAAAAAAAAAAAGTATTCAGATAGCCTTTTGCCAAAAATATTTGTGCATATGAAATTTTAATTAAAAATTAATGCAATTTACCATTATAGGAAAGCAGAGACTTTTAAAAATTTCATGGTTTTCAGTTTTTCATATTTCTTTTTTCCTTTATATCTTTTATGCTCGCAGTTTCATTTATAATGGCAAGGTTTCTTCTCCGTCTTGAAAGTTTTTATGGAAAGCTAATTACCTCATCAATGTTCTCTGCTTCTAGAAATTTGAATTCACCCCAAGTGCAAAGAAATAATTTTTTATTGAAAGATAAGTCCAAAGGGTAGGGAGCAATTCCAGTGACACAGGATTCATTGTTCTCCCATTTTGGTTTAATATGATAATAGTTACCACCAAAACACAGTACAGGTAAAAGACTCTCCGAACAAGAAAACCCTCAATCTATGACTTTTACTTTTTTTTCTGTCTGCTTTCTTGGTTTGGGGAAAAAACACAAACAATGTTTTAGTGAAAACTAAAGAAACTTCAGGCATTTTTAATGTTTTACCCTTTCTCTTTTGTTCTGGGGCAAAGCTACAGAACTATTCTATTTGTTAAGTTGCCCTTGGGAGAAAGAACACCAAGGTGTTATGTTTTATTATTTGGGAGTATCTTAGGCATGCTGCAGTAAATAAATAGTGCTGTCAAAGGCTCTTATTTATTTAATTTTGAGAATGAATTTGGTGCTAATGAGGTTGAGGGGCTGATAGCAAAGTCTAGAGTCAGGCACAGCATGGGCAGGTGCTCTGAAATCTTCTTCAAACAGCTCTGTCAGCAAGTGCACTTTAATCCTGCTTTGCAATATCCCTGCTTGCCATCAAAGTGCCAGTTCCTGCCAGGTGCGAGTGCCCTCGGCTCTCACTGATGACAACAGCAGAACAGTGAGCTCAGTGCTTGGCAGAATCAGGATCAAGGATTCAAGTTCTAGTGCAGGGCTGGAAATTAAACCAAAAACGAACTTTGTCAAATACAGACATTTGTCCTAAGGACAAAGACATCGACTCTGAAAAATCCTTCATTAGTTGTACAGCCAGTATTGAGATTCAGATTCTCCAGAGGTCAGCTCACTGCATTTAACAGGTGTGATATTTGCTATTCTACAGATGCCTAAATGATGTAAAATTAAATATTAGAACAATTGTTAACCATATGATAACTAACCATACTATGCTTGTTCATAAAGCAGAGAAGCCACAAGATTTGTCTGAATATACAAAATAATGGACTAACACTGTTATAGTGTTAAAATTGAGCACTTACATATGTGCATTCTTTATACAGACCAAAAATGGCAGGGCTCCTGTACTCTGGGTTGCTCTTGCATAAATTTGCACTTCTGTCTCAGAATCCTTTCTTGCAAAAAATCATTCAAATGTCATGTTTTAAGAGACAAAAATTTCCTTCACACTTTCAGGTTTGGCCTGTGGTATTCATCTTTTTAGCTTTTGCTGTGGTCTTTTACCCCAGTCTCAAATAGCACACAGCGTTCCAAGTTCCTACACATTCAGCTTCTGCTCTGTCATAATTTTATACTTCTGGTCCTGAAGGCCACGAAATCCTCAAAGAATCTGTCCAGCCACTGAAGAAAGCTGTGCTCTGGGACCTGCAGATAGGGCAGCCTGGATTTATATAGATTAGTTAATCTAATTAGTTAGGTCCAAGACAATATGAATTCAGACTAAAGCATCTCCCAGGTCCAGACATCTCTAAATCCTTTCTTTTTCTGGATTCTCTGATGCCTAATACAGGCTTCATGAGATCTTTCCCTCTAAGGAGATGTTAATAGAATCTCTCTTCTACCTGGCTTCTTACCATCACAAGAGCTGAATTAACTGGCTTTTTCCAACCATTGTGAAAACACATGTCAGCTTCAATCAAATCTGCCATGAAGGCTTCAAAAAGACATGTATTATAACTGCACTACACTCATTTCACTCAGAAACAAGTCCAAAGAGTGAGCTCTTTAGGATTTGGCATTACAAAACATACCAAGGCCTCATGGAACAGCAATAACTCCAGCAGAAAGGAGAAAATCTAGAGTGGAATATAGAAAACCATACACTGCCTTATTCTCTTTGGATCAAATAATGGACAGCAAAGGTGTTTAGAGAAAAAAGTAAAACATTTAGTGCATGCTAGATTAGAGGTAAATTGTAAAGATTGTATTCAGAATCATATAAATGATGATATGATACATGTAGAAGGCAGATTCTTAAAGAAAAAGTAAAGCGCTCCAAGTAACATTCCCCGAGAGGTGTCTTTCCATCCTCACTCTAGTGATAATGAGTAAAAATAATGCAGCCTATCTGTGCTCCTATAATGCATGAGAAGGACTTAATTTCTGTTTTTGTGTAAGCATACAGGTACAGATACTGGTCATGTTACTCAGCACATGTACTTGTATGCATTAGCACAACCCCAATGGAGCTCTCATGTGGACTACACAAAGAAGACATATGTTTATGTCTTACTCTGATTTGGCAGAATCTGAGTTTTATTATAGCCAGGTCACAAATTTACTGACAAGGGAAAGCCTAACTCCATTATGACACACTAAATTACTAGCAAGGTTAATATAACTCCTGTGATGCAGATCTTTGACCAGCTTTAATAGCTAGATTATTATTCCATTACTCTTCCTAAACTCTAGTTAAATTTGGTTCCCCTAATTCGTTCATATTAAATATAATTTACATAATTAATCTCAGTATAAATATGCAGATTTCTGAAATACACTCTTTGTGATTCAATAGTACAATTCTTGCTAAATTGAGAGTGTTATGCTTAAACTAGACTGGCAGCCCTTTGCGAAGCTTTCCCTTGCATTTCTGGATATATGCTCCATTTCAGCTCATGAGCAAGCTGGTTACTGGCTTGATACAACAGCCATGAAAGGCTTCATTTCTCTCATTTATTGGTTCAGCAACATGCCTTGTAGAATATATTTGCAAGATGTCATATTCTAACAAGCATATAAACAGGACATGGAGTTAGAAGCAAATTTCACAAAAGGGCTCCAAAGCTAAAAGCCCAGCAGGATCCATCCAGTTTACAAAAGCTCTTCCTCCTCACATGCAGGGTGTGCTTAGATGTACCCACATCATCCTTACCAAATGTCTTTTTCTGGCTGCTCAGGTCATATTTGTCACTAGCATACAGAAATGTAAAGTCTAAAGAAAGCGTGAGCTGCTTTGCATCACTAATCTTGTTACTGTAATGGCTATGAAAGTATTCAACAAAAAAGGAGCATATAAGCCAGTCCACATGTACATACTATGCACAGCATGTGCACCAGTGAGCCATGGATGTTCTCTGGCTCCCTGAAACAACAACAAAATCCAGTCATTTTAATGCAACTCCTCACATTCAGCCACAAGTGACAGATACCTCTCCATGACTAGACAAAAGGGCTGCTGACAGTTCTTTCTACCTTAAAGACAGATGAAGCACTCTGATGGGAATAAAAAGTTCACCAACCTCTCAAATCCAATCAAATATTTTTATCTTCAGAGTCTTTGGAAAGAAGAGAAGAGACACTCCTTTCCCTCTCTCCCCCTTTCAAGCTTCCCTCTTGTCATTTACCCCCTCTTTAATTTGCCATACAAACCCCCCAAGACTTCAACCCTAAGTCTCTTGAGATCAAGATTACATCATTACTGTTATGGCATGTTATACACTAATCATAACCATTACCATTTACAAGTTCACAACTTCATTCAATTAAGTGCCTGACATGGATTTTTCAGTTAATTCATAGTGAAGGTCACCAGTGGTCAGAGTGGCAGGTGCATTCTGCTACCTCTTTGAATGCTAATTACCAGTCTTAAGCAAGTACTGGAGAATACAGAGTCAACAAGCTAATCAAAAGACTTAGAACTTAAGACACGTTTTTATAGGCATGTCTAATGGTCTGTAAAATAATATAGCATAATTAGCATATTCAAATGACAGACACATCATTTAAAACTCTAATTTTAAATGAAAGGCAGTAAAAGATTCTTTCACATTACTTTTTCAATAGAAAAAGAAAAAATTAATTCATACAACTGTCTTAGAAGCCATGTAGCACCATGCCTAGACCTATCACAAGTCCTTATGTACTGTAATTAAATTTTCAAAGGTACAAGTACTTCTTGATCTACTGTTAAAAATGGGCCTGCTTGCTTTATTGCTGAGAGATAGACATTATCTAAAAAAATCATGTATATATGCTGGTATAAAACTACAATCTGGTTTCAACTTGCAGAACAAATTCCTAGAATGGTTGTACTAGAACACATGCAATCATATAAATCAATCATATAAATAAAGAATTATTTGAGAATATAGAAATATTAAAGGCATGATGCTTCTCAGGTGGAGCTATTTCCAGCAGCAGATGGCTGAACAATTTATACAAGAACCTGGATGTGTCAGGATGAACCCAGAGATCCAGCAGGTAGAAATCAGCCACACACTTACAAACCTCTTCCTTGAGTATCCATGAGAAGAGTGGAGTCATCTTTTTCTGAAGAATACCCCAAGGTCTACTGTGTTGGCAGTTCATTTGCTTTAGAATTCGTGCCCGTACATGAGACCAGTGGACAAACATCTCCATGTTTATTAAACCCCATTTTCACAGTCTAAGCAGAACTGTAAAACAAGCTTTCACTAACTCAATGAGTCTAATCTTCCGTACATGGCCCCAGTCTAACTATATTGATGCATGACAATATTATGTATACAAAAATATATTCTATATCACAGCTATGCACACACAAGGCAGCAGAGTAGAATTAGATTAGGAAGTCCCAGTATACAAATTTAGATACCCTATTTAAAGAAGTTATTAGAGGTTTGAATTGCTGAAGAAATTCACCTAGCTGAAGGGGGAAAATCCCCACAGCCTTATATTACAGTTCTAGTAAAATTTCCTACCAATGTTAGCAAGCTGTAAGCTTTCCTAGTGCTAATATATAAAATTAATTTCATGCTTGTCTACTCTTGTAAAATCACTGACAGAATATTTCACGTTTTAAGGCAAAATTGGGGACTCATATAAACTCAACATTATTTTAAGCAAACTAATATTTGGATTATATGGCTGCCCAATTAATTGAAATAATAAAGCACAAACCAAGTGAAGGTACCTGCTAAGAAAGTAAAAATTTGTCAACAGACACCAGTGCTTTTTTTGTCTCTATTCCCTTGCTGACCAACACTTAATGTGATGTTTCATGCAGATGGAATATGACAGTGAGAAATATGTATGTTCTCTCTATATGTTATACAGAGTGATAAATATAAAAGAACTGAGAAAGATGCCTTAGGTATAACATTAGGAGGATGGAAAGCCCACCAATAATTAAAGTAGAACATTTACATGAGTAACTATTCAGATATATAATTTTAAAATCATAAGCCCCAGGACAGTTTCCTCAGCAGTGTAAGGATGCTGGATCCACTGGTACCCTATGCCAAACAATATAGAGGAAAGGTGTTTGTACTTTGTGTTCCTAATAAAGTGTGAGTAAAAGAGCAAGCCACATCCAGGGAAGAAATGGAGGTTGATTTTTTTTTTGTTCTCAGGAACAAGCAACATTTCTTAATATTCCAACTCTGACTAAAACCAGAACAACCTCCCCTAGATCAGAGGACTGTTAAGCAGAACTAATCAACAGGAATGTGTACAAAGGAGAGGAAGACACAAGAGAACAATGACTTGGGAAACTTGAATAAAATTAAGTACTCTACCTGCCCATGGCTATTCCAGCAGGACAGAGAGGCTGGTATGGCAGATGCTATAGTCTTACTCCTCTGATTAAATTTGCACATAGCTTATTTGGTCCAAAATTCATGTCTGTCAAGGACATGTAAGTGTTGATCAGCATCTACCTGGAACTGCTGCAGTGATAAAAGCTCAGTAGGGCCAGTGGGACCCCTTAAGAACTCCTTCTCTCCACTGATGAAGTCAGCCCAAGGGATCTTGCTTTCGATCTCTCTTGCTTTCTTCACTGCTGTGAGCTTCACCAAAACTATTCCTCCTCCTTTTCCTTTAGCAATCCCTACATCAAGTCTACAGCTATCTCTCCGTTCTCTTTATAACAAAGAACACCTGAAAGAAAATTCTTCCATCTCCCCTCTTCTCACTATTTTTTTTTTGCAAACACTGAAGACTTTGATAGAGCTTTTGATGACCCCTCTCTCCCAGAAACATTGTATGAACACTTCTAAACATGAATACAAACATCATGCTCACTTCAGAGTTACCTAGAGTGGTGTTTTAACAAAAATGTCACAAATACTTCATATCCATCATACAAATGAGGTCTGGCATATCCAGGCAGCTCCCTGTGATCTCCAGTACATTTCTTTGGAGGACTTCCCCCCCTTAGAGCTTCCTGCTCATCTGACCGGCTCTTCTCTCCACACACCATCAAATCTAACAGCAATCTCACTATTCTTTTGTTGGCATCTCTCTGTGAGACTTACCTTTGATACTCTCAGTATATCATCTGTTACAAGATGTGGTACCTACAAGAGGAGGTCCCAGTACAGGTACCAGCCAAAGCAGGCTGGGTTTATACCCAGTGTCTCCTCGAGGCAGCCCGGCTGATGCGAGGTGGAGCATGGGCTGTGTACTGCTGAGTGAAAGGAGCCGTGCTCCCCAGGAACTGATCACTTCAAGGAAGAGTCATTACTCCTGTCTGAAGCTCCTCTCATGCACCTCAGCTCTCAACAGAGCCTGAGAACTTCTGAAAGAATGAATCTCTAAGCTGGGGCTCTCCAGCTCATATTAACTGCAATAAGTGAGAGCATCCAGGGACTGGTTTGTGTGCAAGGGTCACCTTCAGAGGAATCTCTCTGTAGAATAAAGCAAATGCTTCTCTGTGCAGCTTCAGACAGAGGATGGACTACAGTTTACTGTAACTGAAGAAACAGTTTTCCTTTAAAATCTAGCTAAACAGCCCCTGTAGTAAAGGCTGATTTACCTTAGCCTCATTTAAATTTAAATAGCAATTGCCCTGTTGCATTATGTCACATAGACTGTGTGGAAATGCAACACCAGCCAGTGCTGTACCCCCACCACATTGAGACAGGGACATTGTATGTGAAGTGATAGAAATAATATAAAAGAGAAACTTCTCTTTTTCTTAGATCAATTACATGCTGATCAGACAACAAATGCCTGTTGCCCAATTTATGGAAATAGTTGTGATATAAATATGTTATACTTTGCCACAGGTTTATTTGCACTTACATTTTTCTAATTGCAGTAAGGAATAACTTGATACCTTTCTACATTTAAAACCAAGTTTGGCAAGAAGCAAACTACAGATTTTGCTGAATGATTCCCAGTCCATAGCATCTTCTTCCATGACAAGAAAAAGAAAGAGAGAAAGGGAGAAAGGGAGAAAGGGGGAAAGGGAGAAAAAAAGAGAAGTATTTTTGTCACAGAATTGAAGCTACTTTTCTTAGGAGGTAAATGAAATATCTCTCCTTGTCACCTACACATATTCAGCTACCTTGCCTACTGTCAGAAACACTTGCTCTGATCCTTGCAGTATCATCTCTCAGAGGAGACAGTTACAGCCTCATCCCAGGGGAAAAAAAAAAAATCCTTCATCTTTGTAGTTCTTCAGAGAGTAACTTCTCATGGCATGCTATCTCACAGTTCAACTACTGGAGATGAACCAATGCAGAGAAACTTGGTGACTGGACCACATGCCTAACACAGATCTGTGTGGAACTGCCTGCCATTTTTCCTTAAAATATACACATAAAACACCTAGATGTCTTCCAGGCTATAAAACAAAAGGCCAATAAGAAGCAGCAACAAGGCTATAAGACAGTAAACACTTCAGACAAAGAAATCTTAGACATTCCACAAGGGAAAGACTAAATAAGATGGGAAACCAATCTTTCCCCTGACAGTCTGTCCTCATGGGACCAATCCTTCACTCTTTCAGTGGCTGTGAAGGTTGTCCAAACCCTCCACAGTATTCACTGACTCCCTAGAAAAATCTCTCTTGCTATTACCTTGTAGACCTAGGCATGTGCCCTCTCCCTGATGCTCACACAGCATCTTCTCTGCTGCTTTAGGAGTGCCCCCTCTGCACAAGCACTGCTGTGTGCAGGAAAGAAAGGAAAGGAGCCCTTCCCTTCTCCTGTCACTTGCAGGGCCTTTCTTCCCTAGCTTCAAGCACACTTCACACAAAACATAATATGCAATACATATGCACTGACCTGGCCTATACTCAGTTGGCTTAATGTAATCACTGACCCCAGTCACTCTAATTTCCTTTGTCAGTTCATTTTAATTTCCGCAGCAGATATGTGACATATGGTCCCAACTAATGGCTAATTACTAATTGTCAGTGAGAACAAAAGACATTAATGTTTGGTTAATTGTTAATTGCTTTTGACCAATTCTATCAAAATAGTTGGTTTTATTCTCCTTGTAATTCAAAATTCTGTTCTGTCACTATGTATATCAAAACAGCAACACTTATTGTGATTGTATCTGGTAACAAGAGATGGGGTTTCCTCCTACTGAAGGGTTAATTTCCCTAACTGAGGCAAACTTCTGTCCTCAGAAAATATAAGGACTATTTTGTAAAAATTAAATTTCACAAGAATTCATAAGCACACATGACTGCAAAAGAATTAGTTAGGCCTTAATTTACTTGGATGTGCGGCCTGGTTTGATTCTTTTTTCAACCACTGTTTAGATGTTGCAAAAAGATATTTATAAGGATGCTCACATTCTTCAGAAGGATTTGCAAATTATGTCGTTATGGGTATGATCCAAAACCTATTAAAAAAACCAAAACCCAATAGTTTGGTTTTAATGAGCTTTGCTCATCCCTCTTTTCAGTTTATGGGATTGTGCGCATGTCTGGTAAATAACATATTTTGTTACAAACATCTTCTGCTCCCTCTCCCTGGCTGTCCCTCGTTTTCCTGTCACACAGCCTGCCACAGCCACGCCAGGGGCAGGTCTTTCCTCTGCCTCAGGATTCTTGTTAAAACTGCAGGAAAGTCATTTACTCTCTCTGCTTCAGTTCCCCATCTATAAATTGAAAAGAATACTATTTCCAGGACTATGATAAAGGAAATGCTTTCCATTACAGACTGGGAAGCGCTTAGGTGTAAAGGTGCTGATATAAGTACCTTAGATAGGTAAGTATCTGGGGTACAATACAGGCAGATAACAAATAGCTTAATCCAGCTCCTTATCAAACTAGTCAGCAACTTCTGCAGAAGCAGGTTGTTGGACACAGGAGAAACCACTTGAGACTCAGAGTGGAATCTATTAGAGAGGTCTGAACTCTACATTAAGAACTGCTCAAAATAGTGAAGTGCTATTAGTCCCAATTCATAGATGAGGCATCTGTGGCAGGAATTTTCAGGAGTGCTTCTTCCACTGCCTCTGCCTTTCCAAAAGGACAGGGTGCACGACTTCGCAGTCCCTGCTGACAGGGGAACGAAAGCAGCACAGTCATCAGCTGTGTGTGGCTCCTGTGATTTCTGTGCTGCCCTGCGGTGCATTCAGAGTTGGCATAAATTAAGTGCTGATACATTCCAACAAGTGACAGAGTGCAGTTTTGCACAAATCCAGCATTATGTTTGAATGGAAGCTCCAAGCGAGCAAAAAATGAGGATCAGGCATCTAGAATAAACTCTACAACAGCTATGAAATTTCAGCATCATGTTTTTTTCATGCATTCAAATGGGATCTGTCTCCCTATGCCTACTCTACATCATCTGACTGGACTGCCTGCTGGGAAGCAACAGTACCATGGCAGCTCTCACTGAGAGATCACTCTGTCATACCGTTTACAGCTATGGAGACTGTAAATCTTTTAGGGAGCTATAAAAGGGTGGCTGTAAAAAAAGATATGCTGATTGTTTGTTAGATTTGTTTTTAAAGTACAGCATTCATTGCTATTTAGCCAACATCTCACTATAGCATCCTGGGGATTATAACCAACCTCCCTTCAGCAAACAAAGTTGCTTCTCTTGGAAAGATACATTTTTCAAGGGTTGCCATTCTCTTTTCTCCAAACTCATGAACTGAACCATAGCTGTCTTTAGTTTTTAAGACCACACTGTTATTACTAACCTGATTGTGTCTGTCTGTAGTAAAGCAAATTTTACAAGTATGTTTTGCAGCTTTTTTTTGTTTGAAGTCTAGTATTTTGCTGACCCTATTGCATTTTGCAGAGTGTATTGCATTTTAATGCCTTCACTGTATATGTAATTAGGTCAGTTGTTTACTCCGAAAAGTTATTTCAAGGTCCAAACCAGACTAAACTGAGAAGCTGTATTAGTCTTTTTCAGTTTTATGTCTGAAGAACACCAGAACTGAAAGAAGTAAAAGTAAATGAAAAATGTGTTAACTAACAAGAGATCAGACAGCTGCAAAAACAATGTTTTATAATCCCCCATTTAACATGCACAAATCTTTTCCATTTCACAGAGAAAATTTCCTCGATTCACTTAAATAAGAGCTAAGAATTGTGCAGAAATTACTTAAAATGAATGAAAATCATATACCACTGTTTAAGCTGCCACTAGCCAAATAGCATTTTACTAATGACTTCTACTTTCAGACTACAAACCAGACTTGTTTGAGTAGTTAAATTGCTCCTGCTCTTATCCATCATGAGCAGATAACAAAGTAACCTGGAAGATAGTACTTTGGGTGGGAAGGAGGGGGAGAACTAAGTAATATCTTTGGTGCACGAAGAAACTCTTGAAAATTTTTTTCCATTTATTGCGGATGAAATTATTTTGAATTTTAGGGAACTTTGACCAGTCCCAGAAGCTTTTATGTAACAGCATGAGTGGAATGCATTTCATGGATTCACATTTCACTCTAGTGCGACTTTCAGATCTCCAGCTTTAAGACCTGGTGTGCAGAAACAGATAAAAAATGTCATTGTATAAGCACAAATGATATTAATTATTAATATTATTAAGCATTTATATAACTACTGCAAATTCCAACGGTTTATAAAAAATTCAAGACAGGCAAAAAGTTCTTTGTTTGTTGATGAAATCATCATTGTTGAAACCTGAATTTTAAACCTACACTGGATTACTATTATTTCTGATCAATTCATTGATTATTTTGTCTGATATCAGTAAATCAGAAGTTATCTATGCCATAGCTAAGCCAGCTTGCCTTTTGTTAACCTCGAAATTTTTTGTTATGGACTTACTGACTTTCGTATTTCAAAAATTTCAAAAATGCAGAAGAACTTGTAGCATCTATGACATGCTAAGTACAACTTTGCCAAGTCTCTTTTGGGAAGCAACAAGAATAATTTTTTTTTTTTCCTATAGGTAGAAGTGCTATGATAATACATCTTATTTCTGTTTTTCTATAAGGAATCACAAAAAAAAATAACATTGACTTTTTGATCTGAAGCAGTATTTCCATTATTTTAAAAAAATTATTAATCACATTTTTACTTAGATAGCAGTCCGTTATTAATATATACATTTCAGTAAGGTTTTAGCTTATGTTTCTATCAAATAATTAACACTTCTTACTTATTTTCATAAGGAGCTATTTAATTTACAAGTGGCCTATTAAGAGTTATGTTTTTCCTCATTAGATATAATTGAGGGATATGACATTTTCTTCAAGAGAAACTTTATGGCTTTAATTAGTCAAACAATGCAATGTTTCAAGCTTCCGCTGAAGTTAGTATGACATTACTTCATATAAACTAAAAATAGATAAAAAAAAAAAAATTACAAGAAAATTTGGAAAATTATGACATAATATAACAATTACATGTTCTGAAATCAGAAGTTTTGTAGTCCCAAACTGAGACTGCAGTCTTGCAAATGTTTCTGCATATGCTTAATTTTAAAGCTGAATTGTTAAACTGTTTGTAGGATTGAGACTCAATGTAAAACATATTTAATAAAACTGATGACAAGAGAATTGTGTCAAATATAATTGAGATCAGAACTGATGTTCCAGTTTTGTGATTTATATGTGTTAGCAAATGTAAAACATGAGACCTGAAGTCTCCTGAAAGAATGATTAATGTTTTTGAAATGTTCCCATGAAGCTGTGTTCCAAGAGCGTGCAAAATGTGCAGTTTCCCTCACTTTTGACACCAAGCCAGAGAAAACTCACAGGTTTTGATGGTGCTTCACTTTGCAATGTTAAGTTTGCTTGAATTCAAAACCTCATAGTCAAATTTGAGGGTGGAAGTGGGTGTGAGCCCACACAGGTTGAAACCTTGTTTTCTGCTTTCACAGAGCCAGGAAGCTGTGCAAAGTCCAAATGCAAACTAAAAGTGGGTCTGCATGAATATGTATGCATGTGCAGCTAGGGCAGAGCTGAAAATCATAGAGGCATTTGCCAGTTCATGTTGGATTTCGGTGCAGTCCCTGATTTCAAGACATGCAGCAAACCTGTGTAAATTACAGTTCCCAGAGCCTTTTCCCTTTTCTCCCGTGTTGTAAGTGTTAGCGAGGCAATCGGAGCTGTTGAGCAGGCTGAACAGTACACTCTGCGTACTCAGCTAGTCAGGAAGGTCTCAAAGGTTGGATCATTGTAAAAGTCAAGTAATTAAACACCCATTACTTACTGTAAAAAGAAAAAAAAGAGAAAGAAAAAGAGAAAATAAGAAAAAAAGAAAAAGAGTGTCTTTTGGGGAAAGGGTGGATTCAGAAGGTCTAATTTAACACAACAGATTTCAGTGGAAATAGAGCCTTTAGCTACATTCTGCTTGACTTCATCCAAAAGAAAGGGATGAGAGAAAAGATTAGAAAAGCTATTCAGTACTTGCTTTCAGCAGTAGAGCTTTGGGAGGTGACAACAGCTACTGGTAATTCTTTCCATAATCTTTTCCCCAAAACAGTATTTAGAATCCTCTTCAAAATTTGGCTCTGGATCTATGGCTTCATTTTTTTTACAAAATACGAAGCCACCTCCCTTCTGTGCTCTTGGCTACAGATTAAATGTTTCAGTTCCCCAGAAACATCTCATTTAAAAAAAAAAAAAAAAAGCTGATGCAAATCCAGGGAACTCTGTTCCACCTGATTCCACTGCCTCCTTGAACACTAGAAAAATCCTGCCTTTGCCCTGAACCCCTCTCAGGCTTCTCCCCACAGTGCCATCAAAAGCTCAAACACATTTTTGTGGCTGCCTTGCCTCTGCAGTGTCTCACGAGAAAGAAAAGGCCACTATTTTCTATCAGCCACCACTTCCCCACCTCTGCTCCTCCTGCCACCTGTGGCACAATGGCTCTTTTCATAGCACAGGCACGATTAAGAATTAACCATTAAAATCTGCTACGTGCCATCACAACATTAGGGACTTGGTCTTGTAAAAAATTTTGTTGGGTTTCTTTTATTACAAAACCACTGAGAAATGAAATATTTTCTCTGTAGAAGTTTATCTGCTTCGAGCTTCTCAAACACACATTAATATTGTTTATTGGAAACAGCAGAATGAAGGCCTCATTTTCAACACACATCAAGTTGATTACTTACATCAATTGTTGTGATGGGAAAAAAAAGTGCTTCATTTTCTTGGCACTGAATATTGGCTGAGTTTATTCACACCTACTGAAATATAAACAGGCTTATGTTTACATTAGGTACTTTGGGGAAAACATCCTGCAGCCAGAACTCTGGAGCGCTTCAGGAATTTTAAATACAGCTATGATATTACAACCTAACTAAATAGGCCATTCTACTCACTCATCTCTTTACAATTGCATTTCACATGTGCATTGTACTCTCCAAAGGTTAAAATCCAGACAGAAATGCAGTATTTAACAAATTGATGCTCATTTACCCCACACCCTTCATATCCTTACATTTCATCCCTGCCCAGGGGTCACTGTCGATGTAATTATAAGGCGCTCAGGAGTTGAATATTAGTTGGGGAGCACAAGAATTCATCTTTTGAATTGTCTTATATTTTGACAACTTAAATTAAACTGTTTTCATTTACATTAAAGGAAATTCTGACTCCTTATGTAGTAAACCCACCAGAATAGTACCTCTGTCAAAAAAGTAGCAGTAAAGGAGTGGAAGTAACCAGCAATATGTGAGAGATGGAGAAGGAGAATCATATTACAAAGATAGGCTGGGGTATGGGGGAACACACTGCCTGTCTTTGTCATGGAGTTTCCCTGCATCAGGCAATTGCACCTACTTACCATTGTCTCATGTCCCTGTCATCCCCACCTGTTCTGCTTTGTCCCATCCTGCTTTTGTGTGCCAGTGGCAGGACCTTCAGCTTAGAGAGGCTTTGTACTACACCTAACATAAAGAGGCTGCTCACTTAGTTTTTTAGATTTTTTATGCTGTTTTCCTTTCAAGCAGTTAATAGATTAGATAATCATATAACATACTCATGAGTAGACTCCTAGGTGAGCTTGTTATTGTATGTACAGATCTTTTTGTAAAATGTAGCAGAATTATCAACATATGGAGACCTGGTGTATATGGTGTATACTGAACTCAAGTGGTCAATATGCTACTGAGGAAATTCCTTTTAATACAGGTAAAAATCAGTAAGAAGAATAACCCCATTTGATCAAGTAAGTTGAAAGGAGGAGTGATGTGGAGTGACATGCTTAACTGCACATCAGGAACGATTATCTGGGGCAGCAGAGAGATTGCAGAATGAAATGTGCTCAGTAAATGAGAATGATAGAGGCTGGTACATACTTTAATGTCTACTCTGAGTATTTTAATATATAAAGAAATTATCAATGTGCTATTTTTATATTTTTATTTAATTTCTTCCCAAAACAATCAGTCCTTTGAGTAGATTCAGGGGATATAGACCAGGGAAGAGGACAGATTCCTCTATTCAGTTTTTACTTCAATTAAGACCATTCCTACAGCACTTAATTATAATTATAATAATTAAAGCACTTAATTCCTCTGGTCTAAAGGTTCTCATTAGCTCATCAGACTTAATCCATCAGACTTTTGACACTGACTTAAAATTTCAGCCTCAGTTTACAAAGTGTTTTGGAGATTAATTACTATCACTTTGAAACCACTTCAATCATATGATATAAGAAAACTTACTATAGGTCTGTTTCACTAATACACATTACTGAAGTATGATGAAAGCATAAGAATGATACCAATTTGAGATAAGATTATACATATACATATACATAAATATACATATACATATACATATACATATACATATATATGTATGAAAAGAATCACTGACACATGACTTGCGAAGCATCCAAGCAAGATTTGTCCTTCTTTTATAAAAGATTTTTTTTTATATTCACAAGAAAAGCTTTTTGTTTTCCTGTCTCATAGTAGAGACTTTTTTGTTTTCCCTTGGAAGGCCCATTTCAATGGCTAAAGCTCTGTTGAGGGGCATAGTTGTAATATGTACACAGATGTAAAATACTTATCAAGAAACTGGCAGGAAAGTAAAGGCTGTGAGAGATGCTTTTTTTCCAAAGTTTTTTACTAACCAATAGAATAATGCACATTTTATCAACAAGTTCTCTAAGAAAGGGCAAATCCTCCCAGCCTCTTAACTGCTGGGTGGATGGTCCCAGGAAAGCTTTCCTGCATGTGAAAGTCTCTGTGTCTGTGCTTGTTCATGTACATTTTTGTCTCCCAGACAAACATTTATTGATTCCATTTAATCCCTGAGTTGCAAAGCTGCTACCATTGGAAATGGCCAGTGAACAGCTTCACTTGCAAACTAGGCGTTTGGGGAACTGGGTGCATTATAGCAACCGCATAAATTTATATCTGCTTAGATAAAAAAAAAAAGCAAGAAAAAAAAAAAAAAAGGAAAATTTTCACAGAATAATCAAGGAAGCTATTTTGTCTTCACTGGTAATATTACACTTTGCTGCAATGAGGAAGAAAACTAACATTCTCTAAAAAATTTAAGTATTCCCCTCTCATGTTTCTTAGAATTATGATAATATGAAAAAAAGCCCTTCTTCAATCACCGTGGGCCATGGTGTAGGCCAATTTCTTTGTTCAAAACATTCTCAAACTAGTAATTCCACTGAAATAAAAAGGATTACTTGAATGAATAACTCCTCTCTAAGGCCTGGTCTCTTCGCAGGAAACAACAAATATTTTACTTAGAATTGATCAAATTTTTTAATGTCAGCATGACCTATATGGAAACAGAGCTTGTTATTTAAACTGTGCCCAGTCACGATGGTGTGGAGTTCAGGCATTACTTAAATGAGCAAGAGGGAATGCTAGAAAAGAGGAGTATATATGACCAAACAATCCCAGGATTTTTATAGCCACCATTGCTGATGCAGTGGTTGGTTTCACTAAAGCAAACGATGAACACAGTGACAAGAATGCAGAAGAATGTTTGGAGCTTCCCATGAAACATTTTCAATAGATTTTTGATCTCTCTTGAAGATGGTAGGAAAACTATAGCCCTATTTCTTGAAAAACTCCATTTTTTTTAACTGAGACCTTGAAAATCTCTGGGTTTGGCAACTGTGGGAGCATTATTGTTAATGAGATGTCTGGGAGGTTTTAGACTGAGCAGTTAGGCTGCAAATTATTAAAAAGAAAAATAGTGTCCAGTGTATACCAGTTTTTCAGATAATGTGGAGCTGACATAATAAAAAAAGTAGTGAGAACTCTAAACAGGTATTCAACATTGATTAGGCTTCTCTGATTCTATAATTTTCATTGATTGATTAATTTTTAAATAAATGGGGTAGGAAAAGAGCATGGAATAGCATACAGCTAACTAGCTAACTGCAGATAACAAACAGGACTTAGTTTAGAACTATCCTGCAGAACATAAGGGAAGACAAACTGAAAATCCCATTTCTGTCTGAAAAAGGTTTAATTATACTGGGACACGACAGAAGCAGCGCTGAGCGCACAACTGTGAGTGTGTGCATGAGTTGTGTACATGCTCAAGAGCATATGGGCATCTTTTCTCTTTTTCTCTTTGTCTACTATCTTAGCAGAAATGAATACCTTAGTTTTTACTTCTATTTACAAGAAATTTCATTCCCATTTCTTCCACCTGCAGAATACATCAGAGTATATCTAGACATATATCCATCCATCATCATCCTGTACTGATATCAGAGCCAGGAAATATCTAGGTAAGCCTTTGACCATTTTTCAAATCTAGTCAACCTTGCCCAATAGTGCACAGACTTAAGGGCAAACATTCAGATTTGTGTCATCCATAGTCTATCTAGAAGGTGCAACTGCCCCTTTATGTCTGTAGCTTGTGCCAGTGTGTTTGGAACTCCTGGGATATTTCTTGGGCACACCACACCATCCCTGCAGTCTCCCCCACTTCTGGGTGGGAGTTAGTCCTCTTCCATTAGCCATCTCTTTTCTCACGATCAAAGCACTGTGTAATGAACTGCACTTTACTCTTTGTTTTTCAAGTTTTTCCTGTAGTTCCATTTTGTACCTTTGGCATGTAAATGTTAGGCAGATGTAATGATGTTTGAGGGGGCACATAAAGCCAATATTTCAGCATTAACATCAGCAAGGCCCTCCTGCAGCAGAGAGGGAGCGTGTGCTGCCCTGGTGGCTCCAATGCCTGACAGGGTGGCACAGTGGCACATGGCACAGTGGCCAGGGCTTCCCCAGAGAGGGAGCAGGCAGCCAGCCATGGCAGCAGATGGGGAGAAGAGGAGGCAGCCAAAAGACGAGACATGTATGAATGCAACTACTGAAATGTACCTCTCAGCTGAATTTTAAAGTGTTGACCTGTCTCTTTTAATCTCATAGTCCAGTATTGCTAAGCAGCATAGACAGTTTGTGTCTGTAGAAATTAATACTCCATTTTTCTGTCAATAAAGGATAAACTTTTGATTTATCTGATATTTACAAGTTCTAGAAAGAACTACAGGCAGTTGATTTTTATCTTATAAACATATGTAAACATGACAGATATAAGAAAATATGAAGCTTAAAACAAAGAATTAAAAAGACTTACCCCCCCCCTCTGCCTTTTATTTGTGTTTCAGGGATTTATACCCTTTATAACATTAATTAAACCCCATGTAACTTAAGGAATGTCATTTATAAATGATAGAAAACATACTGGCAAATATTTCAAGTCATTATATGATTCATTGATAAGCTTTATGGTGAAAAAATTTTGCCACCTCTGTTGAAAAAACCAGAGGTAAAGAAGAAATAGGAAACAGTTGGCAATGATTTCTGTGGATAATTAAAGGCATGAAAAAATATCTGTGAATAAAGTAAAAAGAATAGGGCAGTTTATTTTAGAGAAAAGATAAATACAAGGAAGCCAGATAAAGCTTTATAAAATAATATATGACATAGAGAGCAGGGAATGGAATATTCTGCTCCAGGTTTCTCATATTACACAGACAAAGGGATATTCAGTTGAAAAATGAAATGTAAAGCTAAGGAAAAAATATTTGTCTTTACAACAAAGAAGAATTATACCATGGAACTCTTTGCCAAAAGGCAGCATGGGTTTTAGTGGAATTAAAAACAAATAAAAAAAACATCATTTGTGTGGTGAGAAAATCCAGAGTGAGAGTGTTGAGGTGTAAATCACGTATAAGTCTAATTTCAAATGCATTGCATTGGAGGAGAAAGAGCAGAAGAAAGATATCTATTTTGGGTAAGGCGTCCTGAAAATGCCTTCTTCACTGAATCTTCCCCTGAAATGGCAGACCTATGGGAGTGAATGACATACCAGTTGCATTCAACTTATTAATTCTGTAACAATAAGCAGGAATAATAAATGTTAAAATCACTTTATTATTTTTCGTGTTTTTACTTCGAAGTAAGAACTATTTAAAAAGAATATCAGGTGTTGTTTCACTTGGTTGAAGTCACAGACTGTCATTGGGAGATAACTGACATAATAAGAGTGGAAGAAAATTCAAGATGAATGCCACAGTTTCACACTTGGACATAGGCATTGCCTCAAGAAAGGGGCTGGTTGGCAAAAATTGTAAGTGTTAGTGGTGGTAATGAGGAGCTAGAAAAGGGCTGGTGGTGGGAGGCAATGTCTGAGCTGTAAGCAACCCCCACGTTTATTAATTAATGGTATGAATCAAGGACCCACTCCATCATCAAACTCCTATGGAGAAGTATGCTTCAGCGACTACATAGCTGCTTGGGTATTAAGGATAAAAGTGCCCAAACTAGCTGGGGTGTGCATTTTACCAGTTTCAGCTACTGAAATCTAAATAACCAATTTAAAAAATATTTTTAAAATGTGGACTATGTATTAAGATTCCATATTCCTTTTTGCAAGTGTTTCTTAAAAATTTAAGATACTGCAATGAAAACAAACACAGGCTAGTGCTGGCTGTGCGCCGCTCCATCCCCACTGCAGTGAGAGCTGTCACGTCTGTCTCTCTCAGGCTGCATACCTGCCTTTCGCCTCAGCAGAATTTGACTTTCCATGACATTATGACACAGAAGTGAACACACATGCTGATCCCTGTGCCCTGTTTCAGGATCTCTTCCTGCAGCCTTTGTCCCTGTGGCACGGCCTCTCACGGGACTTGGATGGCAGAGATGCTGGAGCAGGAGGAAGGGGCTCAGGTGGCTGTTTTCTGAGGGCTAAGGGCAGAGCCAGCCCTGCAGCAGGGCCAGTGCAGCACAGTGGCAGCAATCTATCCTGCAGCAGGGCCAGTGCAGCACAGTGGCAGCAGGCCTGGTGCAGCACAGCCCCAGCAGGCTGTCCTGCTGCAGGCCTGGTGCAGCACAGCCCCAGCAGGCTGTCCTGCAGCAGGGCCAGCTCTGCCTGCACTGCTGCTGCTCCCAGCAGCTCAGAAGCGCTGCTTGCTTCATCTCGGTCTCCTCAATCCCTCTTGGCTGCCTGCACAGAATGCCCAAATTTGGTACAGAGCCTGTATGGAACTCCAGAGCCATGATCACACACTAGTATGCTAATAGGATTAGCATTACAGTTCTTGGGGAAGATAATTATATGTTTAGATAAGAGGTTTCTTCCACTTTGAAGATTTTGAGCTCTGTACCCCAACACTGCTGTAGTTGGGAGTGGGGGAAATCCACTTTCTTTCTCACCATCTTGCTCTCTGCATGCTGCCCAATGGTGTCAGAAAGTTTTCCTTCCACTTTTTCACAGCTTTGCCGTGTTGGGGTGTTATGATATTATCCTTCTACCACGGAAGGGGAAGCTGAGGAAGCAGGCTAGTAGTGTACAATAATCAATGCTAGGATTGCTGTCCCAAGTGTTGTTGATGATTAGGTATAGAGCTACCATGCTTGTGGTCACACTTTTGAGTAATTTGAGTTGAGGAAACTGTGAGTAGCTGGAGGGTGTCTGTGGCTGCTGCCCAAGCAGGAGTGACATTTGTTACTTAGAATTTTTCTGTATTTTGCTGTACGTATCACTGCGCCACACAGAATTGCTTTCATTTGCCAAAGGAATACCTGATGACACATTCGTAAAATGTGTCATAAATAAGGTATAAATAATTTTCAAGGCTATCTTGCAGTGGCATTTCACTTGAATTTCTTTCAGCAGAAACCAACATTGTCCTCAATTTTTCCAGTGTCTTGAATTCAAGAAATAGTGACCATGGAATCCAAAGGATCTCCCCATCCTTTCATCTCTTTAATATCTCTTAGTGGAAAAAATTGCCAAATTAATTCTTCTGGATGCTTCTTTACTCCCAAGTGGGAAAAAAAGTCCAAAAAATGTGTTGATTTCAAACTCAGGTCAAAAAACTTGTTGGTCACAGAGGCTTTAAGCAAGACATGCGCGCAATGTTGGCTACAGTGCAGTGTTATTTGTTTTCAGAGTCAATAATTTAAAATATGTCATCAGGACAGAAAAAAATTTCAAATGCATCTATAAATGTTAGTGCATTAAGAAAGTTAGAAAGGAAGATGGGGAGCTTTCTAAAATGGCTTGTTATCCTTAGGTAGTATAGCAGAAGGAAATGAGGCAGTTTAGACAAAATGCCTTTTCTTAAGTGATGTTTCTTACAAGAGAATGAAACATGGAAAAGTCAAAATATTTTTGTTATAAATGAATCCAGCAGAAAACAGTGAGATATCATGGTTTTTTAGGCAAAACACTGCTTTCAGGATTATATAGCTACCGTTTGTAACTAGGAAACCGTCACCTGGCTTGGTCTTATGCTGCTTCCCCATCAGCCTGTCTCGGCCTTGCCACAGCCTCACTTACTGCACCCACATTGTTTTGAAACATTTACTGGTTCAGAGGGTAGCTCATAGGTACCAGAAAAAATGTTACAACAGCAGAAATACTCTTAGAGAGATGACAGTGTGCTATTTATTGTCTGGCAAGTCGTACTGGAAGGAGCAAACAAATACCAGAACAGACAATTATTGTAAACAGAACACTTTAAAGCAGTCTCACAATGTTTTATATTAAATCATCCGTTAAAAGTTCCACCTGGACAAGATGACTCTCTGCTTTGGAGGACTGCATGAAATGATATGTTAGCAGACACAAATGAGTTTGTGATTTCTTTGAGTTTCATGATTGAGAAAATAATTCTGAAATAATCCTGCGCAGAAAACAAAATACTACTAGTCATCTGCACAAATACACATGACTTTTAGAGAAAGAGAAAACTTAGTAAAGTGGTCTGACCTATCTCCTATTAACCTGTTATTTTTCAACAACCTTCCAAGACAGCCAATATAATGTTCCTAAAATTTAATATGATTCTACCTTCTTTTATGGCTCCCTGGTAGAATTGCACTCTACTTTAAATGAGCTCTTCCTAAGAGACAGACTCAAAAAGATTATATTTATACACACAAGGCTTGAAATAAGACATATCCTAGCCTTTAATTATGAATTACTCTCATGGTTTCAGAAAAGCAGCTGAAATCCTAGTCATGTTTTAAGAAGGCAAAATCCTGAGGTTTATTTAAGAGGGTTCTGTTACTTTAAATGTCATATTCTGAAAGCCCTTGCTAATAAAGACTGGCACAGGTCACACTGTCAAGGATAAACAATCATTCCTAAATCCTTTGTTTCAGGCTACAGTGAAACCTAATCCCCATGGTGTTCTTGACTGGCCATGCATGCATGTAGATATGCAACACTTTTATAGTACTAGTGCTTTCTTTCAAGCACGTTGCTCCTGACTGCAAGGCATTTGATTTCTGGTAATTAATCAGCTCATCATACATGCTGTGTTTCTCCCTCAGGCCCAACTCAAGTTAGTGATCCAAAACTGGCCCCAGGAAAAAAAGAAACCATTTATGTCCTTAGTGCATGGAATAAAACCCTGATAAACAGTGCTTGGCTAAACATTGAATTCAGATGGCATTGGTTATTTTTTTTTTTTTTTTTTTTTTGCAAGATACAGGTCTGGGTTTGGAGTTGGGATTTAAATTTTTTTTTGCAATCTATAAACCTGGGGTTTTTTTGTAACTCGTAAGTCTGTTTACCTTGTCTGCCCCTGTCAAATGTTAAAAAAGCCTGGAACTGCCAAGTGTCCCCTAAATGAGACATCAAGATCACTATATTATTTTTGAGGTTTTGTGCTTCAGCATCTGAACTCACTGTCTGAAATATTAGAGTTCATTTTTAAAAAACACTCTGTCACATGTTTATTTGTCATCCTTTATCTTTGTGTTCTTTCGCATTTGACTTGTCTGTATAATAGCCTGGTTACTGTTAATTTTATGAGATCCAGGAAACAACTTCAACTTGTGTGGGTAATTCTTCTTGCCTGGAGATGTGGCAACTTTCATTCTTTATAATTATGTATCAGTTGGCTTTAACTGTTGTTTGAAGAGTCACACATTGTTACTAAGGATCTACAAGAACTTCAGGAAACTTAACAGGAAAGCTCTCACATCTTATTTCTTATGGTTAAAATACAGACCTGTATGCTTACCAAGGCACCATGCTCAGCCAGTGAAAACTACTGGCTCACCCCTCTCCATTGGCTCATGGTTTGTGGTACCACTCCTCGTTCTGCTAATGCAAAAGCATTTTGAGTACTTGCTCTCTGCAGTGATGAGATACAACCCTGCCAGCATTCATTCTAGGCTGTATTTTTTTGGCATGAGCTAAACTCTTTATGCCAGTTCTTTTCCCTATGGCAAAGGCGAGAAACCGAAAGGAATTATTTCACCTAATAGCTCCTTGCCTCACAGGGCTGTTCTGAGACTTAATTAATTAATGTTTGTAAAGTGTTTTGAGAGCCTGGGATAAAGAGGTGCTATATAAGCACTGATACAAGGAGAATAATAAAAATATTTTTATTATTAACTCCCAGTCTGATCCAAAGCCACTGAGTGAATCAAAAACGGAACTGTTGCCCCAGTGCAAAAATGGGGATAGTTTGTCCAGCATAAGTAAAGGCAACACTGTGTATATTTATTTGTAAAGAATTGTGTAGAGACATATGTTTAAGTCATGGGTCAGTTTGACCAAGAATTGTTGCAAGACAAGAAAAAAGAAAAGGATTGTGAACGCTACTGCTGTGCTGTTTTTAATTTGCCTGTCTTTTCTTGTTCTTACCATACCATCCAGATAAGGAAAATAAACCACACTGGGCTACAGATTAAGTCAAATATCAAAATCATTGCATTCTGGCTGTGAAAACTCACTCATGCTGAACATTTGTGGGTTATCAGGATCAAAGAGCACTTCAATATTTATCAAAAAGCACAGCCCACCATGGTTTAGTCTTCATTAACCTGGTGTGTATTTGAAGAACTCAATAGAGCTAATGCAGTCCAAGCTAAAGCTGACATTTTTTGACTTAGGAAAACATTTATCCTCTTGAAGAGATATGTATCAGTTTGTAAATGTTGTGAAAGGGCAGAATAACCTAGGGCTCACATATGCTATTGGGTTGTCTGAAAGCAATAAGCTTTACGGAGCTGAATTATGCTTTGTACATAGAGTCAAGAATGAACTTGTCATTTCTGTAATACCAGTAAAGCTTATTTCACGTATAATGGGACATCCCGCTGTGCATAGATGATACAATTTTTCTAGTTGGATTTAAAAATATTAAAATGAAAAAGAGGTTAAATTAGGCTGTGAAAGCTTGGGTATGTGTGATATGAAGGGTGTGCAACCAACTGTAGGGAGTTTTAGAACTACACGGCTTTACTCCCCCTGCTATTTTGGTTGATTTGGTTTCATGTCTGAACAAGACCTCAAGGAGTTTAGCTTCTATAAAAGATTCTCCCTCATATATAGAAAGGAATACGGATTGTAATGGGTGTTCTGATTCCCTGGCACTGCCCCTAGCTTTTTCAATCTGTTCTTACTGTGCAACTAATACTCATATCCATGATGTTCATCTAGAAAAAGATCATTTGAAAAGTTGCCATGCTAAAATAGTAAGTTAGTATTGCAAAATTAAAAGAAAAGAAAGCATTTATGCATACTGATGACATAGGATACATATGTATGTCAGGGAGAGAAATCAAAATGAAGATTATGGCACCAGGACCTAGACTCCTAACTCAGCTTTTCTGTCAGTCCCTTTTCATGACTTAAGTGAGTTGTTTCAATTCTCCAGGTCACAACAAGGTGCTGCAAATATTTTCTTTTATTTTCTCTGCGTGAAACAGCAGGAAGAGAAGCAAATGGGAGAAGGCATATGTGACCAAGAGGATCATGAATGCCTGAATGGATAAAGAGGAACTGGGAGTTTGATGTTTAAAGAAAAATAAAAGCCAGATTCCAGTCAGCAACTTCTTGCTGGTTGGAGCTCAGGCCTGAAAAATGTTTCAGGCAAAGGGAGTTAGGCACTGTTTGCTGCTGATTTGCTCCATATTCTTTCTGAACATCTGAAAATTTTCTTCCAATGTATAATACCTGGTGAGCCTTGCACACCCATTCCAATGAAAGATGAGTGTCTTTTGAGTCAAACTGAGTAGTTTAACCCACAGTTGGACCCAGAACTGGCAAGAGATTCCTTCATTATCATCTCCTCTTGAATCTCATAATTATTGAATTCTTGTGCTTCTTCTGCTGGAATAATATGGAAATAAAGTACAGTAGTTGGGGACCATGTAATCACAGGTGGACATTGAAGCATTGCTGTTTACCATTTAAGCACACTTTATATTTAATATAAAAATATAGTTTAACAATGGTTTTTGCATTTCATTTCCTAGCGGTTGTGTTTCTACTCACATCCTAAAGGGAGATGATTTAACCAGACACTGTCAGTAATCTGCAGCCTGTGCAGATTTCCACATTTTCACTAGAGCCAGGTTCTCTGGAGCTGTGTAACCCTCTCATCCTACAAAGCTTGTGTAGCTTCTGTCTGCTCTAATATGTTGGCAAGTTGCACCAGACCACACCATGAGCATCAGTCAGGTGCTGGAGTAATAAGGCAAAGCAACAGCTCCTCATCCACAGAATTCTTGCTGTAAAGCTGTCTGTCAGCAGGGAGTGGCCTGGGCCACATGGAAGATGGAAAAACTCTGTAATTCCATGTATCATTGAGGAACATGTCAGAGTGATGGTTGACACTGATCCAAAAAAACCCCAGAAAACCTCTGGGCATTTTTTAACACCTGCAATAGAAGCCTGTCAAAAGAAGAAGAGTGAATATCTGGATCTGGCTGTGTATAAATGCAAATCAGAAGGAAAATACCAGCTGCAATGGGAACAGAACAGTGGCCTCTAAATGTTTAGTGGTTCAGTTTGAATACCTGTCTTGTGACTTACTTTTTCAAAGACATCAGTGACTTACTTTTTCAAAGGACCTGTGCACCTGTAGATCATGTTCTCTACAGTTTGAATTGTTTATTCTTCTAAAAATTACTTTACAGTAGATGTAAATTGGTTCTTTATGTTGAGCTAAATAGGAAAAGGAAAAATATAAATTAGGCTGGGAAAAAAGGAAGAGAGTGTTACTGGAAACTGTTAGACTCTTTTTTATGATTTTGACATAGAGTTCAACTGGGTTTTCCTTACCAAATTAGTTCCTCCATTGCCACAGAAAAGGCAGGAAATCTAAGCACCTTCCCAAATTAATCATGTAGAGGAGAAAGCACAACCAGAATCTTATCTGGGTTTTCCCTCTGGCTTTTCCACCACACTATCCCTTTACTCCATAAACTTCAAGTAAGTTTAAAGGTGCTCCTGCAGCATAAATATAAGTGGGTTGCCTAAGATAAGGGACACTGCATGAAATAGAAAACATGAAAGCAAGCATACATTGAAACAGCCATCTGCTCAGCCTTGGAACAGGGACATTGCAGAGCTCATCTGTGCATTAGTGGTGCCATTTAATACAGTTCCTAACAAAAAGAGTTAATAAAATTCATGGCTGTAGCTGATTCACATTATAATCTCCTTCTAGAAAAAGCTTGTACCATTGCTCTGTGAATCTGTGCACAGAATAGTAATATGTACCATAAGGCAAACTAAAGAGCCTCAGGTTTCTACTGCTGCAGATAGGCAGACTCAGAGTATGCAAGCTGGAAAACCCTTCTGGATTGGCAGCAAGAGACAACCTGTGTTCCTGAGGCAATCACAGCCAAAGCTGTCCCCAGGCCTGGGAGCCATGCCTTCTTAATACCCAACAACTGTGCCAGCAGAGTAAGTACTGATGAGGGGGTACGGAGCAACTGTTATTTACATCACTGGAAAATTGTTAAGAAATGGGATATGTGGTCATTGGAGTCTTAAAACACCTCATCAGCATTATCTGCTTCTGTGCTCAGTTATTTTGCACATGGTGGTCCACAATGGAACCTTTCAACATGTACCTTTTGCTTAAGAGTTCACTTGCTGTGTTACTTACCGGGAGAAGTAAGTTGATGGCACATGGGAATACTGCAGGCAGGGTAATTACATGCAAATAGGTGCTGTGAGGCTGTTAAGAGCAACCATTGTATACAAATAGTACAATTTAATAGCTTGCCCTACAAATCATTGCAGTTATTTTAAATCTGTCATTCTACAGAGAAATATTATTTCTATAGGCTGGCTCTCATTCTAAAGCCTTTAAGGGGTGTATTTGCTAAGAGCTACTTCCACTTCATTTACGTTATTAAATTAGGTTTCTCAAACAAATATTGTCAGTAGTATTAGTAAGCAGTTCTTGTTTCATTTACTGAAGATGGAGCTGTGAATTCTCTGAATGAAAAATTATGATGTTTTAACATATGCAAAAATTTGGAGGGCAAAATCCATAGCATCAACTATTTTCTCTGCTGCTGTAAAGTGCTGGTTTTCCATAGTTTATGCTTTACACAAACAGAAAGATAAGAATCCAGAAGTTTTTAAGTACAGGAAAACTGTAAACCAACATATTTCACAGTTTACAAAACACATTTAAGATGCACTTTGTTTAAGATATTTAGAAAACAAGGTATTTAACTGCAAGATATATTAAGTAAGTGTTCAAAATATATGAAAGCAAATGGCAAAATGCTGGAATCTTTCAGATTCGGGGGACTGATAGGCTTTGTGCATGTCTGTGTGTGCGTGCATGCCTGTGCTCGTGACGTCTTTTATTCAGCTGCCAATGTAATTAACACACCACCGTGGGAGAGGAGGGTGGGGCTTATTTTCCAAATCACAAACTCCTTGTTGTTGAGCCCAGGACTGTCTCAACTGGGTATTTCTAAACATCTCATGTTGAATTATTTAATTTGGCAAAGTAAAGACAAGTAAATAATGTGTAAAGAAGGGGGTCTGACCTCACACCTCTCTCTAAGCTGAGCTCCAAATGTCAAGGCTATTGGTCTTGGACAGCAAGGATACATTGCATTGCCATACCCAAATCTTTTTTTCATTTATTTTCTCCTAAGTGGCTCAGGGACCATTAATTGTGAATCAAAGTCTCCTTAGTGCTTAAACTGTGTTTGAAAATGAAACTTAGGCTCCTAAGCTACTTGGAACCTTTGGAAAATTTGATTCTTGCAAGGATTTATGCCTGTTCACTATACCCCACACATGGAGTCCCAGCACTAGAACTGTGAGTCAGAGAAATGGGGGTTTACTGAGACATTTAATTGCTGGATCTCAAGTTACATGAAATAGGTCTGAAATCACAGTCCAAATGACACCTGTGACAAAACTCTCAACAATTTTTGGACTTCATTTAAGGATGTGGGATGAAATTACAGGGGAAAATACCAAGCTTTACACAGAAAAGCATAGACTGGAGCTAAATGCTTTCTTAGTGTAATACAAATAAATGAATTTGGCTCAAATAAAATGAATGTTGACAAGTGCTTGTAACACTGGCAGCAGAGGGTTTTTTTTTTTGAGTAATAGTATATTAGTATTTTCTACAAAAACAGAGGAAGTAGGAGATCCAGGTTCCCTTTCTTCCTGTCTCAGGCAAATTGAATCTATATCTGTCATCGATCACTAGATGCTGGACTGGATAACAACTCTTGTTGGCCTCTATTTAAAAGTGCAGGACAAAACACTGTGAAAATTCAATAAATGGGATCCATTTTTGAAATTAACATTAACTGAAATATAGAGGATAGCAAAGCCCATTGGAGACTTTTATTTACTTCAAACAAATTCTCTGTTTCAGAAATTGTTCATTTTCTGATTTTTACCCTTCTGAAATGGAAATATCAATGGAAATCTGAAATACATTCATGGAACAAAACATGTATAAGTTTGTATTTTGTGAGTACAGTTTAGATGTGACAGGGCTGAAGAAATTGCTGCAAATCAATATTACACAGAATATAAACATGCAAATATTTTAAACAGCCATGACTACTAATTACTGAGTTAAAAAGGAGACCTGAAGGTTATTTCCACTCAAAAATAGTCTCTAACAGAACTAGCAAATGAAGAACGTTTAATCTTTTCTCTCTTCACTGTGTGGCAGTGCCGACTAATCTGCCTTTGGTGTGTCATACCTGGTGCCCTGTCTGCTATAAAGTTTTTGCCACTGTCTTCTTGCCTAAAAACCATGCAGAAGTTTACATATCAGTGCAAACACTGTTTAAATGTGCCCAGCTAATCACTGAAGGCATTGTCACAGAACAGAGGAGTAATGCAGATGTATCAGATGCTCTGGCAACAGTAGCATAATCCAATCGTTCGTTAACATAAATTAAAGCTACAATTCTGCAGGCCTAAGGAATGAAGAAGAAATTGGAAATGTGAAAGTTAAAAGAACCTGGTCTGGGGGGAACTTTCAAGCATTGTCCTACACAAACCCTTTCTGCCTTAGGGAATTTTGTTTACTGAAAAATGGAGGCTTTGAAGATGCTGATTAACACAGAGTTCAGCCTGGTGTTACAGGCTAGCAAAATGACTAGACCAAGCCTTTGTTTTGAAACTTAATAATAATGTAATTGCACCTTTTTACATCACCATTTTTTTTTCTCAAAGAAAGAGGTTATCTTAGAAGTAACTAAGGCACTTCTTTGGCTTTTGAAGCCTATACATTTTACTCAGGGTATAGTTTTTCCTTCCATTTCTTTCTAGTTATTGTGAGCTTTCTGAAAGGCTGGGAAGTAGTTCAGAGTGACTGAAAGGCAAGTTTGTGCTTAAGGACCAGAAATGCCTTTTCTAACAGTGCCACACACATATCGGGGTTGGAGATTTTCTCTCTCTTCTAGAACTCACCATAATTTTAGTCCTGCAAGAGCTATCTATGGCAGTACATTTTTGTAGCATGAGAAGTGTTTATGCAAGGAGGTTCCACTGTCCCATGCAGAGAGTTAAATTCTCTCTACATCCTTGTGTCATAGGAGTTTCCATTGTATCTGAAATTGAGAAATTGTCTTGCAAACATCAACCTATCTGAAGCAAAAAATTCTAATTTAGACCAAATGACAGATGAAACATTTGAGTTTTGAAGAATAATCTGTATGGATTTCATAATTTTATTACATATTTTCTTAAGAAGATGCTTTTTCAATTCATTGTACTAAATTCTACCTATAATTTTCCAGAAGAATCAACGATTCCATTGTATTATTCCACATAGCATCTAAATGCAGTGATATGCCCACATTTAGTCTTTTTGATACAAAGATATATTTGATTGACCAGAATTGCTGACACCTCTCTGTTTGCTGATGTAGCAATATCTGTGTTTTCATCTATTTCTGATTTCAGTCTCCTTTTATTTGCAGCTCTTGCCACTCCAGTGAACCTATTACCTTCAAAAATGCTGTATTTGAAATTATATAGAAAAATCATGTATGTATGTAGTTTATATAAACTTGATTAATATTAACCAGATGAGTAAAATTATTCATGGACTTTTTAGAGAAGTTGCAACGTTTCTCAATGGAACTGTATAAATACATTAACCCCAGTGTCTGCATCTTAATATAATTTAAGTGTTTACTGAGTTTTATAAAACTTTCATTTTTCATAAATATACCTGCTTTCATGTTGTAATTGCTTTTGAATTTAGCTGAATATTTTGAAGCCTCTCTCTAACTGTATACTGTCTCTTTGCCTTCCCATTGCTCATCTTGTTGGACCTTATGAATATTTGTACAGTGTCCCTCAACTTGCACTAAATCAAATGTTTATCATGCTATTAATTTAATACTTTTCAATCTAGCACATATGCTTCAAGAGATTTCTCCAGCTGTTTTCACAATCTGAAAAAAAAATTAAATTAAAGGACTCTATCTGGAAAAGCAGCTTGGGTCTCAGTGCTTTCTAGTTGTGAATCACAGCTTCACTCTCTGCTTGGCCTAGAGGGAGATTTCTATGCTATTCCATAGCACAGAAAGCTATATTTGCCCTCCCTAGTGGTGCACAAGAGCTTTCTCCCCTCTTGTTGCAGGATGATAATATAAATAGATAATATTTGACTGCAGAAACTGGTGTGAAAGATTTGACATTTTTCTATCCTCGAAGAGGAGGCTTAGCTTGATTCCAAAGCAAAATGGCCTAGAGTCTGATGGGTCTGACTTCAATTGTGCCTTACAGAGAAGACAGAGGTTTCAAGGAGAACACAGCGTGGTCTTACAATGTGTTTGGGCAGAATTTCAGGTTTGGTGGCAGAAAAAAGAACTGTGATAAAAATTTATTTCTAAACAACTCTCTGTGTAATGGTTACTTATATGTTTGTCATCTAAATACTGATCTAACCTGACTTGGCACAGGATATAACTTCAAAATTGCACCAGATGCAAAAGCATATATGTATATTTAGGAATAAATACAGTGATATAAATAGTGATAAAATGCAATGTGCTTAAGAGTCTAGTGTAAGATAAAATCTACATAGAAACACTTAGCCATGGGATTTATTAATGATTATTCCAAGCATGTGTTAACTACAGAAACAACACCATGAGCTGCTCACTACAAAATGAAGAAGCAATCTCAAAGAAAATGTAATTATATGAATTATTAATAATTATAATAACTTTCACACAGATATCTGCTTTTCCCTGTCTCTTTGTCTTACAAAGGAATAGTTTCATAGCTAGCAACAGCTTGAGGCTGACCAGCTGCAAGTACATAACTTTTATGCAGTTAAACATTTCAATTGTCCTGTCATTTCTTCTAGATTCTCAGCTGCCTAGGATTCTTATTTTCAGACATTAGCCCATAATTTTGATCTTGAATACCTAATAGTGATGCATTCTGCAGACTTTTTCCCTAAAGATGTGGGATAATTTTTTTTCCCTAGGCTTATAATTTTCCTGGAGCAAGACATCACTATTTCAACAGGAAGGCAATAAAACATTTCTGAACACTAGAAACAGCAGTCTCCCCTGTAATAGATTCTTATTTATTTTTAACAGAATCAATAGTTGTTTGCAGGAACTTGCACGCTGCAGTCTGTAAGTAAGGTAAGATTGAGAGTATGCAGCTGTCTCATGATTCAGGTAGTGTAATCTGATTGAAGTCTGTGGCTACTTTCTATGAAATCCACAGTGCCAGCTCTTTCAGCAGGTTCATAAGACTGACCTCTTTCCAGATGGCTCCATACATCCCTCATGAAATCCATCAATACAGTAAACTTCCTTTACTGAACCTCTGCATTGATTGAAGTTAAGTACTACATTTGCTAGCAGAGCTCAATGAAGCTAATCATCAGACAAGTGCAGCTCAATGTTTCCTATTCAAGAGACTTCAAAATACCTGAATATCATAATAATTGGTCTGCAGTTGAGTGTATTTCTATCTTCATTTTAGAAGAGGATGAAGCATTCCCTTTTATACTCATGTAACTCTGTCATCATACACAAATAAATAACAAAAGATTTATGGTAACCTGTTATTTTCTGTTATGACGTGAATGTTTGAACTAAAGGTCTCCAAATTGCAGTCCAACTTTTCCCCTCTAGCTCCTCCACAACACACAGTTGCTTTGGCATGAGTAGTAGTCAATTATATGAAAATTGTTAATTTTTAGTCCCCCACCCTCTGTCTCTCCACCTTACCCTCCCCCTCAACCCCCTAGTGACGTTACTACCAAAACTGGACTGCTATCTCTGACTGGAACTTGACTTCAATTAGAATTTTGAGTGACACTAGAATCTAAAAGTCAGAAAAAAAACAGTGCTGGCAACTTACAAGGTTTTTGCTTTCAGGAGAGCAGTCACATTATTCATTCCTATTCTATTGAAATATTCCCTTGAGAAAAGTTAGGGCATATGTAAACTTAAATAAAATTCTGTTACTGAAAAGAAATTTCTAAATATATATATTTCTCAATGGCATAATTTTTATTTATTTTGATTTATACTAAGAAGAAAGACCCACATATTGCATGCTTTTACAGTTTTATTACTTCTGATGCAATAGATATATATATTCCAAGCTATGCAATGGAATTGCTAAAAGGATGTTCGTAACATAGAAGACAAGAGAAAATAAATGACTTGTGACACTGATTTGTACCTTATGTGGAGATAACCAAAGGAGTTTTATGGGAACCCCTCAGGTGCATATTCAGTGCTTTATGAAATGATGTAATGTCTTGGAGAGTCTGTCAAGGGGGCAAATGTTAAAATAAAAGCTATGCTCAGGAAAGCACAGGATTCAAAACTTTGATGAGATGTGGAGGAAGTTATCACCACAGGCCTTATAGTCTCTATCTTCCTTCTGTGAAAAATGAGTGAAGAACACTGCAAATATCCTAAGCTCAATTTTATTATATTTATCTATTCAAACACCTCCAGCAGCAGGTCAAATCCTGATGAAAATGAATCTTCTTTGAAGGGACCTGTCCTTTATTCAGTGCCATTGGCCTTTTGAAATACTTTCCAAATCAAGGGTAAAAACACCTCAATATTTTCCAATAGATAAATTTATGTTTGTGAGGGGCTATGTTTATCTAGCTAATTTGTAGCATAAACTCATGTGCACAGAAATGGGGAACGTGCTCAACACTAATTCCAAGAGTGGCACAGCCACTGCCCCAGGTGTGGCACAAGCTTTGCTGTCACTGCTGGCTGCTGCATGCTCCTAGGGAAGGAAGGGTGTTTTCTGATGGGACACAGCATATGCTTCAGGTTACTCACATGGCATGAGATCAATGAGCAAAAACTACAAGTACCTAACTGAATATGTTGCAGGATGTCTGAAATGTAGAGAAACGGTTCATCAGAAGAGAAAAAAACATTTAAAATGTTTTAGTGAAGGCAAAAGGCAAATAGATTTTAATGAAGCTAAATTTAAAAATAATATTATGTCATAATAACTTTTAATGAAAGAGTGATGACAAGGTATTGCAGGGCGATCCTTTTCTGACAAATCCCTTGTATTTTGTTAGCTTTGGAATCTGCTTCCTTCCTTGCTCTGGCAGAAGCTGGGTGTTGACTTCTAGGAAGTGTTAAATAGTCTTTTTTCAAGTATAAATAAGACCATAGCTCAAATTGCAGGAAATATGTGATTTCCTTTTTTTTTTGGATATTTTGGTTGGTTGGTTGATTGGTTTGATTTTGTTAGGTGATTTTAATTATAGGTTACTGTATATTAAATCTTTTTCTATTTACATATGAATTCAGATATTACAACTTATGAATGAAAAATGAACTAATTTGTCAACAAAGGAAGGATAAACCAGGGTGATAATTCATTTTACATAATGCTAATGATACGTCAAATAACATTAAAAAAACCCAAAACAAACAAAACAGAAAGGCTCTTTATTAACATAGAAATAAATTTGTGTGGTACCTTGTTAGCTGCATATCATCAGCATCATTTTTGGTGAAGAACTTTTGAGATCTAGACATAATAAACCACTCTGTCTCTTCTGGATAATGATTTTCTCACATAAAAATTCTCTTTCATATTTCAACCACCTGCACTCCAGTACCAGTTTAGTGCCATGGTATCTGTCACCAGAGTTATTTGCTCCAGCATCAGCTGTTTCAGCAGCAATTCAGAGCCACCGCCTGTCACCTGCTGCCTCTGCTGACACTTGGAGCGAGGCTGCCCCCGCTGCAACTCAAAGGCAATGAAAGTACACAGGAGTTCCAGAAATTACAACAAATTAAAAATATAAATAGCCCCAGCTTGAATAAAGCTACCAACAAAAGCAGTGCCAAACTTCTCTGAAAACAAAAGTTTGCTTAGTTTCACTTGGAATGAACTTGAGGATATAATGAGTGGGAAGAAGAAAGGAAAATTGTAGTGGTGGTCATACTGCACTACTCCACTTCCTAAACTGGCAACAGAACTTAATTAGAATTCTGTGTAAGAGTACATAGATTTGTCACCCAGATTACAACAAAAATGGTACTGAACTAAGCTTTTCTGACATCTACTGAATACTATATTGTATTAGAAAAATGAACATGAATATTTCAGATAACGAGTAGTAATAGAAATTGAGGAGTAATATAACTATAAACACAAGTTAGCCTATGAGTAGAGGAGAAAGGAAAGTCCTTTAATTCAGCTCTTTCAGAAATCCAGAATTTTTTTAAAGTGAAAATGATTTTTTTGCCAGTTACTCTGAATGATATAACCAATTTCCATATTCTCACAGAATTCTGAAATTTAACTGAGACTCCATTATTATGCAACAAAATCTGAATTAAGCAAAAGTAAAGCTTACAATTGATTTCACTGAAAGTCCCTCTGTATTTGATACACTTTGAAGTACTTAGGTGCCCTAAATATCCTCAACTTGCAGAACTTAACCTGTTCACTGAACAGGCCATATTCCTTTGTAAGCCTCAGATTTGGATGAGTATTTATACACCTGGAAGTATTTTGTGCAAAAATTATAATGACTTCAGTTCCAACTGTAAAGTTTAAACTATAACCATTTGTGTACATGTTTGTACCACATTTTAAGAAAACAGTAGCTTTTTCAATGCTTATATGGTGGCAAATGTATTTCAGACTAGCCATATTTCTAAGTCAGCTGTGTAGGTAGCTTAGTATTTACAATATAATGGCTTCACTCCATTCCACATTAATATATGTTAGTGAAATAAAATGGATAAGAATAAAAAACTTTGGGGTAACAGCATTTGTTGATTTAAAAGTACTCTCTTCAGTAAAAATGCTGAAATCTCAAGAAAACTAGAGTGTGTCAAAAGCAAAGCTATATGTCACATTAAAAGCTATATTTTGTCAGAAGGGTTTTTGCTTATAAAATCGATTTTTAGGTATGTTAAACAGTTATGATGTGGACATGCAACTGGGGCATGAGCATCATATTTATTTTTTTTTTTAATTTGCAAAGTCAAACACATGACTTGTCTGTGTACATCAAAAATATTCAAATGACTGTGTGCATCAAAACTGTCTGTGTGTATTTTTTCTTAAGCAAAAAAAAAATAAAAATTCTGTGATCTGAATGTTGCAATGAGTTAATTAGATTTACCTTGTGTAATAGCTTAAATATCAGTACACTCTGATAGCATTGCTCTTTTACTCACCGAATTCCAAAGCACCACATAGAGGTAAATCTGGATCTGTTTATTCCCTTTGGTCTAGAGGAGAATCTCCCACAGTCAGGTGGGCTTGTGCCATCAGTGTCAGATCCTTAAACCTGTCCCACAGGGTGAAATGGACCAGGGAAAGGCTGGTCAGTTCTTTAACAATATTTGAGACCAAAGACATACATTCGGGAAGGAATAAATACCAGAGGCACACCTGTTACATAACTTAGGATACAACTTTCATTCCATTTCTGACACAACCTCCTTTACCAGCCTTCACTTCTAGTTCTCACCATACTAACATTACATTTCTGAATATCAGGATCCAAAAGCTGCTACATAGGTGTCTAAGAAATGTATGGATTAATGTGCCATATAATGGGCAGAAAAAAGGACTCCCTAATCACCTGGGCTGAGTGAATGAAGGAAGACATATTTGCCTGCCATCTATTAATGTAAATGGTGCAGCTAATTTAACAGTATTAGACCTGAATAATCATGCTATTATTCCAGTTTTACATCACTGTGAAACTGGAAGTGAATCATTAATATCAATGAAATTATACCAGTGTCAGCCATGGAGTAATCTGCAGAGGGGATCAGGTTCATTAATTTTAATAATTTATGATGCAGTGTAGGCTACACAATTTTACTAAATCTGCTTTTATTTAATGTGACTTACTGATCCTTGCATGTATTACAAATCATCCCGTGTATTTGATATGTCTATTATAAGCAGTATCTGAGGAAGCATGACTTTTTAGCAGAGTGTACTAACTTCTGAATTTATCTGGGAAGACTGTTGACCTGATCACTAAAATGTTCTCCCAGGAGCTAGATTCTGTGCAATGAAGGTATGTTTTGGGAAACCACCTGACTCAGAGCAGTTTCTGCTTCACTTTCCTTGGTACTTGCTTGGTACTGTTAACATCAGCACTTGAGTGGTCAGAAGCAGAGGAACCAGAGCTCTAGGAATACAATTCATCAGGAGAGTATCTACAGAGTAGCTAAAAGACTATGATTTTAGTCTGTTGCATATTTGCTGAAAAAAAAATCAGAACATTTAGCTTCAGCTTCCTTCCAGACATAGCAAGCATAGACCATATATACACTGCTTAAGTTAAAACTGTTTGTCTAATTTAGTGTTAACAGGTTAAGCTACTGGAAAAATGTATGCGAGAATCAAATCAATACCAACTGATCCTTCAAGTCCGTGGAAACTTCAGCTTACTTCCCTTCACAGGATACTGAAATAGTCATCCCCTGTACATCCTGGTGTACTGAGAATGGATTTGAAGGTATAATGTTCTGCATCTGATATTACAAATATGATTAGTTGCCATGCAGTAAGTAGGTAGCAAATACAGAAAGTGCACGTAAGAGATTAGAGTCTGGATAGAATAACTGCTGTGAGCTGAGGTTTTACTGCTGTCTCCCTTCTTCCAGCCCTGGGGAAGGCTCCTGTCCTTGTAGCTGAACCATCAGAAGAGATGGATGAGTGTTGGTGCTGCTGCCTCTCCAGTGCACAGCTGGGTGCCCAAATGCACATCCATCCTCATCAGTTGTCGAAGCTAATACAAAATAAGCTCAAGAATGCTTAATTATCAGCAGATGGCAGCTAACCTTTTATATCTTGAAGCTACTGGTGCAGGAGAATATTCCCCCGGGATGCAAGCAGTCTGTATTTCTGGATCTTTCCAGAACTCTCTTTCTGACATTATATACAAAGCATTTAGCTGCAATTAGGCTGGTATTCATGTGGTTACCCTCCATGGTTTGGGTGTACTCAGATTTCAGTACTCTTCCAGTGTAATAAGTTTACCTTTGAGATTTTTCCTTGTTATTTCAATGCCACTTCAGCAGACTTCTCAGATTAACAGGATAGTTACTGTCACTGTCTTGTTTATCCTGTGGAATTGTTATAAACCTTGCTTTACACCCTGTCTGTGCTTTGGCTGATGCCTGCCTTTATAGGTACAGAATAACACTTAGCAATATATCTTGCACCCTGGCATGTTTAATTAGTATGTCAAACTTGTGCTTGTACTTCTATTTCTATTTCTAAAGCAGAAGCACTTTGCTCATAGTTTGGTGTCAGAATGCATGAAACCTCCTTGGCATAACGTGAATTAGAACCAGCAGCAAAATGAATGAATGATTAGCATTGGGCATGGATCCAGTATTTGACATTCCACTCATTAGAAAGTCTACTCTAATTAACTTAATTGGAATCTACTGGGTGTGCCATTGATGGATTTTCTTGTCACCACAATTTTGTTTTATGTTCCATCAAACTCATTGGTGAAAACATGATGTATGCTGAGATTACCTTGTAAAGACCTAGTTCTTCAGAGGGATCTGCAAATTGCAGCCTCTTGCTCCCACACGGGGACTTAATGAAGTCAATGGGAGGCAGGGTGCATGCTAGTGAACTCCTTTGCATAAAAATTATTTTCTCATAGTCCATATGAGTTACACATGACATATAACTTTGCATTTATCTGGCACTTGGGGATTTCAAATGATCTTCTAAACACTGAAGAATCAATCGAGCCACTTTTCCTAATGCTAATAGCACCTTTTCCTACAAGGGGTCACTGGAAGTACTCAATAAACTCATTGGGGCTACTCAATACATCATCAGAATCTGTCTGTAATTAAGTGAGCCTTGTAAAAACACTTATAAATGAAATTATATGCATGTTCTGACTGGTAGACTGGGAATCCAATATTTCTATAACCATACTGTAAATGATTAGCAAAACCAGAATGAGACCAAGGATTCTGTTGAATGAAAACAGTCCCTGCAAGTTGCCACTTGAATGATTATAACTACTAACTTACTTGAATGATTTCATTCTTTTATCTATAATCCAGACACAGCCATCTCAACTGAAGCTAGAGATTTCACAAAGAACTTTTTCAACTTGAAGGTGTACACCTGTGCTGACTTTTCATCTACTTTATATTCATATGCATATTTCATTAGATCAGGGCTCTCATAATGGTGGGCAAATAATCTATTCCAGCTCTAGAAAATAGAATTGATATTAAATGTCAATGGGAAGTCAGATTTCCACTACACTTCTCTGTTCTAAGGCATAGAATCCTGTAAACAAAATGAAATGAGACATATGTTAAGATTTGAAAGAACGAAGTGGTTAAATAGATACCAGTGGAAAGAAAAATTTCATGATGGGGGTAGATATTTAGACAAAGCTAAATCTCTTTTATTAAAATAAAATCTGTGGTCTTACTTGGAATGAAACACATATCCCCAGAGAAGTTTAAAGAATATATGCAGCAAGGAAAATACCATTGTTGCCTCATGAATAATAGGGCTTCAACAGACATCATGACAATAAGTATATTTTAAGAAACAGTATTGTTTATAGCAGTCTGTTGAAAGATTAAAAGGGTTTAACATTTCATTTACACTATTTCTTTTCTTATAGCTTTCAGAAAAACATGCCTGTAGAATGTATTACCTTTTTTTTTTTTTAAAACAGAAATTTAATGAGAACAGAAATACTACTCTTGTCATCAGTTGTGATTATTACTATGGGACTATGGAAAAATTTTATTTACCTAAAATGAGTTCTTTGAAACTAATTTACATTTATTAAAAATGTTGTGAAGATTTATGGATATTATGCTGCTTGAGAGTAGCTAGTGTTGTCTGATGATGCAAATAGAAAGTGAGGTAGAAATTTCTACTGACCTTGGTGATTTATAAGCCACTCTTTAAGACTCTCTGAATTAAAAATAAGAAGAATTGCAATAATCACTGCAAAATAAAAATTGTCTCTCATTTAATCTGTTTCCAAATATATTTAAAATAAAATAATGCTAGTATTTATATAGTGCCTGCCTCTAAAATTCCATTTCAATGAATTTAAAGATGTTTTTTCAAAAAACTTACTAACCCTTTTCTCATACTGAGCACATCTAAGGCAGTTTGTGGTAGCAAGTGCACCACATAGCCTGCAATGTTGGAGTATGTCCAATTTGATTAGAATGATAAACTAGTTTTGCTGGAAAGTTAAGTTTTGGTGGAATACAGTGAAAACTTAATACTAAACAGAAGGAAAGAAGCCAAAGCATATTCTAAATCTTTATATTCTGTTAAATTTACAATGAATAGCCATAATGCTGAAATTGATGGAAAAGTGAGTCATATTTTTGTGACAAGTATAGTTTTAATAACTGAAGTTGGTGGCTTGCTGTTTCAATAGAAAAGCAGCTTCTTCTTAATAGCTTTCATTAATCAAACAAAATTTAACCTTTTAAGGTTCAGAGAAAGCACAGGTGGCTGAACTTAATCCTTCATATGGGTCATGCATGTTCCAGTGGTGACTCCCAGATTTTTACTTCACTGGCCATTAATGATATAATAAATTTTTCTAGGCAATTGAGAAATCAGGAGAAAAACAAGCAGAACCCATACTCTGGCCTAGAAATGCAAATTCACAAAACTGTATTAAAAGCATTGTGTTCTAAAAAGTCATTTTCCAAGTCTATGTTACAAGACTAAACAGTAAAAAAAAAATCACAAAAAGGAGCATGAGTTTATCATTAAAAAAAAAAAAAAGGGGGTGAAAAAAGAAAGACAGAGCCAATTAAGATAATTACCCCAGAAAAGTACTTTTATTTTACAAGTCTCTATCTGCAAGTCTCCCTGGAAGTCTGTATCTTCTGAACTTAAATGTGTTTTGCAATCTGTTTGTATGTTGGTTTTTTTCTTTTTTATTTGGAGCATATTTGTAAGCAGACAGGGTTGCTTTTACTCTTTAGTTTCTTGCTATACACAGCTTGTTCCTGAATAAAGTGTGAATTACAAAAGAGGCCTGGGTCTGGATCAGCTAAAGATCCATTGCAATAGTTTGCTTTTTGACCTTCTGAGGAGCTCCCACGTTTTTCAGTTTCTGAAGATTTTTAGCTTAGGACAAGTTTTCTAGCAGATCTGGCTCCTGTTCTCTCTGCCATCAAGAAGCAGATTTTAATTTTTCCTGGGTTACTGAACCAACAGAGTCACTCACTGTGGGGAGACACATCTCTTTCTCAGGGAAGACATCTCAATTTTCCAATGGCAGAAGGGATTTGCTCTGGAATTTTACTTTGGCTTCCATCAGTACTGGATATTTTGATCTGACAGATCTACCAATGTACAAATACTAAACAGATAGCGCAACACAGAAAATCAGGGTTTGGGGGGTTTTGTTTGCTGTTTGGTTTTGTTTGTTTTAATTTGTATTCAAATGTTTTAAGCTCAGAAATTGTCCTGAGCCTTGCTAGAAGTACATTAGGAGTATTGACACTGTGGTTACTTTGGGTTTTTCTCAGCTAATGCCACTGTTAGAGAGACCTCAGAAATGGGTTACAATTTTGGGATAGCACTAAGCTAAACAATGACCTTCAGTACCCCAGCACTTATAGGGTTTACTGTGCTGATAGGGTTTACTGTACTTTGGTCAAAAGAAATTTAGGCCATTTGTTAAGTGTTAGGTTTTCCACATGGTACCAGCAGAGCTAGCAATCTCAGTGGCTTAAAATGTACACAGGCAACCAATCATGCTGATCAGGGAATAACTAGAAATAGCATAAGAGGTTTGGAGTACAATAAGGGTTTGTACTCTTTATTGATAGCTCTTCCTAGATTGGTTTTTCCTATTTGTACTAAGAAGCAGAAAGAAAAATGACAGAACCTTATCTGGCAATTTATATAAGGTATAAACATATACAACATATATAAATCGTAGTCTGGTAGTTAATTTTATATATATATATATATATATATATATATATATATATATATATATATATATATATATATATATAAAACAGATATCTTTTAGTAGGCTAGTCTTCTAAAAGACATCATGCTCCCTTTCAGTTCCACATGGATATTTTTATTCCTACATCATGTTTTGGACATAGTCATTAAGATTACCTGTAAATAAAATTTCTTCGAAAATTAACCTTCTGTTAACATGTTAAGATTGCACGGTCAAGCTACAGTTAATAATTTGTGGTTATTATTAATCAAGATCATACTTGTATTCCATTTTTTGCCTCATTTTACTTGTCAGCAAGACAGTGGGAAAAATTTATCTTGATACTTTTTATGCATAAATAATCGTAAATATACGTACTCTACTTTTTTACAGCCTTTCACAACTCTTTTCCTCATCTTCCTAAACTTCTCCCACCCCCCAAAAAAGGAAAGGTTTATTCACAGATTCATAAAAAAACAGTTACCAAGGTCACCTGACTCAGAGTTCAAATTCTGCCTTGAGCAGGGGTAGGGGTTTAAATAGGTTGGCGTATTGCATCATTAAAAAATACAGGCTTGGAGCTCCAGCACCTCATTCCAATCTCACAAATTCTGGCTTTAGAACACTGTAATTCTTGATTTATACTAGACTCATAAGATCTCCTACATTCTGAACTTATGTCCATTTTAAAGTTATCTTGTAACGAAACTCTCACACAAATGGGACCATTTCTTTCCCCAAATGTCATAAATTCAATTTCTGCTGCTTTAGACAGCCTTTTTTTGAGAACATGACTAGTAACCATTTTAACATTTTTTCAGTCTTTGCTTAATATGTTTTAAGTTAATGCATTCCAATTTAATTCACTTTTGATAGTAAAATCTGCAATAATACATTTATAATGTGTTAGATTTTTACACAGACTTAATAAACACAGACTTTTTTCACAGCTTAATAAACTTTTAACCTCTTAGCTAAAATAGGTATTGTACAGTAGCAATTGTGTCTGTCAATTGTGTGGGAGCCTACCAGCATGGCTCAGTGGGGAATGAGAGGAAACCACTGGGGAGGTGGACTGACCTTGGTCCAATTCATGGGTCATAGATGTCTCAGAGTGGCTTCACTTGGGTCCATTGGTTCATTTCCTTTTTCTGAGGAGAAGGCAAAGCAAAGTTTCCTCATCTGGGACAGGTGTGTTAAAGAGTGTGAGTGACACGACACTGATTCGTGGTTCCTAACGTGTGACATGTGAGATGCTGCATTTCCTCAGCATCTCCAGTCACTATGTGCTATGTGCACCACAATCTACAAAAGGGTAGGCAGTAAGTGAAGTTATCCTTGCAGGATTACACCCAAAAACCGCATTATCAGGTTTTCTTCCAAATTGCAAGGCAATATCTGCTAGGTTCAAACAGCTGAATAAATAGCTCCTGGCTTGTTGATATAGCAGAGGGAAAAACTCTCTAATTTATCAGAGTTTATCACATGCATTTATCCTTACTTTTTCTTTCTTTTTTTTTCCCCCAGGAAAAGTATATAAGACTCTGCATGGTGAATTTATGCATGTTTGTATGAAAATTGGATAAAAAACTGGGTCAAAGTACTATTCTTAGCCACAGATGAAATGCTACTGACTTGTTGAAAATCTGTTCTCATCTATATGTTCTTGTCCATCAGATTTTGAACCTTGGTGCCAAGCAGTTTAATATAAATTGCTCTGCTTTAAACACTATTTTCTTAAAGTTCTCTAAAGCACTTACCACTTGTACAGCAGAAGTTGCATTATGTGCAAGATATAAAGAATTCTTCTGGAAAGGTCTGTTTATCTCATCAAAGTGAAATTATATCTGTGTAGACATAATATATAGTAGAAATAGGTATATTGTACATATATATATGTATACAGAGTATCATGTTGCATGTCAGAATGCACTTTACAAATTGCCCAGAATTAAAAAAAATAATTTTCAGTATGACATACTGCCAACAAAAACATGGCACTGTAGCTTAAGACTTGGTGTTATTTTGTTATTTTGGTTTTCTCTTCTCTTAATAATGAGAAAAACAATATTGATTTTGGATATAACCATGAAAGAATGATGATTAAGAATTACAGAAATCTTTTGTCCCGGCAAGGTCCCTATAGCTCTCATGAAATTTTGAACTAGTGTACTTTGTTACCTCATTAATATAGGCCAGCAATAAATTGTGGGTTGGCACACTGCCCAGCATAGCACCACGATCAAGCCTCTGCTTTCTAGTAAATTAGAACCCAGCTTTTTATATCTGAGGTACGCACATTTATGGAGGCATTAGATATGAAGTAATCTTTCATTTGCCATTTGCTTTTCTACATGGCTGGCTTTAAACTAGGTCATGTAAAGGAAGTTATTTGTGGAATAAGGGAAACCTACACTAAATAGACCTGTAAGGTCCTTTCAACAGCAAGGAGGATTTTCTGAGATACATCTGAATGAACACCTGAAGAGGACCTTAGCTTTTATCTGGGTAATTATAAGATATGTTTATCAACGTATGTGGGCTCACAGGACTATGCATCTTTTGTGCATGACCACAGAACACATGACAGCACTGAATCCTGTTGAAGAAGCAGGACTAGCTCTCTCAGCAGCAAGGCACACTAATAAAATTAAACCACTGGAATGAAACAGAGAAAAATCACACCTTTAAAAATTGGAAACACTTCAATCCGTTACTTATTGTATTCTGGTGCTTACCAGCAATTTCTTAATCCCAGTTTGTGTAATTACTTGCCATTTGCTTGTATTTAGAAAGAATTAGCTCAGATAGTTTCTAGCAAGGCATCAACATTGCTTAAAAAAGGTAGTTAAACAGACAGACTTACCGAGTTTGTGATAAATTGCCTTTCCTGATCAGCAGACGTGAAGATATTTCATAGCAGCCTGCTCACTTCAGTAGTTACGCAACAAAAAACAATTTCCAAAAATTGTTCTTTTCTTAGATTTCTGCTATATTTCAGAGGCCTTTTGGCTTTCTCTTCAGTATAATTACTTTAACGAATACAGGGGCATGAAGGGAAAGTGATAACATGGTTCCTGTAAATGTGCAGTTGTGATTAGTAAAAATCTAGGAAATGAGTAACAATCCTGGAAAACTGGACTGCAAGGAAGCTTCACAGATTTCTGGTCATCTGTGTACTCTTTCTCTTAAATTGAGTAGGTATGTTCTGCAATCCTGTGCTTTTCTTTGGGCCTAGGCAATTACCAACAACAGTCCTAAACCACAGAGATAATTCCCTGAGAAGCCTCTTGGCTTCTCAAAGGAAAACTAACCTCTGATATCCTTGATGCTTAAACCCATCAGCTGCTTCCACCTCACTCTTGCTCTGTAAAAGCAGAATGCTCCTAATGACTGATTACTACCCACAGAAGAAATGTTTTAATTAGCAGTGAATACTTCCTTACTCATGGAGCCTGTAGTAAGCAGTATCTCTGGCTCTAAATTCCTGGGGGCTGAGACTGGGCCAGGGGACAGTTTCCACAGAGTCTGTGCTTCAGCTCACCCATGCTACACCAATTGTCACTGTCCCCAGAAGGACAAAATTCCATGGGGTGAACAAGCAGGAGGTCAGGGTTTGTGTGCTGTGCAATTGCAGGCTGAGGCAGACAGCAAACACTGCTTCAGTTTCTGAATGGAGAAAACAGGCTTCCATTTTGGTGTCAGTGCTACTAAATCTGGAAATTAAGTATAGTAAACCCACAAGCAGTGAAGTGAATGCAAATAAAATCAATGAAATGACACCTGCTTATACCACCTTTGAGTCTGCCAGAGTATAATTATTCCAAATATTATTGTAAAATCAGCCTTTCATGTGTATGCCCAAAGATGGATGTATACAGATATAGACTCTTTGGGTGGCTGATAGAAAGGGCCTTCTTTAAGTGCTGCAGTCTTTTCATATACAAATATTTTCTATGGTTTCCCTCCTCAGACAGAATAATATTGCTTCAGCCAACATAAACATGTGAACTCACCAATAGGTGGAAAATGGGAACTGAGTGAAAAAAAACCCTCTCTAAGAATTCTGACTTCAAGACTGAAATACTGAGATTTTTGCCTTAGACAAGACAAATAAGCAATTCTGAAAAGAGTCCATTGCACATTAAATCTGGGAAGAAATATTTACGGACTTCTTGAAAGATTTTTGTGCCACATCATAACTGTTAAGAGGCAAATATCAGCCAGGAAGGCTGCAGCTACAGGGGCACAGCAGATTTCAGAGTTCAGATTATTTCTCTGAGCTTTCCTTCCCCCCAGAACTCTGAAACCTGGGCTTCTCTCATGGCAGAATACTTGCTGGGAAGAGGCAGCAGGGTCCAAGGGAGCTGAGATTCATACTTTGGGTGTGAATTACTATTTCTCCACAGATATTACTAGATTTAAAAAAAAGAAGAAACAGGAATACCTCATAAGTAGAAATGTCAGTAGTTTGATTATAATGCAGATGACCAGGTCCAGAACTGTCCAGATCACTAATGTTTTATTGCCCTGAATTCATGACTACTTATCAGAACTGGCCTTTAATTGATTTAAAAAAAGAAGTGTTGAGTGATGAGACATAGGGGTTATAAACGGAGCACACTGTATATAGAATACCAAATTACTCAGGAATAGCCCAGCTCTGCATTTCACACACAAAAATCTCAATTTCTGGAAAAACATCTTTATAATGCACTGCATGAAAAAAATTATGCTGGGACAAGGACAGCATATTAGTAGCCTCATCTCACTTGGGGTTTTACTCTTCTTCTAATAAATTTGGGATCTAGTGGCACTTCAGCTAATGAAATTACAAGCAAACAAATGAGACCTTCAAAGAAATGGGTTATCAAAAGGAAGGTTTCAACAAAGATTATGTATTATATTGCTGAAAGTGGAAAACACAAAACCTCTTAAAGAAAGAGTGAAATGTGCTCTAAGAAAGGAACATTTAGAAAATTTTGGAAACATTTATGTTGCAATGTGTCTGAATAACTCAGTTCTGAGCGTGCCCCAGCCAAATTATCTTTAGGTGTGTTGTCAAATTCTCTAGAATTTGTCAAAGTCGCTAAAAAACAACAATAATGCTAGACTGAGAAATCTTCAAAGCCGCCAAAACAACAGTTAAGCTAAATCAAGAACAGAAATGCTGAGAAGCTGACAGGAAAAAATGAAAGTATTTGTTAAAAAAAACACCTAAACTTTAACCAATTGCTTTTCCAGAGACCCTCGCAGAGCTTGAGTGAAAGAGATCAATCAACCAATTATGTAATGTTTGCAAATGTAAACAATAGTCTTAAAAATGTATAATCAAAGTAGTAATGTAAACAATAAATGACTTTTGTGTAATCATATTAGTTCAGTGTTCAGAAGTCCTTTCCACCTGCACATTTAGAAAACTGATCAGGTAAAATGTACTTATGTACACAAGGCTGGAATACATGACCCTGTTTGATTTAATTTTCTTGGAGACCATGACTAAGGATATACCTTTGGTTCCAGCAAATGTGTCAGTCTATGACTACAAAAAGTACACACTTAATGGAGAAAACAGAACTAGGCAATGATTTTTTGAGGGATTGCTTATCATTATCATGGAGTGTGGAATGACAATTCATAATCATAAACCCTATTTATGCTGTGCTTTCTACTAGCATTCAAAATATTAAAACACAATAATAACACAAGACAAGAATATATAGATAAAATAACCTACACTAAAGGATTGATTGAAATAAACTTTGCAGAAACAAAGAAAATTATAATTTCTATACAATGTCAGTTGATTTGAAAGAGAGGAGAGGTGACAAGAGTGTTCAAAGTGCTTAGAGAAAGAGTTTGGCAGTCAAGAGTGCAGTTGTTCAAGCTGATAAAAATATTAAGAACTAAGACTGCAAAAGAGTTTAGCAAAGTAGAACATGTATCTGCTACAGAGCTTGTCATGAATATTAGTATTCAGCTGTGCTAGGCTATACGAGACAGTGATAAATCAAGCAAGATTTGGAAAAGTCTCAGAAATCTTTATGTGAATCTCTGAGAATATAAGGCAGTGCTGGTCTTGTAAGGAGGGACAAATACTCAGCTGGGGAGTATTCTACAGTACATGAGGGAAAGACATATGTTGAACACAAATTCTTAGAATCCTTGCTTTACTTTTTTATTTAAAGCATATTAAATAGTTTTCAGAAAGTTAATCTTATAAGAAAGCAGGAATGAGAAAATTTCTTCTTAATCATTTGTGTATGAGTAAGAGGCAGAGAAAATAAAAGCTGGCTCCACAGGAGTAACCACAATCACAGTTAGCCTTTGTCCTGCAGCAGTGTCTCCTTGTCTGACAAAGCCTGCAGCAACTCATGATGCTCAGCAAACTTCCCTGGCTTTACCTGACTTGACTTTAATACATGGCAGAGATGCTAAAGGCTGTAATTCTGGGTTTGACAATTAATACCACTAACATTTGGCTTGAGTTTTCACCCTCAAGAGCAATGTCCCCAGGCAGTGATGTTTGCTCTCTTCCCAGCCCTGCCATGAGCTGAGGAGGAGCTGGGGGTTCCCTGAAGCCTGGAGCTGCCCAAGCCCTGCAGGGCCAGAAGACAAGGGCCCTGCCTGCTCCCTGTGAGCTCCTTGCTCCATTTGTGCTCAGGCAGCAGCGTAACTTAGTGAGGCTGCCAGCTTAAACTGTTTGAGGAGTGTCAGCCTCAAGCTGAAAGTCTCAATACCTATAACATTTAATGTAGATTTTATTCACGGTGTGTTAGAAACCAAATAAAATATCTGATCAAGGATTAAGTTTCAAGGAGGTGGAATTCACCATATTACTTATAATATGTAAGATGGAGGAGATCATTTGAAGAGGATATTTGAAGAGGATAGCCTACTTCTTTTGTGAGAATAACTGTGGGAACTAAAATAAAAAACTTAGATTTATTATTCAGTGTAACTGAATATCAGAATCGTGTTTAATATGCTGTAATACCAGCATTTCTGCATAATTTTATGTTATGTGAGGGACATACACACATTTTTCTCCTCACCTTTACCTTCCAGGCTGCTAAACTATCAGAGAACATTTGGCATATTCCAGGTGCAGAGTGTCAATGCACACTGATGCCACTTTGAACTATATTTTCAAGATGGGGCAGATTTTAAATAAAAAAAAAAAAGAGAGAGAGAGAAAATACTGGATAAAATTAACGGACGTAGATAATTTTCTTTGTAATTTTTAGCTGTTCCAAATGGAAAGATTTCCTCTGAGTAAATCTGGGAATGAAACCATCCCAATTACAGGATGTCAGTTAGATATTAGGGATAAAAGTGCATAGTAATGAGCATGATGAATAGAAATGGAATTTATTATCCGTCTTTTTGTTTTTTAGTTCTGGGAAGACAAATAGAATTTTGGATCAAATGAACATTTTCACCTATCAGTAGTGTAATTTAATAATTTTTATCTAACAGTCTATGTCTTATTTAAAAGGTATTTTGTTTCACATCCTCTATTCAAATAAACAAAAAGACCTGAATGCTCTGACAAGCACACTGTATTTCCCTGAGTAGAGAGCAAAATATGTGCATTTATTTCAGTGTTGTGGTAGTGCTGAGAAGCTTGAGTGGTGGAAGCCACTGTGCCAGGGATGTAATGTGATGCTTATTTGAGATTAAAGAAGAGAAGACTCATAGAAAACAAAAGTGAAGTCTTCAGCAAAAAGAAGAATGTGTATGTGCTTCTCTAAGGTTTTCTAAGAAAGCAAGCTGTCACTAAAAGTGAAGACCAATAAGCAATATGTATTTTCATAGTTGAGGTCTAACTGGGACCAAATAGAAATAGAGAAGAATATAGGATTAGTTAAAAAAACATCCCCACCTTTCTTTCTAGTACAGAGAATGTTTTCCTGCACCTAGGAAGGTACTATTTCTCTTTGGACCAGCCAAATGAAACATGCTGTATTACCAACAAAGTGACAATGTATATTACAAATAGTTTGGTTAAAATAAGAAGTGATCTGAGCCTTTGGCCATCCTTCAAACCAAATTGAACTCAAACCTTTGACATTTCAGTTACATTGTCTTCTGCCTCATCCTACATTTCTCATGGTATAGTGTCATGCTGAAATGCCCAGAGGTCTGATATTCAAAAAGGGCAGCAATAGGCACCTTGCCACTTCCTGCTGGACTATGGATTTGTCAGAAAAAGAAAGTTAGAGCTGTGGGGAGGGGGCATTTTCTCCTTCAAGGCAAATGTGGTTGGTAGGGAGAGGGCAGGCCCTTTTTCCATGATGCATGATAACCTCCAAGGAGAGCATTGATGATGGATGACTGCCAAACTTCCACTGAAGAATGTTGTTATGCCCTAAAGAACAATAACACGCTCAACCCGAATTCAGAGACAGTTCACTTAGTTTGGATATGACAGACCTAATAAAGATTGTAGTAATAAAACTACCAATACATTTTCTATATTCAATTAGATCTAGCTGGAAGAAAATCAACAAAATATTGCACAATCATTTCCCCCTGGATTTGAAAAATTTAGTCATTAAATTTCCTTTCCCAAATAAACCCAAGATATTTCTAGTTGGATCTAACAAAACAGAAACTGATCTATAGCTTGCGGTAATGTATCTTTTTAAGCTCATGTGAAGTATTGACTGGAAAGATACCAGGTATTCTGTGATTAAAAGTGTATTAATCATTTACTGAAGATTATTGAATGATTCAAGATGAATTGTCTGTTTATATCATTGATGCCAGTATAATTAATTCAAATCTCCTGCTAGGTTTAAGAGGTTAGAGATATAACTACAAGAACCCTCTTGATCCACAGTTAGTATGTCAATAGCTGTTGCGTCCTTTAGCTAAATGAGTGGTGGAAAGTATTTCAGTAATTTCTGGGTTCTTTTCCCAACAATGGAGTTTATATAAATTGTTAAAGATGTGACAGATGGAATATCTTTAATGTTTGTCACACACACACACACACACACACACACACACACACACACACACACACAC
>CM031864.1:13498265-13590301 GCA_018697195.1 Certhia americana | reverse complement strand
CACACACACACACACACACACACACACACACACACACACACACACACTTGCACACATGTTTTTCTGAGTAGGAGGATTTTCCAGACTGACAGTAAAGTACTATGGGTCTTATGCAGATGTCATTGCAAAATAATTAGGATGCACAGTTATGGAAAGGAAATGCTTTATCTAAAAGAGTATTTGGGCACTAACAGCCAGAAGTTCATCTTAAATCTGTGAGAAATTCAGCACAAACCTAGAGAGGGTCAATTAGAAACTACAAGTGGATCTTTAAAAAGTTTCCATACCCATATGTTAAGTTTAGATACAAAGGGTTTTTTTCATTTAAAAGTTCCTGAATCAAACATTTAGAATGGACTGGCAGCTAAAGTATGTCACAAAATCTGAATTCTGCTTCTTTCTGTCATCAATCTTCCTGTGCAGCTTGAAGCAAAAAGTTTAACAATTAGTGTCTCTTTTCTGTAGCCTCTAACACAAGGATTGTAAAGCACTAGGTGCATGAAAGTAGGGTAAAATAAATTGCTGATACTTGTAAAAAATTAGGAAACTTCAGCAACAAGCCCTTAGAGAAGTACAAAGTATTGGTGGCTATGTGATAAATTAAGGAGAAGGTCACATTCCCAGTGAAGTGGCAAAATTGTTGATGATAAAATACTCACTGATTTATTTCTTTCTCTGTGGGATTTAGATGTATTAGAAGAATAAATTGTGTTTATTATAAAAAAATATTTAAAAGCTTTGCATTTTACATAAATTGGAATGTTTTCATGAAGAAAGTTCAACATTCTTACAGAACTATAAAATTAAAGTCAAACATGATTGACTTTTGAAAGTGTTGATTTATATGCGATGTTACTATCACTGCTTCTCCACATTCTTGAGTGTTGCATTTGTACATAAATTTAAAATGCATTTATTAATAATTTTCATTTATTGTCAAAATGGGTATTGATTTACTTCTGAAATTTAGTTTATTTCACATTACTGCTAACATCAAACAAGATAACAGGATGCTATTGGCATTGCTGAAAGCCAAATGTAGGATTATGCCTGTTTATTATCTTGAGCAGCCATGCAAGCTAAGCTACAATGAGTCCTACACAAGGAGCAATATTCATATATTAAATCTGACGTACAGTCCAGATACCACAGGGAAAAAAAAATCACTTTATCTTTATTTACATTGGTTTATGTGTTATTTGTGCCTATATTTTTCTACCTTCCACCCAGAATTTTTTGACCCACTTTGAAGAAGGTGTTCAGTATCAGGTGACCATGAAAAAGTAAGGGACACTTCTGAAAGTGCCTTTATTACTGCACCAGCTGGAGGAACTTTTTGGGATCCTGTCTGACATAAAGTCCTGTGTTGAAGATACAGATGATGGCTTCTAGGGTTCATGTTTTGCCACCACATTCAGTAGTCACCATTATCATTGGCAGAAACTGCTGCAGTGACTGGCGTGAAGGAAATTTCTTTCCTCTGTCAGTCTCAAAGGGCAAGGTAAAACTTGTGCATTATGTGTTGCAAAATGTTATATAAGCAAATTAATTTTCTCTGTGGAACTATAACCCAAAAAACCTACTTAGTACAAACTTAGGATCAATATTTTGAAACAATAGCAAATTGATTTCCAGTGCTTGTTCAGTATTTTAATGGTTGTAATGTAAGAGATAAATAACAGAGTTGTTTCAAGTTGTTTATTTTGATGTATTCCAATTTCAGTGAAAGTACATTCTACTACCATTCATTGTTGATACAAAATCTGCAGTACAATGTACAATGAACAGGGTCAACTTAAACAAGCTTAAAAAATAGGATATGTGACAAGTGCTCTGTATTTCAGCCTGTGTTTTGAAAGGGATGAAGCTCTCCTCAGCAAAGCCCTGAATTTAAACTGAAGGCAACAACTCCTGTTACTATGCAGCACTCTGGTATTATTTTTGCTCTGCTAATATTCTTCTGCAGCATTTTATAGTGACAGGAATGTATTGCAGGGGTCAGCCCTGTGGTTATCTTGAGGTCATTAAAATAACTCCTGGATATATGTATATTAGAATAGAGTTTTCCAAAAGGTTCTTTTGAATTTTTTTTCTAATGAATTATAATTTCACTATTTCATTTTATTAGACACAGGAAAATGTCACATAGAATTTACTGTTATCAATATGTGCAATGAATCTTCTCATATTCTCACTTAATCATTTGTATATTTTAGAAAATTACTTTAATCAAATGTTCATTAGCAGTGATAATTAATTGTAGTAAAGTTCATCAGACAACATATACATGTTGCCAAATGATCACCATGATGTTCTTTTGACAGAGTTGTTACAGCACAAATGTTCACACATTTTTATGAAGGCATTTCTCTAGCACATGACAAACTGACTATAAATCTACATTTAAAGCTCTATAAATTACAGATGCACTAGATATTCTTGAAATATATTTTACTTTCATTAATTACACCATTCTGAATTATAAATGCATATTCAAATACTGTATACGTTATGTCCATGGTGAAAAATTGATGAATGTTACTTATTTGTAAGAATATAGTACAAATTGCCCAGAGGCATCGTGTTTACTAATCTATCAGTAAATTGAAAATTCACCCTTTTTCAGAAAGTCTGCATATTTTATGAGGAGTAGCATGACTTGAAATTCTTGCTGCCTGAAAGAGGGATAGCTTTTTATTTAGGGCACATGGCTTAGGGGAAGCATATTCAGTCACTTTGCTACAGATTTGCTGTGACTTTGGGTAACTCATCCTGTCTGTCAATGGTTCATTCTTTTATTTATAAAATAGTGATGAGAGTCTCCCATCTGAATTACTGTTTGTTTTACCTGTTTGCATTTTGGGGCAGGAAGGGGAGGAACATCACTGTGTTTTTCTCCAAGGTTTAACAAAATGAGGCCATATTCTTGGTTGAGGCTTTTAGATACTACCATAGTATACTGTAATAATATAATTGTTACTGCTATGACAAAAACATTAATTTAATTGCTCTCTCTGATTCTTGAAAGCACTGCTGGCTCCTGAGTATTCCATGCTCTAATCAGGTAAATGAAAACAGAACAGAATGCTCAAAATAAATCCTTGCTAAAACTGTGGGGAGTTTGCTTCCCTTTCCCCAATATTCAATGTTTCCATATGTCTCTGGGTGAAAACTCTCACTTGAACAGTCAAAACCTTGGTTTTCTTTGTGCTATACGAGAATATTTCTTCATGGTGTATTAAAATTTGTTGGAGGACAGCGCCAGTGGGCAGCTAATGTAGGTGTCAAGAGGAGTGTATGAATAATTAGTGGCAACAAATAATCTGGGACACAGCACTATATTTTGGACCTTTTTTAAAAGCTAATAAAAGATAAATATACCTGAGACATCATAAAAAAGTTCCAGAAAGACAAACAGGTCTATTTCAGGTTGTTTGTACCAAAAGTTACCAGAGGAGTTGGAAGACAGAGGAATGGATTCATAACCAAAGTAATTACCCTGAGCCTAGTGGATCTGATTTTTTAGAGTTAAATCTATGTGTGGACTTGGAGCTGGGAAACCCCATGAAGCAAATTTGCCTAAGTATTTGTTGAAATCCAGCCAAAGAAACTAAATATATTTGGCTTAAACCTGTACTGCTCCTTCACAGTATAGTGACAGGTTCATCTGTACTTTAATTCTGGCACTGTTAGAACTGGAAATTTAATATATGAGTTTCCTTTAACTCACCCCCCCAGGAGGCAAAGATACATCACGTCTCTTCAGCGAACATTTTGTTGTATTAGAAAACCCTGCAATGCCCAGACACAACATGGAAAAATAGACTGAGTCCTCTGGCTCTCTACATTTTCTTGCTTTTGTTGGTATGACTCAGAACCACTGAGCACAGTTTTCTTTTGGAGATGTTTTACAGTCCTGCAATGTTGTTTTTTGTCATGGACTCAGTCTATGGGAGCACAAGCCAAGAATAGCAATTAGCTACTTAGCTTGTCCAGTTCTTATTGGCGTGTTAGATCAGCCTTTCAAACAATGGTGACATCTCTATTAAAGTTGGGGCCTGGTTCAGTAAAAACAGGTCACAGGCATCTGTGTTAAGTCATATTGCTAAGTCTTTCCCTTTTTATTACACTCCTTGTGTCATGCCACTCTCAACACAGAGCAAACCAGCAGATTCCAGGTGTGGCCCTGGGAAACCTGCCCACTTTTGCTCACCACAGTGACAGCTTATAAGGACAAATCTGGTTGGTTTTTATTTCTTTTTTCTTTTTTTTTTTAAAGCCCAAATGAAAATCTATGATGAGGGTTTTACTAAAGTATCAGGCATTCCTTTAAAATCAACTCAGGGAAAAATCCTGCAGTTTCAGAGCTCTCAAAAGAGTGGATTATGCCCACAAATTGGATATTGTTCTTTTCAGGTTATCAGACAGAAATCTATTCTTTCTCTCTGGCAAAGGAATTCAACATTGATAGTTCTTGTTAATTGCTATCATCTTTCATTAGGATTTTTCTGTCAGCATGTGTTGTTCAGCAACTCTATAGACCAACTGTGTTTCTACTTTGAAACACTAAATTGATACAAATGCTAATTTTTTTTCAAAGGATTTCAGTTTTGGCTTGGGAGGACAGAGAGGAAAAACAAGTAATCGAGAGGGAAAATGAGTAGATTAGATCTGCAGTCCCCTCCCTAAATGACAATACCAGGCACATATATTTGCATAATGTAGAATGTAAGACCTTCTTTTTGTGTTGTGGTACAGAATCAGATAAGAAAAGGTACTGTGCAGTAGTTGAGATCCAACTATTCATGTGCAGACTGAGCCTAGTTAACTCAGCTTTTAAAAAACCTTATCTATGCAAGACTAAAAGAAAAATGTTCACTTGGATTGAGTCTTGTCCTGACAGACAAGTAAAATGCTGCAAATTTGGCAGAGAAAAAACAGAGTTAAATGTGGTTGTATATCACTTTCTTCTGGCTGAAGACAACCTAAGCTGCTCCCCCTGAGCAGGAAGTCCTGTGTTACTGAAAACTCTTTTGATGTATTTCAGGAGCATCTGGTTGCCAGTTACTGGCTGAAGATAATGATCAGTTACATTCTCACCTGCTCCTCTTCCACATCCCTGAAGTTTCTAGTTTGTCCAATTATGAGGCTTTGCCCTGTCCCCCATGGGCAGAGGATAAAGAAGCAGCCCTTCTACTGGGGAATTAACTTAGGTCACCAGTTTGTCAAGCTGCATCTTGGCTGGATGTAGGTTGTTAAAAAAGTGCAATTCCTTCCACCTTTGTTTTGATTGTAGAAATCTCATGTCTGATCACCAAGAATCCTAGTGGAAAAATGTCATTTTATGTTAGAGGGCAGGGAAAGTAAATTTGGGAGAGATAATGAAGTAAAAATCGCTAATCAACCAGTAAACATAACTTTGCTTCAAATTTGCAATGCATTTTCATGAAATTTCTTTTTAAATTTTTTTTTAAATTAAGATTCCTTCATAAAGTTTTGAACATAATTGCAATTTCTTTTAGTCAGAAACAGTGAATTGTGGAAGGAAACAAGAACAGGTATGGGTTAGAAATAATACAAAGTTCAATAATACAAAGTTCATGCTATTAACTGCCAGCCTATCTACAGACTCAGCTGAGAACTTCTGGTACAGGTTGTTCTCACCTAAATTGAGCACACCATGATAAAATTTAATATCTTAACCCATGTTTTCACAGGATCCTTGATGTCAGCAGGTACTAAGAATAATTAGTGCTAGTGGTAAACAAAAACTTATTGAGTGCCTGGTACCTTTTGGAAACCCCTCTTACTCCCATCACTGGTCTCTTCTAGGAATATGCCTTGCTAGAAACTGTGGGTTATATGTTACCCATGCTTCTGTAAGTATCTCACATCTAACTGTGAGCTGGAGCTTTTTGAGCATAATTCCATACTATTTGTTTTGTGCAGCAACAGAAATTGTAAACAGCTCTCTGCATCTAATAAATGAGTTAAACTCTTAATGGGTATTGCAACAGTGAATCCATAGAGGAAATGTCTTATTTATATTGTTACCAAATCAGAACATCGCAAAAAAACCAGTTAAGTAAGGTATGTAAAAACTACAATTATTTTCATCAATCACTTCCATATGATGGCAAATATATAGAGCATAGAGAAACCCTCATATGCCCTAGAGACAAACCTCACAGAGACAGGTGCTAATAATGAAATGTATGGCAAGATTATTTTTCAGGGAAAAAAAGATAGGAACTTCTGTGAGAAAGTAAGTTTTATGGAAGGATTAGAAGGTGATAACAGGTGGGTGTGGGGAGAGCATGAGTTAGTAGTTCACTGTAGCCTCAAGAAGGGGCATTAGAGAATGTAATAAAGAATGCTGTAACAAACAGGTATGAAGAAATAGTAAAAAAAATCCAGAAATGAAACTGAAGAGACAGCTTTATTGTGTGTGATTTATAATGAAGTTTTGTGGAACTTCAAACAGGATATGATCTTGAATTTGATACTGTTAAAAAAAAAATAATAAAGGAAATTGAGAAAAAGATTCAAGAAGTGATTTGATATGATTGAAGCAGAATAGCTGAAGATAATTTAATCAGTAGTGTTTTATACAGATGCTTCCAGGAATGGGGAGACGGGGGAGCAGAGAAGGCTGGTGAAGAAGGTTTTATTAAGTTATATCAGTCAAGCTGAGACAAGACAGGATAAGACCACCAAATTTTCATCTGTTGACATTCTGAAGTGAGCATGAGAGTTACGCATGCTGGACAAGATAAAATGCCAAAGTTATTCAAACCAAATTTATTGCAACTTTCACAAGAGCTTTGTCTTTATTCTGTGTTTCATCTGAGGAAAAAGGTTCATTAAATACTTTCACCAATATCTGCACAGCTAATGAAAATGGTGTGCTTTCTAGAAACGCTTCTTAGGAATGTACATCAGATAATTCCATCCCTGGAGATGAGAGGATTTTGGAAGTAACACTGATGCAATTTTGTATAGCAGGCTTAATCTTCCAGGTTTCCTTATTTTCTGTCTCTGGCCACAGAGGGCTTTTTTTTTGGTTATGTTGTTATTTTCGTCTCCTCTTCTTCCCCCAGGGAGTAGGAAAGAAAATAAATGTATACTTGCTTGAGTCAGGTTTTGAGCCAAGTCTCCTTTCTGACCTTTATATTCATGGGAGCTACTTATGCTTACAAGGAGGCTGGATGTAATGGTCATGGGTACAGTGAAGAGAGAACTTCATACCACATTATTTTATAAAGCATATTTTCTTTCGTAATCACAGTGAAATATCTGAAATAAAAAGGTTGAGCTAGGTCTTATGAGTCATAGCCACAGTGCAAAGCGTCCTATACATGTGCAAGGCTTGTAGTTTTAAAAGTTATTGCTTCACCTCTAATTTTGAGGTCCTATATATGACTTTCCCTTTTCTTTGTTGAAAATGTGCACTTGTGTAATATAGAGACCTATGTCTGGTGCTTGTGAAAAGTGCCTGAATGGCAGTTCTATAGTGCAAAAGGTCAGTTCTGTGCACCAAGAATGACTTGTGAAGCAACAAAAAAGCTTTCCATGGCCTACCAGTATGTTCTGGAAGAAGACAGATCTAATCCAATGGCCCCAGTGATAACGTTTGTAGGTCAAAGGGAAATTTTGAGGGGCACCCCTGCCTCCCTGCTGGGGCTGTAAGAGTGGCAGCACCAGGCTTTGTTGCACTGGACTTTGTTCTGCCTCTTCTGCAGCCCACAAATTTTAACAGCATGCTGCACTCCTGGCAGAAGCCACAAAATATCCTTACTTTCCTGAGATATTCAGCGTTTATTCCATAAAATTCTGAAAAGGAAATGAGAGCAGGAACAATACTGAAAGGACATTCAAGAAACCAAAACATTTTTGTGACCTTTTTTTCCACTGTAACTTTTTTTTTGTAATGCCAAACATGGTGACATTATGTTCACATCAAGCATGTGCTGTAAAATTGCACTTGTCAAGCATTTAGTTTGGCACAAATGCAGAGGAGGAGATGCTGAGCCAAGAAATGTTTCTCCTTTTCTCCCTCATAAAATGGAGAGCTCAAGAACAAATGAGAGTCTGTTCTCTGTGTTATATTAGTGTGTGTGTGGGACTGTTAGTTTTTCCAGTACATACTTTCGTTTTCAGAGGGTTTTAAGTTAGCAGTGGATATTTTTTAGGGACTGAAATCCCTTAAGAAAAGGGCACTGAAGGTATGATACATCTTCTGATAGGATATTAGTTTATGGAGCAAGTTTATGTCTTTCTGATTTCTTGACCAGTGCAAGTTTTTAGGATCAAGAACAGTCTCTTCATTCTGTTGGAACATGCAGCCTGTTCCAATCTATGTCCAGAACCAAAAAGAGAGTGTAGCAATATAGCAGTAAGGTTAGAAGCTGTGTAACAAATCACTTGTCACAGCATGTAATATTTACATATATCAAAGATAGCTCCTTTCCTCTACTGCTCTTTGCAAATACTTAACCAAATCTTGCATCTCTACGTGATTTGGATGGCTGTTGCATCCAAAAAAAAGGCACGTAACATGAAGATGTGTTAATCAATGTCTGGAGAGGACAAAAGGAGCAGTGGGGAATCCTCTCACACTCCTGCAGTGGGAACAATTGTACCTCCCTCTCAGGGACACTCAACAGGGCTTGCTGTTTCCAGCCGGATGTGGTCAGGCTGTTTCAGCCATACAGGAGCTAACACAAACCTAAGCTACATCTTGACTGCATCTTGAACAAATCCTGGCAAAAGAAACTCCCTGAGAAGCTCAAATAAATATAATTTTAATAGTGCCTGACAATACCAGCAAATTCTGAGATAGCTGTGGACTCTGTGGACACGCATGGTGTGGGATTTTCATTGCAAGTAGGTACAACAAGATTTTTCATGGAGTCGCATTTCATTCATGATGAGTATCTGTGACATATATTACAATATTATTTTCCTTTAGGGACAAATTTTCCTCTCTTCTGGATTGTCTTACAGGTTTAACACCGCGTACGTTTAGTCACCCGAGTATTCCATTTAAGCACATTCATAATTTTCCAAATATTTTGCAAACCAAATTATAGCAACTGAGTTAAAAAAATCACAATAACAATTTCTAGCTGGGTGAGAAGAATTTAAAACACATTTTTCTTGAAAGAGTATGAGGAAAGCAAACGTTATTGTTAAAAAGCAATAATTAAACATCCTCTGTCCTATCTGGAAGTACAGACCCATTATAAATAAAGATAAACAAGTACAATACAGAACCCTGAAACATTTATTCTTTTTAATGGACTTTTAAGTCAGTTTCTCTTGCTGTTGATGAATGCAATTAAATTAAATTAAATTACAAGAAATGTCAAGTAGAAAACAAATTTATGATTAACAAAGCCCACCAAAAATTTGCAATTGCTTGTCCATATGAAGGTCTTGGAGAAAGTTCATTTCAGCAAGTTTAGAATTGACACTATTGGAACTTCAGCAGGAACCATTATTATCATTGCAAATTGCTTAAACTATTAAACTGAGAATAATTCAGAAATATCATTAGCAGTCAAATTACTTTAAAAAAAAAAGCTTGTTTTCTTTCTCCTTTGTTTAATCTAAACTTAATGTCTGCTTATTCTCACACAAGCAGAAAATGCTGATAAATAATTCCAGAGCATGCTCAAACATCTCCCTTCACAGCTAGCTTCTAATTTGATCTCAGGAGACCCTTTTTGGTAGCTGAATAAAATATTTTCATTTATTCTAGAAGAGCTTACATCACCATACGCTTCTAATCTCATGTTACTTGGTAATGCTGCTAGATGAGGTCCTCAGCAAATCATTAAACTTGTTCAGTAACAGCATTACAAAACACAGGAGATTTACCCTAAGTGAAACAAAGAAGTTTTTCAAACATGGGGGAAAAAACCCCAACAAAAACCTTTAATAAGCAACTTGAGTTTCTAGAGTAGTTTCAGATCTTATTTAACATTTTAAACTTCCTGGTGTGCACAGCACAAGACTAAGGAGACTTCTATGCAATGGCAAAGTGGTTTGAAAAGCCATACTTTCTCATTGCAGAAAATACAAGAGATATTGCTTTTCTGATACGATCAAATGTTTTGTCTTGGTCAGCTCACTGTGCCCATTTCACGTACCCTGCATTTGAACAAAATAAGGTCTTTTGAAATTTAAGTACTCAACCTCCCAATCTGATCTTCCTAACACCTAACTATGTTTCCTGATGATAAGATAATGTAAATGACTTTGCTATGGAATTCATGAATCATCAAGATATGATTTGAAGAGAAGAAATTAAACACTTGATTCAATTAATCATTCTTATTAAGCTAGAAATTCATGATTTGCACTCTTAATAAATATGATGTGAGATTTCATATGCATTAATCACATGAGATTAGTACCCATTATTATTCTTTATGTTAAATAATACTGGATTCAAGTTACCCAGACACCAGTATTCTGATCAGGGAGGGATGGAGAGTACTGTGGAAGTGGTACACTCTCCCAGAGGAGAAAAGACTCTCATTGCTTGACAGATCATCCATCTTCTTTCTTGGCTTTATTGTATTTCTTCCATATTTGATGGAATGGCTTTCTCCCTGGAAAGTTTGTTGGGTCAAATGCTGAAAATCAAACCCAAGTTCCCTCATGCAAGAGCAGGGAATGAAAGTGCAGTGGAGCAAAGTGCAGCTATGATTGTGGATTAATTGAGGTCTGCCAATATTCTAATCACCTGAGATCAGAGATTTTTACATTAAATATGTTATTGTTATTGTTATTGTTATTGTTATTGTTATTGTTATTGTTATTGTTATTATTATTATTATTGTTATTGTTATTCACTGCATTTTTAAAGATTACTTCATTTAATGCTTTTATTATTGCTTGAAGATAGGCAAAATTAATTACTTTCTTCTATTTTTTCCTTAAGAATGCTATTCCATATTATTTTATTCACATATAGAAATGTACACTTTGTCCGTCTATTCATGAATCCACCTGCCTACCTATCCATCTATTCCTCTGTAATTCATACCTATCAATATGTATAGAAATTATTTGGTCAATTGTTTTCCATCTCTCAATAGCTGAGCGAGTGGTACAGAGCCATTATTATGTATGTACCTTTGCAATATATACACACACATGCAAATATACACATTTTAAAACATAACTAGAGAATTGCAAGGGAGTAGGGTGGATGACTTTATCTAGGCATTTATCAGTCTTCAGAGGTGTAAAGCAGCTTGGTGTGTGTCACAGATACGTGTGAGTCACAGCTAATAGCACATTCACCGTCTGGTTGTCAGGGCAAGACCACAGAAATCCCCGAGGAAAATATCCTCTTTCCCTGGTAACCATGAGCCCAAGTCCTCATTTGCCTGCCTTGTTAGAGCTGCATAGCCCTAACTTTGTGTAAGGTTACAAAGAACATTCTTTTCAGTTGAAACTTTGAATATAGCTGATTTGACCTTCATTAGGAAAAAGCATGTCTGCAAGGGAACTATCTAAAACTTATGAGCCTTCAGAATTGCCCATGAAGTAAAAACCTGTTGAAAAAGACAAATGATTTTCTCTATCGTCTTTTCTGAGACATTTTAAAAAACCATTTTTGGCAAAATAATTTCCATCTAGGCTTACCTGGTAATTTCTTATGAAAAGAAACTGCCAATATAATCCTGTATTATTCTTTGCTTTTGATTGGTACAAATTATTAGTAAAAAATAATACTTTGGGAATGGGAAGTATTGTAAATATTAAGGGTTTTAAAGGTGTTTTTTTGTGGAGCGACAGATATTTCAAAAGTTCATCATAATGTCAATAATCTTATTGAAGTGATTTTTGAAAATGCTGAGTTTTAATACAGTCAGAATCTTGAGAAATTGAAAAAATATGTTCATGTAATGAACTACAGAAATGACAATTATTTCTAGTTCTTGCATAAGACTTACAACAATATATTGGTGTGCTCCATAAAGATTAGCATGTCCAGGCAGGGACACTTCAGTGAAGAGCAGAATATCCTCTGTGATGATGGACTCTTTTCTTCAATTTGCATAAACCCATTTACCTTGATATTTATTTCTAGTTTCTTAGAAATATTCTGGGTTGAGAGAAATCAACATTTTTATATAGTCATGATAAGCTCTTTTTCACCATGACTGTTTCTTTGGTTTGGCTTTTTCTCCTTTTCCAAAGGATAATGAAATTGCTGTATGTGATGAAACACAGCTATGTTTTGATAACATGTTAGGAAGACATACAGAATTTCCCCAGCTTTGGCAGAATAGTTAATCTATTAAAAAGATGACTGGTAAAGATGTCTGCATAAGGTATTGAATCATAAAATAGAATTTTCCTTTGAAGTATCTGCATTTGTTTGAACTTTTTATGCCTTTACTTCTGCCTGCAGTCTTTGCCAGGTGAGTATATTCCTCAGAAGCCTTTTGCTTTGTTTTATTGGGAAAGGAATGCGGTTGATTCCGGTGTACAAGAGCAGTGACTATGAGGAAGTGCAGCTTTCTGTTTGTTTCTGCCATGACTGGGTTTGTCATAGCATCTCTGTGTGACTTAATGGTGATGGCCATCACATAATAAAAGGTGCCAAACGTAGGCCACCATTGTGCAGCTGCTACAGAGTTATCATAAAAAGTAGCATCTCTCTGCTCCCACATGACAATTAAAATGGAGAAAAAACAATGAATTTTATATTACTCCCATTTTTGCCTTTTCTATGCAATATTTTGTACGTGCCTTTTTCCCAGGGAGATTTTCAGGACTCAACGTAATGTGGCCATTAAAGGAAAAAAAAAAAAAAATCTATTGAGTAAAGGGATATGAAATGATGTGTTAATAGCACACACGATATCACTATATTTAGAATCTCATGCTAATTATTGTAGTTCTTGCATTTTTTTTGATATGGTATGTCAAAAGGTCTGAGTGAATTTTATTTCATGGAATGTTTATTGAGCAACCATGTTGCTGTCTGCAAACTAATTAACTTTGTTCTTTCTGGTTTGTTTTCCTTTATGTAAAGTGTAATAATCTGAAACTGTTTTACAGCAGTTCTGTCCTTTACAGTGCCATTACTTGGCACTTAAAATAAAACTGGCTAGTTAAGCTTTAGTTCATATGCATGTCTTTTTCACTTTCTGTTTTAATTTAAAGTATATTCTGCAAGGTAAAAGTGATGAGGGTGTCATAGATGGAGATTCCCTGTAGTCTAAAATGGCAGTTTTGCTGAGCTCTAGGTACAAGTCACCTCGGAGCAATTTGGAGGGGGGTTTTGTTTTCATGTTGCCTGTAACACAGCCTGACTAAGAGCAGTTTGAGGCAGGAGGGTGGGCACCTGGCAACTTTTATCTTGGAGGTGACAATGCAGAAGTTGCTAATTAGTGAATGTTGTTTTTATCAACTTGATGTAGAATTCCAGCCTTGCATGTGAAAAGTGCACAAATTTTATTTGTGCCAAATTGGCCTCCATGTGAGGATTGGGTAGATCCAATTAATGTCAAACAGCCTGTGTACTGTGTTTCTATAAACTAGTTTGTGATACACTTAGATGTGGCATCCTTTCCAGATGATGTGCTCAACTATGAGTAGAGATGAGACAAGGAACACAGAGCACATTTCTTTCATTTGAACAAGGCAGAAAACACCTTCTGAACTAGATCACAAACTACTGCAGCCACGTTTTACATTCCTCTTTATGTGCTGTGAGGTCTCAGACGGCGATTCTACCCCATTCGGTGTGTGCTGACCAGTTACCCAGTGTCTTTTTAATGCAATTCACTTAAAAATAAGTAGAATTCACCTCATTTCTGGAAATCAGGATTGTTTTTGAACATGTAACAGATAGCCTGCTACTCAAAAGCTTTGACAAGCCCCCACTTTCTTCATGTTTTCCACAAAGCATGTTTTCCACAAAATGCAAAGTATAACATGAACAGTCGTATTGCTTATTTTTTCACAGTCCTAAGAGAAGAAAGGGGATTTTTGTCTTGTTTTGCTTTGAATTGAAGAAAAAGAGCTGGGCAAGAAGAATGTGATGCTGAGATCATCATTCAGTGTGAACCAAGATGAATAGTAGCAGTGTGATGTATGGGCTCAAATTGTAAACAGAAGTTGACAGAACAAGCACTGGGAATTTGAGATGGAATCTGTACAGAAGTACAGATTAATGTGAACAAATCCAATCACCCACAGAGGCTGAGGTGAAGCTTTAGATGGTTATTAATTTTTTAAGGAATGTTGTGTATGCTGAGGGATTTACAAAAACAAAGAGGAAGTGGCACATCAGGTGAAGATGGTCCTTTGATTTGTAATTAGGCTGTGGGACGCATGGTTAAGAGGTACAGGGAAAGAGGTGAGAAATTTCTGCCTCACAGAATTGTTCCATACGTGACTCTAGATCCAGGACTTCAGTGCATATCACAATGTCCTGTTTTCCTGCTATGCCTGTGTGTGATTGGATTTGGATACTTTCCTGTGAGATCTTTTTAACTGCAGCACATTTCACATGATGTTGATTATGAGTAGCATTTTATGGGAGTTTTGTGCCATATGCATTGTATTCAGCCTTTCAGTGAACCACTACAAACGTTTAGGGGATAAAAAACTTGCCTTTGGCTTCATGGGGCCATCTTCATGCCTGCACTTGTAGAATCAGATACAGAATAAGGACTAAATGAAACTGGTGGCCCTAACACTTGTTTCATTCCCTGTTGAGAAAGCAGGTTCTGCTAGTGCCTCATGGAAGAGCAGTGCAGTAAAGCTGGGCATGCAGGGCTTGTCAGCTCAAACACAGCCTCTTGGGAGATATCAGAGCATGCTGTAGTATGAATATTTGGAGAAGGATTAAGAGGAGGGCTGAAAAACTTGGAAGTACCTTTATTTTCAACACTGAGTTACAGTAAAATGAAGCATGTTCTCTACCTGACCTGTGGCTTTGAGTCAGAACTCCTTGCAATGGTGTATATTTAAGTGAGAAGTGTGTGGTGAATGTCCGAGTTGACAGAATTAGAAATTTTACTTGGTCAGTATGTCTTGCATGTGATAAGTAAGACCTAGCCTGAAAATAGAGCTATTGCTGAACGGTGGTTGCTTTCTCAAAGTTGTTGTAAGCTGCACAACAGTGATTGCTAATGTAGTCTGCAGCAGGTTGGTGTTGGTTCATGTGCCTTTGTAATATGCTTCACTGTGCAGATGAGGCAAGACCTACATCAGCAAAAGAAACTGATAGGGTTAATAAAAGTAAAGTTTCCCTTTCAGATTAATACATTTAAAATAAACCAGTAATTATAGGAGATATCTGATATTTGTTACCTCACATTACTTGTGTTTTGGTTTTTAGCATTTAGACCTATACAATAAGGTGCTAAATGCTTTATTCAAATTCATCAGGTAAAAGAAAAAGAAAACCAGATAGACCCAGTCTGTTTCTGTTGATCTTGATTTATCTATCTTTCAGTAAGCCCTTTGGTAGAACTGGGGATAATCCATTACCTTTATACTTTCCTGAACATCTGAAGTCCCGAAGTGACTGAATTTTGAAAAATGAATGAGGTGAAAACTGTGACTACATCCTGTATGAACCTTAAAAGCATTACACATGCCAGTATATAAAATGAAGCTACTTACTTCCACTGTTATGTTTGCCTTTGGTTACCCTATCTTTAAATGGATATAGAAGGAAAAATACCAGAGAAGGAGAGCTAAAAGAAAAGGTTTCTTATAAGAAGGAATTAGAACAATTGCATCTATTAATTGAGAAAGGAGATAAATGAGAGCAGACATCATGAAGAGATATGAAATAATGAAATATAATAAATTCATGCAAATACTGTAAATTGATTTCTTGGACCCTTTTTCTTCAATTTTGTTTCTGAAAATCAGTTCTCACCATTAATTCAAAATGATAGCCATTTTCTGTCTCCAGAAGCACCCAGAGGTTAGCAGTACATGTCATGTATGTATGCAGCAGAACATACAAGTAAAGTTTCTAATGTAATATGAAAATTTACCATCTTACTTAAAAAATAAATGTCTGTCTGCAATTTAAGGGAATTTATGTCTCAGTTGGGACACTACAACACAAACCCCATAATGGACGTGTATTCTGCTGAATGGAGAGCTTGCAAAATACTCTGTAATAATTCCATGTTCACTGAATGTTTTCAAGTTCTTACACTTCCTATGTAATATTTTTGGACAGAGATTAGGTTAAAATCCTACCTGGGTCAAACATTCAGAAATCTGAGAAGGATTATACTCTACCAGTTTAACATGTAGTGCAGTCACTTAAGAATCATTTAAGTCAAGGTACTTCACATCCCCATGGCAATAACAACAACAACAACAACAACAACAACAACAACAACAACAACAACATGAGAGAGTTTCTCATACAATGCCAATATTTAGCAATGGACCCTGTGGATGAAATGGACTCCAAATCAAGCTTTCTTCTTTTCGGAAGGGGCATCAGAGAGAGAGCTACGCACAGGAGGGATATGATAGGATCTGCAAAGACAATAACTTGCTGAAAAACTCATCATTATAATCAGAGAATTACTCGGGTTATCCTGCCCTGTGTTTCACAAAAGGTTCTGCTGTTTCACCTACCTGACCAACAGGTGCTTCATTTCTTGTTTAGACAGACAATATTCAGTATTGCTGTTTGGGTATTTTAAAAATTGCTTCAGTCTTCATTTCACAGCTGATTTAAGTATTTTCTGATGAGAATGAAGAGTTAAGCACAATACTGGGTCTTCTGGGCCCAGGGTAGGACAGCTATTCTGCCAAAACCCCAAGGAAATCTAGTCAATTAGGGCAACTTAGAAAATTGTGAAGAAACTGGAGGTGAGAGCAAAATGCTTTTCTGACGTATCTCTGACACCAGTAAAACTGTTCTTTAACCAATAAACAGGAATTTATTTGTGAATGGAAACAGATAGATTATGAAAGTGAGAGATAGAAAAGCTTTCATGGAAAGCAATTAAACTGTGAGAGTTAATTTGCTTGCTCACTTGGTTCTACAAGTTTTATGCATATTCTGACCTTGAGGTTCTGGTAAGAAGCTACTGGGACAAAATGGATCTCAGCACTTGTTCAGATTTGAGAAATCTGAAGAATTTAGTATCCTTTTCATGTATGCCAAAGTAATAATTTGAAATATATGCAATGAGTTCCTTTTAGAACAAAAGGCAGCAATAGGGCCAACAAGAATGAACAAAATCCCGCAAAGCTGTGTGAGAAATCATTTACATATTCCTTTCTTAAAAATGGGTCAGAACATTTTCCAGAAAAAAATACATGTTTTTCACTAATATTCTTGAATGTTCAAATCTTTATGTTTTTTCTTTACTCCTGGAAAACCAGCAAACATATTTAACAACTGTTTCTTGGGAAAAATTCTGTAATTTTGGAAAAGTATTTCCTTCTCTCTTTTTATTAAAAATAGCCTGGGAATAACAGCTGCTACAGAGTGAATGAGTTCAAAAGAAATATATTTAGTTGAGTTCAGTACCTTAATCTAACTCAAGTGACTTAGAGCAAAACATTATATGTGGTATCTTGCTTCATAGATCTTTGTTTGGAGAGCATCCAGACATGTTGCTACTATTATCTTAAGTGTGTTCTTGATAAGTGCTAATATTGATATCTATGCCTCTCAAAAGAGAGATATATAGATGCAAACAGGTTTTCCCAATATGTGTCTCATTGAAGGAGACTTAGCAATTTTTTTTTTTACCTGACCTTTTAAAGTAGCATAGTGGGCAATAACCATTAACTGATCAAATATGAGAAATGTCAGGTGTGGAATAAGCACTGACAAGGAAATATTTCATCTCTTTAAGCTCATGAACAATCATTGAAAAATCTTGGCTCTTATTAAGAGTACTTTTTTCCTTCCAAATATTCAGTAATGGTATGATGGGTTGCCTCATGAAACATTACTTTACAAAGCTAAATTTAAAGCTCAGAAGAGATCAAACAGGCTAAAGTATGGTGTAAGTCTGAGAAATTCATCATTGTTGCTTACCCAGATAGTCTCATTTTCATCACAGAGTGCCAGGTCTCATTTAGTAATACATTTAATAATTCTAACAACCCACTTATCTACTTTTCTTTTACATGTACTGCATAATCACTCTCAGATCATCATGTGTCATTGTAGATTGGTTTCCCTTCTGTTAATCCAAATAGTGATTAACTTTCTTTCTTTTTTTTGTTTTTTTTTTTTTTTTTGTTTTGTTTTGTTTTGTTTTGTTTTGTTTTGTTTTTAATTGAATTCTTTGTGCTTAAAGCCTCATACATGCTACAAGTCTTCAGACTTGTATTTGTAAGAATAAGGATTTTCTGGCAAGGAGAAGCATGATCAAAGTCATCAGAATATTTCAAGAAATCAGAAACCACTGTGTAGGCTGGGAGTACAGATTCCTCTTTTATAGGATTATTTTGTAGTGTTTTACACTGACAAAGTCCACCATTGGCACTGCACTTACTCTTTATGACCAACTGCAAAAAGTTCTGGCGATGAGAAGTATCAGACTGCTCCTTCTTCAGGATAGTCCTGGGCAGAGCAGACTGCACCAAAATTAGTGTCTGTGTCCAAAATATTTACAATATCCTGGATGAGCTCTCCTACTCCTAAACACCATCAGTTATGCTACAAAATTAGAAACAATTGCTGTTAGTTTGGAATTTATGAACATGTGTAGCTCTTTGGATTTGACTGTATTCTGTCTTCTATGCCTGTTCATAATGGTTTTAAAAGTCTATATTGTGTAAGAAAAATCTTATTAAAAATTAGACCTTCTTCATCGATTCTGACTCCAGGTGTTGTCTTTAAAGCAGCTGGTAAACTTCTGCAAATAGTCCACCAAAGATTAAACCTGACAAACGCAGACTCTTGAAGTGGGAGTCATCATTTCAGATGACAAAGTTCAATCAACAATTAACCTTGTTAACAAAAAGAGGGATTAAGTCAAGACCTGTGACTGTGGTATTGAGATATGAGAGACAGACTCAAGTCATTGTGGATTTTTGCTGCCTCTGCACTTTTAGATCAGCCTTTAGGCTGCTGTAGGTTCAGTGATTTCACCATTCAGCATCTGGAGTGCAAAACCAGACTGTAGAGACTATGGATTTTCTTCCATGAGGCATTTAAAAAGTAGAAGAACATGACACAAAAAGAACCTACAGGCAAGAGAACTTTTCAGCTGCTTTGCAAAAAATAAAAACTGACTTCAGGGAAAGAACCTTAAAAAAATAAACTCCCAGACTTTGTCATACTTGGTGGACGTTGTCCATCAACATTCTAGCACATCTTTCATTATCTGCAAGTGTAAACTTGGCACAGTTGCAGGTCAGGAACACTGTGCACTTAAAATATGATAGTGTAAATTCAATTTGATTCTGCATTCTGCACAGAGCAGCCAGGCCTTGCCAGAAGTAATATAAAGTAGAGGTCTTTGGGGTACCAGTTTAGGTTTGGGTTTGGCACCAGACAGACCTGGGAAGTGGGTAGTAAAACTGAACAGTAACTTGAGGATATTTTAATAACAACTGCTCTGTTTTCTTTCTTTGTGCACTTTTATTTTATTTGCACTTTTGTAGTTTCATCTTGATGACATGGCTATAATTTTATAGCAGTTTCAAGCAGCTAATTAATGTATTGCACACATGTGACTTGACACCACCTTGCTCAATAATCTCTGGCATCTATTTTTATGGTACAAAGAACTGTTGCTTTGTGAATTGTTTTAGATTGCAAATTGGCACTGAAAACTGTTATTTTAATACTCAAAACAGTACAATAGTAATGCTAGATGGATGATATGCATCAATGACAAATTGCCATGCATGGTTTCATGAAATCCACAGATCAACTTGTAGATATTGGTTAATGCTTCTCTGTTCTTTAGATGTAAACCCCTCTGTTAAATTCACAACACCTTGCGAAGTCCTTTAAAGACAGATTGCCATATTTCTGACAACCAATAAATGACTGAATTAAGAAGAGAATGTATAACACAATTTTGGATTAATTTTGCACTATCTTTTTACTGGTAGCAGTAGACTAAAAATGTTGTGTATGTACTGGAAATTAAACACAAAGTAAAGACAAGCCTTTTAAGGCCAAGTTATTTCATGCCCTGTATTTTCAACTTTATAAAGAGAAATGCACTATAAATGCGGGGAGCTTAGTTCATGTCCTAATGTCCCCCATCCCACTCCTCAAGGGTGAACTAGAGGGACAAGTGAAGTGTAGGTAAATGACTCTGCCTTCCCTTCTGAGTTGCATCATAAATAAGCTGTGACTGGAAGATGTGGTGAGCTCTTTCTAAAACTGAGATATCTCAGTAGTCTTTTGTATGTGTTGTGGTTATCACAGATGACTATACCGCCCTGTCAGGCTCATGTATCAACCCAAAACTCAGGTCCTTTTATGGGATTTGTTTTAAAATTCACCATGCGTCTCACAGGAATACTTTTTTCTCCAGATTTCTTCCTTCAGAATAGCACAATTTGCAGCTAAAAGCTTTCCTCTAAAATAAAGCTGTAGCAGAAAATTTGCTCTGCTTTGGTAAGACTGCTTGCAAACATTTCCAAGGATTTTGAACATCTGCCCAAAGGAAAGCACTTGCAAGCCGTCTCACACTTGTTTGACCATAAGGAACCCTCACTATCAAATTGTGTATATCAATGAAACACATCACCTAAATCTTATTTTCTTTGTATGTGCTACATTACAAATATATTAGCCAGTTACTGTGAATAGACATAGAAATGTGCATTCATCTAAATTTGATGAAAATATTTTCCCCATATTAAACACATTTTAATTTTGATATAGAAGTACAGACTATGTTCCTGCAACTTTACTTTACAAGCTGACATATGCTGAAAATTTAATTTCAAATATGTGCACAAAATGCTGATTATGTGTAAGAATGGAAATATATTACAGATGAGGGATGAATTCCTCTCTTTGCACATAATGCAGAGGAAACGTTCTCTGTGTCTCACGAATGTCTCTTTCATGTACAAATATACACATTTATTAGAATACTTCCACATGCAAAAGATTCTGAGGTAGAAAGAAATGACAATAATAACATTTTCAGTTCACAATGTGGTCCTTTAATAGGAATTTATCATTGTAATATGATTCTGTACTTGAACATGCTGATGTAGCATAAAAAGCAGAATTACAGATGCAAGCATCTATTCAGCAAAAGTAGCAATACGCAGAGAAAACCTTCTGTATTATGGTAGCAGTTTGGGACTCATTTTGGATAACAAACCAGAAGTTCAGATGCATTCCCAAACTGTCTGATTTTTCCGTCACTGGAGATTCTGTAATTTAGATCCATTAGCCAATCCCGACCTTCTTCCTAGATCCATGACAGTCCTTCATTGCCATCTTCCATTTTAACACTTTGATGAGCTACTCTTATAGCTTCCTTCCTTTTTAAGTTTTTTTTTTTTTTAACAGCTCCCATTACTGTAGTATCTGAGCAGTCCATATTCTCCTCTCTACTCATCCTTACAATACCCAAGTGTAACTTCATAAGAAGCAAGGGAAGCACAATTATCCCCATTTTATAGCTGAATAATTGAAAAAAGAAAGACTCACACCCATATCTGCCATGGTATTTAGGTAACCAATTCCTTTTGAAGCTGGTGAGAGTCAGACACCTAACAGGGATTGTGATGGAGGGAGAGCTGGAACAAGACATTCAGCTAATGATATGCTCATTAGGACATCCTTTCTTATATCATTAATTCTTTAAGCCACATACTTTCTGCCCCCTTTTTATATTTGTCCATCACTCATAAAAAATTATGTATTTCTCACTGGCTTTCTAGTCTCACTCCTCTTCTGAACTATAGTTAGCCCTTTTCAATATTTTCTGTGCCTTGGACTGCAATGGAATTTGGAATCCATGAGATGATAAACTAAACTAAAACAATGGGGAAAGCAGCTATGGAGACTCTAGAGTCCATCAAAAAAGCAACTGTTACTTTTAATTACTCTGTAGGCAAGAGATTTTTAAAGTCAAAAGCAAGGGAGCAATGGCCCCTGAAACTGGGAATGGAAATCATATAGATGTTTACAAAACTGAATGGAAGAGAAATCACTTCAAAGGACTCTTGAGTATAATTCACAGTATTCCATATAGTTTCTCTCTCTGGCAATTATTTGATTTTAGTTAAGTTGTTAAATTAACACTTTGTGAAGTTTAAGTCAGGCCAAATGAGAGGTGAAACCAACTCTAGAGATGTGCATACTGACCAGAAGGAAAAGTAATTGAACCTTTTGAATAGAAGACTCTTCAAATTATTCTATATTCCTAAATAATGGGTTACACAGATAAGTTATTTCAGTACAGAGCTAATGACACTATTCTTTAGAGAGTCCTTTATGAAGAAATAAGCATATGTGTGACTGGAAGCATTTAGGGGAAAAAATCAGACTATTTTAATAGTTGTGTTTGTAATGCATCTGTTTTAAAATAGAAGAAATAATACACTGTTCAGATGCAACCCATCTGCTTGGACATCTCTGCTTTTCAGCTTGTTAAAGCAATTCAGATGCTCTAAATTATGTCCAGCTATTCTGCTTAGAATCATTTGAATAGGCCCCCTGGTATCTAAAAGCAGGAAGTCTGTTTCAGCCTTAGAGATTTTGGGTTTAGCTCAATATTATACTCAGCCTACTCAGCCTCACCACAGAGAGGTTTGGGGTTTTTTGTTTGGTTTCATATTGTTTTGTTTAATTTCTCCCATGTGAAGACACCTAGAACACTTTGCTCTTATTTTTATTACAAAATTACATATAATAGCTAGCATCACTGCATGCTAATGACAAAGATTCTGAGTGGACCATTTAGGAATAGAAAGCAGGAAAGTGAGAAATGTCTAATACAAAAAAATCCCCACCCAAACCCAAAAACCCCCAACAAACTAATACCAAACCAAAAATGTTTAGGGCAGTGGTGTCTTTTTACTCTACCACACACTTCCAGTACCAAAGAATAATGTATATTCATTATCATTCAAATATCAAAGAGTTTAGATAAGAATGCAGGAATTATCTCCCTACTCAAATCACATTTATCTAAGTGAACATCAAATTCAACATTAATGAAAATTATTGCTCCTATATTTGCTTAAACAAATTTTCAACTATTCAGACTGAGAAAGACAATTTCAGAGTTAAGGAAAATGTTTCAGAGAGTCATAATTAAAATGGGTAGGATTATGAGAGACTCTTACTATAGACTTGGTGTGATTTTTATTGAAGATGGATTATCCTGCTCTTAGTTGCAAGTTGAAAATGAGGAGTTAGTTATGGAGGGATAGGAAAAATGTAGGTACCAAGTAATACAGAGTTAGAAAAAGTTGTCAGTTAGTGCACATAGTGTCAGAAAAATCTCACTTTGAACAAAGAAATAGAAAGTAAACACAGAGGAGAAAAAAAAAATCAACTCCCTCTAAGTCTTCAGAAAATGTTAGAAGTCATTGATTCAAGATTATTCAAGTTCATAAACAGAAGAGCTTAGATAAGATCAACCGGATAAAAACTGTGATATTTGTCATTTCTAATTCCAGTAATTAAGTGCTGTTCTAATTCTACTTGAGAAGGCCTCAGTGGGATTATAATAATGGCATAATGATGGAAACAAAGACAAAGAAAGGATCAGAACTACTACAAAAAGAAAGGATATTGAAAAATTCATGATGTACAGGCAATTATTGTCCTTAAAAGGTTAACCTTTGCTGACAGTTGCTGTAACAAAGGTGTGCATGAAATATTGTTCCCTATGTATTTCACAAAAAAAAAAATGAAAGACAAATATTTGTTTTATATGACAGTGATATTTTTTGAGGTTGCTACTAATGACATTTTCCAAAATGATTATAATTTTTTGAGATGGTTGATTTCTATGAAAAAAAAAATATTTTTGGTCGAATAATGACAGTTCAGTGAGATTAAACCTACCAGTTTTAAAAAGCAGTGTAAGAGGAAGAGAGAAAGAAAGAGAGAGAGAGGAAAAAAAGGTAAGTACCTACCTCACAATTAACTCATTATTAGGACAAGGATTAACATCAGTACACTCAGTATGACATTCACGTGCTTACTATAGGGAGAGTGCTCTAACTCCTCCACATTGCTTCACCCCAACCAATCCAGGTTCATCTCTGTGTGGAATGGGGAATCTGAGAAATCTCAGAGCCTCTGGCAAGCAGAAAAAGAATTTTCCTTGCCAAGTCTGGTGCAGAAAGGAATCAGACTTGTTTGTCTCCAAGGACCTCTGAAATGGAATTCCCCTCCTTTCACACCTTGAAAGTCACATTGCTTCCCACCACCATATTGCTGGGAAATCTTATTATATGTAAATTTCCATCATTCTTATTCCACTTTTCTTCCTTTCATTCCATCCAAGGTGTTTTGTCATCTCTACATTGAACCATTATTCTATGTCCCGTAGAGGATAGAACACACAGTCCTTATTAAGGATACACATGTTCATGGAATAACCCAAAGCTCATTAAAAAGATTAACTTATATTAGAGTATTTGGTGCTATTCTCAGAGCATGCACAAAATACAGAGCAAATATTGTTCTTATAATTGCATTTTAATTGAGCTGTATCTGGTACAAAAAGATAGTTGCATATGGACTGTCAACTTGAATAATATTTTGAGGTACATCTTTTAATTTTACTGCTTTTATTGTTCCTATTACAGTCTGAGAGAATTTCCCCACAGCTGTTTTTATTTCGTGAAAATCATTCATCCCATGAGCATGACTGTAGCTGTGTGCAGTATACATAAATGCTTATGATCATTAAACATGTGTAGTTAAGGACTGTTGTGTACCCATACATGTTTCTTTTCCTTGCTTTGTATTTAATTTTTCAGTTACTGTCTGTATTGTTTCTATATCTCAGCTGTAGCACAAAGGGAGCTCTACAGTTAGTGAATAGCTAAGTGCCATCCTGTTTGCTGCCCCTATTATTGTTTGAAGTTTTTTGTTTTTTTTTTTTTTTTTTTTATAAACTTACCAGTGATTTTTGGCTGAAAACCAAGAAGTGTTGCTTACTCCTCATCACTTTCCCCAGGCAACTGAACCCTAGTGTCATCAGTCCTGTTCCACTACTACAGTTGATGCATCACTCTCACACAGACTCTCTGACAGGTCTCTGATTCGTAAGTTTCCTTTGCTTCTTGCACACAGGCTCTGGTACTGTCACCTTTTTCTTCCTTTCACAGAATCAGTAATATTTTTGTCTTTTCTCCTGCTGCTCTCCTGACTAACTTTTCTCAGCTCTACTGGCTTTTGTTCCAGTTTCTCTGCTCATATAAACACCCTGGGCTTCCTTCCTGCACTGCTTCTTTCCCCTAAACAATCCTAGTTATTCATCACTTCTTCCCAGGCTCTCACTTACTTGTCTTCCCGTCCTAGAATTCCTAACGTTATTTGATGATCCTCAGGATGAAAATGATTTCGACATACAAAGAATCACATTTTCTAAGCAACAACCAAGTAAGAGGAGCTAAAGTTTATTTGGTTTCACATAAAACCCAGGTGAAACAGCAAATTTTTCCTGATTTCAGTGCAGAACTAGAAAGCACTTCTAAAATTTTCCCTTAAGTGAGAGTAATGAAAAGAAGCAAACCTCTCTGCGAGTGCTGCCTGAATTGATACTGAATGCAGGTAATGTTGTTTTCTTTCAGATTTTGCAGAAAGATATTTTGCACAGCTCTCCTTGGTTATTTTTACGAACATAGTCATTCCAGCCTGAAGAAGCCGCCTCCGTTAGGCTTAAGCTTCACTAATTTAGCAATTAACATTTAACAGCCAGATTGTTTTCCTGAGCCCAAGGGCACTAGTGCAAGAAAATATCTTCTGATCTATAACCTTGTTGCAATCTCAAAGCTCCTAAAATCCAACATTTTTATTCTAATCATTTTTGCTGATGCAGGAGCCAGTCATAACTATACTGCAAGTAGCAAAACGCTACACAATACTCTGTAGTCAGACAGCATTTATTGTGCTGTAATTTGTTCTAAGACAATAGGGAAGATGCAAATTCTAGAGAGGCATATTAATCTGTAGGTCAAACAATAACAAAATATTGAAAAACTGTCTTAATGATTTTTTACATTGTGGCAGAAAAGCAGGTAATTCCATAGAGGGATGCTGGTGATCTCATAAACCAGGAGAATATAGCTGAGAGGTTTATTAATGCCACTAAGGCACTGAAACAGAATTAGTTTTATATCATGTACAACTGTATATGTGTTTATTATTTATAACACACTCTTCTTTTTTAAAGGGCTCCATTCTAAGCCCTCTTCTGATACTTCATATCTTGTTTTTCCCCACTGGTTTTAAACAGCAATTGTATTCCAGATGCAGCTTTAAATGGTGCTGTGTTAGCTCCCACCTTTCACTTTTTATTACAAAATTTAGTCTATTATACTGGCAGGATTTTTCTTTGAAAAGTTAAAGTTCAAAACTGCTGACTTCTGCGGAGGTGTGGGAAGAGGCTGCTCTGTGCATGCCATATGGTGCTCAGCACCTGTAGGATCCGGCCCTGAGCCCCAGTAAATCCTGGCTCCCAGACAGCAAGCGCTGCGCAGGCAGAGGCCCAGCCCAGGCAGGGAGATCCTCTCTAGCTAGAAGCAATCGGTGCTGGCACTGTGAGCACCCAAACAGCTCTCACTGCTGCTCTTTGCAGTCAGAATTTCATGGGGCCATGCTGCCGAGTGCTTGACAATGGGGGGTGAGATCCCAGGGCAGTGTGAAGACAGTCCAGTACTCAGAGCACAGAGTTTGGGTGCTGTTTCTGCTCTAAGAATCCACCACTGGAAAGAAAGTGGTATAGAAGTGCCCATGATGAAGTGATAGAGACTGTCTTTCCCCTCAGAAAAGTGGTGGTACCTCCATGAGAGACAGCATAATGGATCAGTACTATTAGTCCCCCTCACACACAGGGCAGTGGAGCATCTCCAGCAGGACCCCCAACACATCCATCTCATCCTGTCCACAGCAGAACTGTTCATGGCAGAGTGAGAGCCACCCAACCCCAGGGACACAGAGCAGCCCCTGTCTGCAGGGATTGCTGCTCTCAGCCTTACCCCATACCTCCCACACTCTTCTGTGGCTACTTGCTTCTTACAGAGTCAGTTCCGAGGGACCGTTTCCTCTGTCATTGCTGCTCAATTAATTATCTACTGCCCAATAAGCTGTTATAGGAAAGTTGATAACCTTCAAGCATGGTACTCCTTAACCCTACTGCTGTACTGCTCACACAGCAGCTCCCTCACTCCCCATTCGCACAGTACTGGAGGTCAACACCTCACCTGGCCTCCAGGAGCTCAACACCAAGGAGCTCTGTAGCCTGCTCCCATGGAGAGGACAGGCTTATGCAGAAAACAAGGGCCAATTACTCATGGTAGTGTTGGTGCTTGATGGGAACACCTCTCCATAGGTCTGCCAGGTGGTGGCTTCTGCCAGGGTCAGGGGGTTGCAGTCTAGAAGTGAAAAAGAGAATGAGGGGATCTGTGTTGATCTGTCTAGTGAGCTCATGAGCCACTTAGTCCTCTTGAGATGAGGAGTTTAATGTCAAGCTTTTAAAGATGAACTAATAAAGGCTTACCAAGAAATAGTTGATATTTTCAAAAGTTATTTATGACAATAATGTGTTTTCTCAAAATTGTTTTAGTACCAGTACTAAGTCATCATAATTTTTAGAAGTACAATTGTTTGCAAAATATTTTCTCTACCAGTTGTACCACAAATACAGAACACTATGATAACAAGATCCTGTTTGGTTTAATATATAGCAATTGTTGTAATCCTGGTTTTATTTTCCCCTTGCTTTTCAGCAAAATCTGTTGGGGGGAGGGTGTTGATCTGTGGTGAAAAACAACTATAAGAAAACTCTAAGTACATATAGTAGTAATAATAAGAAGCAGTGTGTCTTAATAGAAGCAGAAAGAACTTAAGATCTTTACTGTGATCTGAAACATCTACAGTCAGTGTTTCTGTGGTAATTACCAAGGGAGGACTGTGCTGATCATCAGTTATTCTCTTAGTATTCCCTCATCTGTGGAATATATGAGCCCTTAAAGAAAAAAATCAGGATTTTTTTTTTCCCTAGGAAAATTGATTGGGTTTTTTGTATCTCAATCTACGTCTTAAATTGCACATTCAGTTGACAGCTGGTACGTACAAACAAAGCACCAATTCACATCATCATTGCTTAGCAAAGATATACTGACCATGGAAATAGTAAGGAAGGAATTGCTAAGACAGCCAGCAGACCACAGTAGAACTTCCCAAAAGAGACTGCCCTGTCTGACTAACAGCAAATTTTTCTGTATTTCTGTTGCCCCTAAATCTGCTGGGGGAAAGCAATAATAGCTGTGCATAAGTACAGGGCTTTCAAACACCTCTGTACAATGAGTCTTTGAACTGTATTTCATACTGTTTCCCATCTCTGTAATGCCTCTTCCTCTCCTGCCATCCTTTTCCTACCTTTTTTAGACACCTCATTTGTTATGCATCATGCTGCTGTGAGCTGGCCCTTTGCACTCCTTGAGTTAGGGCAGGATTTGTCCCAGATTCTGCTAGCATACCAGCAATGTTAATGTTTAGTCTCAAAGTTTTAAATAGCAATGGTTTCCTTTCCTTTTTTTTTTTTTTTTTTTTTTCTTTTTATTCTTGACACCGTTGTCTGCTTATAAGAAATGCTAGCAAGAGAAAAGAAAAAAAAAAAGTATGTGACCTATTAAAATGAAAGATTGCCCATTCTTGTAATTACAAGTAACAGGAAGCCTGGTAGTACCTTGTTTGTTAAATTCCTCTGACCTCTTCCAAAAGAAATTGTACAAAAAGTCACAGTTATTAGTACATCTAGAGCTAAGGTCCTGCTCTATGCACATGTGTTAGTCATTTACCAGGGTTTTTTCCCCCTTCTCGCTAGAAGTGCGGTGAATTGATAGCTGGATATTCAAACACTGGTGGACAATCCCCTTTAGGCTCCCTTGGAAGAACTTGCTAATAACTAACTGCCTTTCCTCTCTGGCTCAGGTTCCTAGTTGCTGTAAGCTTATAAGGGGGCCCATTTCAACCCCATTTGATAAAAAGGAGCTGTGTAGGAGTCCCAAAGATGCAGAGTCCTGGGGCAACAGCAGTTTTAGGTTCAACTGTGGAAAGGGAGAAGGAGACTTAAAACTCCTCATGGTTTTCAGGGTGGGTTCCCTTGTGAAAGTTTAATGTGAAAACACTGGATTTCCAGGGTTTTTTCAGACCACGGTGGAAGAGGCTAAGCCTGCACACTGCTCTGTCCCCAGGCCTTTGTCAGGGTCTGTCAGGTGTGAAGATTTAGCTCCTATTACAGGGAGTAAAGGAATCAGCTGCAAATAAAATATATGCTGTGGATTAGACAAAAGCCCTGTTCCTTTGCTATGCACACATCTATGCCAAAAGTTAAGTACCTCAGAGGACACCCCTCAGTGCTACTCTGTGACTATAGCATTTTACTTAAGCCCAAGTTTGGAGTCTCCTTCACTAATTTACTTTGTTCCCTCTGAAGCACTGAAGCAGTTTTCTAATGTGGACTTTCATATTTGAAAGACTGATCACATGAAAATGGAAATTACCATCATTTGGCTCAAATTCATAAAAGCAAATGTTGTCATTACCTCAGTTATGAATCCAAAATATTAGGGACTTGCAATTTGGGATTTTTTCCCCAGCTAAAGAAACTGTCAAACTTGTATTCATATTTATAGTGCACCTTTGCACAAAATTTTATGTTCTGGTTCTGAACTTCTGTTAATAGGGTCTTGCATGCTGGGAATGCTTATCTGCAAAATCACAAACTAACTTTTGGAAACCTGAGGGGAAAGAATAGCAGGGACAAAAGAAAGGAAACTGACTTTGAAATGAAAATTTAATTTTTTATGGCTATAAAACTAACTGAAATGAGGAAATAGAAATGAGAAAGGAAAAACAGTGAAGTTACTTAACTTGTATGCATAGAACATGAATGAACAAATAAGCTAGCGTTGTATACATCCTTTAAAAATAACATGACTGCCTTCTGATGCATGTAGATAAGCACATTTAAAGCTGACATTAAAAATTACATCAGAAGTGCTTGGTCCTAAATAAAGCAGAGGTTCTTGTCCCTCAAGATCATTAGAAGGACTGTTTACATATTCAAGGGACCTCTATCTGCGTTAGTGAACTTCAATATCTTGAAAAGCAACTGGTATGTAAGGCATGAGGAACCAATGCTCTTTATGTATGGTAAACTGGTTTTTTGTGCTTCCCTTCTAACTTATCACATTCTCATATCTGTAAATGTCACCTGCATTTTTTTTCCTTTCTTTCCCCAAGAGAACTGTACTGTCATTTCTCAGATAACCTGTTCTCATTCAAGCGACTGTTCATTGTAAAGAAATCCTTGGGTAACCTGAATTGTCAGACAATTGTGTAAAATTTCATTAATGAGGCAAATACAGTGAGAAGGATCATAGATGGGACAGCTATTAGAGAGGAGAAAAAATGTACAGCAAGTGCTGATAAAGTGAGGTCCCTAGAGTAAACTTTCCCTTACACACTGATAACCTGCAGTGCTACTGAATCACTGCTAATAGCTGACAGAAATGTTCTATATGTGGAAATAGAGCAATAAATAATCTGAAGATGATTCACTGGCAGTGCTTCCCTCATTGGTTTGAAACAACACTTGAACTGGGACTTTGGGAGGTACTCAGCCTGGTTGGTTGTGCCAGCACTTTGGTTACTCTCTTGGAAATTGTCATTCATATCACAAACAATCTTTTCTTTAAGTCAGTTGATGCATCCTCTTGGGTTCTTGTTGCTAATGGAGACAGAAATACTATTCTACTCTGGATTTAGTACATTTCACACAGATTCATCTTGTACTACTTTTTTTCATCTGAATTGGAATTTCAACATTTTTGTGACTTTTGACATGTCATCACTCATAATGGGGTCTTACTTACAAGGAATAATGAATGTATTCTTGTGCCAAAGTTGAGGATGTCTTGTTCACAAACACTATTTGTGGTTTTCATACCACAAAATCAAATGACTTCATGTAAGAGGATGATTATAAATAGTCCTGTCATTCTCTAGCTTCTAACAGTGCTCTTAATAACCTTCAAACCACTCATTATTTCTTTTCTCTCTGTGCCACTGAAGTCACATTCAAATATGCATCTAAATATTTCAGAATAAAAATGACAGCATTAAAGAAAAAAACATCGGTGACAAATTTTCAGACTCGGGCATTCATGTGGACCTAAATAAATGGTATGACTGCAAAAAGTAATAAGCACTACCTTAAACTAAATTTCCCTTTGTGGTTTCAACAGTAGGTACTCTGGGTTGCTTATTCCAACCTCAAGTTTATGTTTATATGTGGGGTACATGCATATATACTAGAAGAAATACCTCTGCCCCATGAATATTCCCACTGAGAAATCTAAATTAAACTGGCAATATTTTTAAATCAATACAGGACCAAAATGTCATCCCAAGTCTCAAATTTCTTGTGGAAAGCTCATTTTGCATGCCAAAAATTAGGTATCAAAGTATAGTTTTTATGGAATAAAGCAGGACACAGGCAAAATTCTCTATTTCTCTAAAATTCTCTAGATGGAAAAGGGAACACACATGGAAAGCTGAATATAAAATCTACGTACAGATGAGCCCAGGGAATTCATCCTCATTGATGAACAGGGACAGATCATTAGTAGATGTAAATGACAACAGTTGAATCGGGGAGTAGCTGAACTGGAGATTAATTAGGGCCAAGCAGATTTAGAGCAGTGTGAGAATGGCAGCTCATGGACACAGGCTCCATGTCTGGTCTGTAGATTTACAAAGTTTGAAGAGCCTTACAGGACGTGCAGCTTTCTCCACACTGGTGAGTGCTTATGAGCAGCCATGTGGTAGCAGCAAGGCACTGTTTATGTAAGATCTCATGAGTGTGAATGAGATTTGCACTTCCAGCCTCAGGAATTTTTTGAAATATGTTTTGTTTTCCAGCAGGCTTCTGAACATCTGGAAATGCTGGCATTGTAGTGTCTCAGCATAAATCATAAATGACTGGAGGTGACTTTTTTATTCCTAAAGCTAGTCCTTTTAAGCATTATTGCACAACAAAATGAAATGAACTTTTCCTTTTCTGTAGGAGGAGAAGGAGCACTTGGTCTCTGGGGAAATCCCTTCCATTTCTTTTTTCTAACTTCTGCCCATCAAATAGGATAAAGAGAATTTCTTGGGCTGGTACAAATAAAGGCCAATTTTTGATTCTGTTCTGGTCAGGTAAAATTGCTTCTGCTGCTGCTGTTACCACTTCCATTCTTAATAACCATTCAGTGACCTTCACTCCCCATCAATCTATCCCTGAATAGTTATTCTATTTGCAGCTTTTCCTCTAGCTCCCTTGTCCCTTGAAAGACAGCTGTGAGGTTTTTCAAGCACTGACACAGTTTCCACTGCTTGGCTGATCTTCCCAGAGGTGTCAGGGTCTGTCTAACCCTCCTGAGGCAGCTCACTGGGCTGCTGCGCTCGGGCTGTGTGCTCACATCTGAAGCGCTGTGACGTGCCTGCCTTTACTGGCAGTGCCACCAAAGACTGCTACTGCACTGGGGCAAATTCTCTTTTGGTAAATCACTTTGCATTGCTTATCTTAGCAGATTGTGATAATTCTGTATTACCCTGAGAAAAGAAAGATGTAACAGGGTACCTGAGGAAACAGGTTGGAAATGGACAGTAAGTATTTCCAATCGTACTTTGCACTGGTATAAGATGACTCAATCTCTCTATTACCCTTTCAAGCACTTGATATTCTGTTCTACAAAAAACAATCTAACTGAATAATACGATCACCTTCTACCACTAAAACCCAGAGAAGGATATGAACAAGATCTGTGGATCAGAAGCCTCCTGAGATTTGGAGCAGTTCCAGCAGTGGGTCCTACACCAAGTGCTGCAGTCAGTCTTATCTCACTCACTGCTGCCAAGCATTCACTTTTGAATGCTCTTGAATGCCAAGCATTCAAGAATTGCTTTTCTAATGTCTTAATTCTTCCACTTTTGCTGATTTGTAAATGATGCCAAACCTGGTGTTTGAGAACAGGCGCCTAGTTGTTCTCGTATTCGCACATGTTAGCATATGTGTAAAGTTGCTTTCCTGCTTCTCACAGGGGATCTCAGCTTGCTTCCACAAAAAACTTAACTCAAAAGACAACTCAGAAAAATTCCATCAATATACTAAGACAGCTAATTAGTATTTGGTTTATAGTTACATGCTGACAATGATTAAACTAATTACAAGACATACTGTGCTAAATTGCTAGCTCTTCGTGTACTTCTAGTGTAGCTGAGAACCAGAGAGGTTCTGGTTCAAACTCGGAGTGTATTAAAAAGATTCTTGTTAAGATCACTTTGCAGAGCAGTCGGTGTGTATGCACGCACACATAATGCACACAGCTGCCTGTGTGTGAGAGAGATCTGTATTCAGAGATAAACCAGTCCGAAATTCATTCTCTCAGTCAGACAGAATGGATAGTGTTGCGCTCTGTTAAACAGTTGCTGTGTTCCTGCTGAGACAGCCTCAGTGAGAAAAACAAGTGATTCCTTTGCCCAGAGCATGTTCTCTGCAGTCTCAAGCTATGAATGACTACACAGATCCAAACAAACTCACTCAAAAAAGTAGGAAGCTTTTCTGCACATCAAGAGGTAACATCACCCATGCTGTCCAGATATGAAGAAACTTGGTAATTTTCATTGCAAGCTTGTTTAGCACACATTTTATTTCTAGGTCACTTTCAGTGGCTAGACAGGAGAGAAGATGTTGCTCTGGCAATGTCCTGTCAAGTGCAGTTTCATGCTAAAGGCCACTAGCTAGGAGCAGTTTTTGTATACTAGAAATACCAGCAAGAGCCTTTCTTCATCTCCCACTTCTTATGAGGCTGGCAGAAATAATGGGTGAAAGTACACAGAAAAATATCTGTCATGTAAACAAGGACTAGAGGTAAAACCTGAACCAAAATGAGTCTCTCGTAATTTTACTTATTAGCTTAATTTTTTGCAACACAGGTTATTACACTTGTGGTTTTGTCTTCAGCTAGGTTCTGCATTAGATATTACCTGTTAAGTGTGATATTCTGATATTTAGTCTTTTCTGGTGATAAGATAGTAACATAGATACATGTATTGTATTTAATAATTATTAAATATATTTAAAAGATTCCTGCTATCTCAAGTACGTTAGTATGCAATCATTAAAGCTAGCTATAACTGAGGAGCAATTGTTACTCATATAATGCTAATAAAAACCATAGAGAACCTTTTTAAAAACTGTCAAACAGGATAATTCACATTCATCCACAACTGTTTTTAGAAGTAAAGAAGATGGCTTCAAACTTTCAGGTTTTTTCCACATTAAAGACAGGAATTATATCCCAGGGAAGGGGATTACTGTCAAACTAAAGACAATCAAGTGGTATGGAATGATGGCTTAAAAAAGTGTCTAGATACATGCAGAGATCTGAAGGCATTCTGTGTGCTGTGCAAAGAGGAAAAGGACCTAACACATGTATAGAGGAAAAGGACCTAACACATGTATGAGGCTTGTGCTCAGGACAGAGGGACTCATAAAACCACAAGTGCAGGAAGATGAACTTTTGTCCCTGAATGAATGAATGAATGAATGCCATGCACTGGCAGGAGCTCAGGACTCTGCGGTCTTCATTTAATAAAAAAAATTCAGAAATCTACCAGAGTTTTGAAGGAATAAAAAGTTTCTTTCAATATTAATTAATTTCCTAGTCCTGCCAGGACTCAGGAAATCAGGAATTGACCATGACAAGTGACAACACTCAAAAATTTATATTTGTGTTGTTTCAAGAAATATGGTGGGGTTAGTTTAATTTAAACTTTTCTGCCTTTCTTTTGTTATGTCCACTTCATCTAAAGAAGAATGAAATTTTGGTAAAGCTTAAATTAGTTCTCTTGCCCTCTGTATTCAACATAAGGTCTGGAAATGCTCTAGTAAGGCAGGCCAAGTTCTCTTCTACATTGGGCTAATTCTAACAACTGAGCCTATTGGCATGTGCCAGCCTTCTTACCACAGAGAGTCACTGCTCTTCGTCTCAAGTACAATGTATGGGTACAAAAATTACTCGCTCTCACTCTAATTCCAGACTGTATATTCCCACAGAGCATTTCACAGCATGGGAGACCAGACTCAACAAATGCTCAGATGTTTACAGGCTGCTTCAAACCTTCAGACTTAGAGCCCCACAAATTAGGACTTTAAAAATGAAATAAAAATATAATTTAATTTGAATACCCATTACTTTTCTATTAGTAAAACTATAACATATGATGTCTTATGGCAAATTTAGAAAATTGAACCAAACCAATGTCTGTTTGAGGAAATATACAGAACAAGCTGAGTAATTAAATGAGAAGCTGAGCTTATGCTTGAGAAATGACAAAGTGCAAAGCTTGTAAGAATGATTATGATATCAGAATTTTTAGACCATGAATAGACCTAATTGCTCCAATAAATTGTGTCTGTTCTGTTTGCTTGCATATTTTGTATCTTGCAGGAGACCACTGTAAATCCCATACCAGCAAGATCCAGAGTGTTGAGAAACAACAGCTCCTTGCTTGCTGATGCTGCAAGGGCAATTGGGCTGTGAATTGTTCCTCTTGGTTCAGTTCAGTTCAGCTGAGGCAGTGTAGCTGAACACAGTGGAGGAAAGGAGTCCCAGTAAGTAAGTAGGATGTGTTTTATTAGTGGTCATGATCTTCTGAATTGGTCCCATTAGTGAACAGGTCATGATTACTGGGCAATGTGCCAGCTTCTCCCAGTGCTGAGTGGCAATTGGCAGCTCTGCAGGCTCTCAGAATTGGCTCAGAGAGGATTGCATGCAACTGCTCTAATTTGCAAGGAGATATGAACAAAAAAGTAATTTCTCTCATTGACAAAGAAAGGCCAGAACTAATTGTTATGTGTGAAACATGCCTTCTTCATTCTGAACTACTGTCATGACCCGCAACTCAGAGTGTACCCAGTTTACCTTCTTCTAGGGACTTCCCTTCTCCGAAACACTTTGTCAAAAGCACTGTCCCAGTGGAAACAGAACAGATAGCAGCTTATGGGAGAGACACATGAAAGCAATTTACTGATAAATGCAGCAGAAAACTCAGACCAGAAAACTCTTTAGTTCAGACATATCCAACCAAACTACATTATCCATCAGTACCACATCTGCAAGAGAGGCGAATGTAAATTATGAGAACCTATATGTCATTGGTTTTCATCACTAACTGGCTAATTATGTTTTAATGGTATTTTCTCAGCAAAAGCACCAAAAGTAGATCAATTTTAAAATGGTAGATTCTGAACATCTGTGTTTTGCCAACAGAATCTGACCATTAGGGAACTACAGTTTCTTTGTGTTTGCCGAGAAAATAATGATAGCTCAAGCCAAGAATCAATTAAACTGAAGAGATTGTTCCATATTCTTTTTTTATGGGACAAGAACAGGTGTTTAATAATTTACATAAATTATACAAATTCTAAAGTTTACAGTATCGGAACACTTAGCAAGGGAGATAAATGAAGAGGTAAGTCAGTTGATGATGTTTTTATTCCTACCAGTGCCTCTTTGGCACTTCTGTGGTTATAGGTCTGTCAGGGATTTTTATTATGCATCCTATTCTCATGGATTCATAAAGTAACACAGAAAAGAATTCTGATTTGCATTTGGCAGGCAAAGATTTTAGATTGAGACTGGATTTTTTTTTTTTATTAGGTTATGGGAAAAACGTCAGTTTAATTGTCTCTAAGTTATGTAAGTATAAAAATGGAATGTATTACTTTCATACACTATTTTATGCTCAAAACCACTATGTTTTTTTAAGGGGAAATTTTACAAGCCTTTAGTCTGAATTGTGGACTAGTCCATTTGGGAAACTTGAAAAAAGAAATGTAGACATGTTCAACTTCTTACCTCTTCATAATGATGTTAGATAGGTAGGTACACTCCATTCCTTCAGCCAAATGTTTTTCAAATGTTTCAAAGTGCCTTGCTGTGCCATCACTTATGTGAGGCAGCTCTCAGTTTCATTCCTTTTACATGCTTCATTCTTTTTACATGTTTCATTCAAATGGTTTGAATTTGTTATACAATTTACATGAAATTCATCACTTACCTTTCCACAAACCTCTCATATTCCTAAAGAGGCTGGAAGCTGTGCCAAGGGAATGGTTACATTCATCAAGAAAAAACCACTGCAGATTGTGCAACGTGCATTCTGTACTTGAGGCTATATTCACCCTAAAAGGAAGTGGTTGGTAGGTGACCAGAAAATGTACATCTCTTTATTCTGTATCTTTCCTAAGAGCTGTTGAAGTGACAGGCTTCAGCAAAGTTCTTTACCCCATGATAGACTTGTAGTATTCATGGAAGACCTGAATTGTGCCATGGAATCCTGCTAGATTTTGCCAGTTTCTTTCCATGTGTATTGGTTTAGCAAGCAGAGTGCTTCTTAAAGTGGCCAGAACAGCCAGATCCAAGTTACACTGCTGCTCAGAAATTCCATACAGAGCTGGAGGTTCCTGTATATTGCAGTGTGTTACATACAATAATACCAAATAAGATAGAAATGTGATATGTGACAATTTCAGGTAGATGCACTGAAACAATGCTATTGTAAAGAAACATTCACATAGGTTGTATACCAAGTTTGGTATGCCAGGATTCTTCCTTCTCTCAGAAGATTCCTCCAGCAGGAGGGAAATCTAGGCCCTGTAGTTTATCCTACAAAAACCGGCAGTTTATTTTTCAAAACTCTTTTGGATCAAGGAAAAAACCCTTGACAGTCCAGGTCAGTCAGCACTCTCACCCGTTTCAGTGAGATCATGTATGAGATTTCATTTCTGTGGGTGTAACGTACATGGAATTGATGTGCATGTGAAGTTCTGCACGTATATCACAATACAAGGGCTTTACACTACCCATTTTCACTGCCAAAATTTCCTAGTAAAAAATTCTGTAACACATTTCACAAATTTACAAGTTAATGAAATGTCAGCAATTTCAATCTTTCCTATTCGTTCCTAGACTTTAATGTAAAATAAAAGTGCAGATTACAATTACCAAGAATATCACCATAAAAATTCTCAAGAAATGATCAAGCTCTGTTCTTTTTCTTCTCTTCTATTGCTCCCTTTTTGCCTTTTGTATAAATATTCATACAACAATGATGTGGAGATTAAAAGAACCAGCTGCCTATGAACAAACATTTGTATTTGGAGGTCAGAGAGCAAACCAGGCAAACGAGTGTTAAAATTGATCTGACTGTTCACTGGAAAATCTTAAAAAAATTTGCTGCTATCAAATATTTTTTCAGCAGTTCTGTGTGGACTGTGCTCAACCTACTCTTGCCAAAGACTGAACATGCCAATAAGGAAGGCTGCCAGGTGACTGCCCAGTTCAATCCACCCTGTGTTGGATGACTGAAGGAAATTTATGCTGATCTAAACAAACCAAGGAGAGCTTCCAATAATATTAATTAAGGAGACATGTTTCTGCAAAAATATGGAAATTTTCTGGAGTATAATAGAGTGTATGTAGAGCAATGAGGCTAAGAAATGCAGAGTTTTTCTGCAGGTCCTAATGGCATTCTAATGGAGATTTCCTTGATTCCCTGACAGCACATAGCTGACTTAGCAAATCCCTAATTGCAGGCCCTGAAGGCAAACTGTACTTTTCAGCTTTCTGTACTGGATATATATGTGCATATATAATTTAGTGATTCCCTCAGGATTTTAAAAAAGGGTGAGAGTAAATGTCATCTGAATACCAAAGGCAATAAAGGAGCAGCTAGTTGGGTCCAGTGGCATTCAGCTCTCCTCATGACCCTCACACTTAATTTTATATTTTTAAGCTGAGATGAACTTTAATTCGTACTGTGTTCTGGAATGTGCTGTTGTGAAAATGTTGTGTTGTTGCATAGGACTCTGAAGTCTACTGGAAAGTTATTTTATTGTTCATCTCTAAAATTCCAGAGGCAAGGAATACCGTTGTTGTCCTTCCATTACCCACTTTTCTGTAATCTTCCACTTGGCATTAACTTTCTAGGTTTTGCTTTGAACTTTCTAGTTCTCTTTGAGTTTTCTTCTTTTCCTGATTGCTTCTCTGTCTGTCGCATCCACCCAGTGCCATGTGTAATCCTTGACAGTCTGTCTTTGGTGTCAACAGTAAAAATCTTCATGTACCATGGATCTTTAAGAAAATTGGGGTGCCTTTTTGAGGTTCTTTAGTGCCTGAAGATTTCAGGCTAGTGATTTCAGTGGAAACTAAATTTTAAGAAAAAGAATGTTATATCCCAAAGTGTATCTAGATAGTAAAAATTTCAAGAAAAAAATTACCAAACATTGTAATTGAGGAATATGGAAGAATTTAGGGAGTGTTGTCTCTGTGGTGGAGAAGCCATGAACATTACTGTTGCTTGTCCCAAACTTATCTTTGTAAAAGTCTCCTACAGCCTTTTATGTGCCATTGTATATTTCAGATGCAGCACTTAAAATCCAGGGAAAAAGAAAAAATTGAAATTAATTATTTAGATTTTTGTTTTTTGCAGAGGCTTCATTTCATTTCCCCTTTCTTGGAAGGCCAAGTGCCTTGGTTCTGATGAGCCCACCAGGGTATGGCTCAGAGGGAAAGGTAAAAAATTACATGCTAATCCTTACCTCTTTGGACATAAACTTGTAGCAGTTTTAAAGTCTGTTATTTTGGAGCTTTCCAGAGCTGAAAGTGAGTACTGAAAAGTAACATTTTTCTCAGTGGAATAGGGATCATTTGAAAACCTGTGGCACATGAAACCATGGGCTTAGAAGCCATGTGGAAAAAATTTTTGTCTGATTGAGGATACTCATGGTTAAAAACCACAGGTGTATCCAGGGTGAAGGAGAAAATATCAATGCTATTCTTGGATAGTAGAGAAAGTCATAGCTTTCTAAAAATATTTTAGAATTTTTTTTAATATATTTTTAGAAAAAAAATAGCAGCTATTCAAAATATTCCTTAGACTGGGAAATTAGAATAGGTCTTACAGGTCTTCAGAAGATGAGCATATCATCATCTGATAATTGTGGGACACATTCCTAATACTAATGGGCTTGAAAATGGAAAAGAAAGAGTGAGGGGTAGTTCAGGAGTTGGAACTCATCAGTCCTGCCTTGGAGAAAGACCTACAATATAGCATAGGAAAAATCACTTCACCTTTTAGCTTCTCTGAGTCTTCATTCCTCATGTCTTCACTGGTGATATACTTTTCCAGAGACTGCTTTGGGTTTTTTATGTGCTTCTTCATATTTTTATATGTGATTTTATTAATGTATAAAAATGTAGTGGCACCACAGAAAGTGTGCAGGGACCTGCATTTGGAAGAGCCCATCTGTCCTTTCTTTCACTAAGGACTTTTCATTAAGTCTGTAAATATATAAGAATGGCTTTTCTGGACAGTAGGAGATCCTACTTGTCTACTCAGTAGAAAATCTGGTGAAAAAGCACTGTCAGGGGCCTATTTAACATATCAGATAGTCTGAGGAATAAAAAAGGGAAGAATGCTTTAAAATTACTTTTGTATTCTCTGCATGGAGATACAATTAAGGCATTTATTAAGACTGAAAATTCTGTTTGCTATAGCTCAAACAATGATAATATTGACATGCAGTCGTTAGCCTACAAACACTCATGTGATTACCCATATTTGTATCATGGGGATTTAGAAGGGTAATGAATTTATTTGGACTCAGAAGTTACCTCTGTCTTAGTTGTCAGAGGATTTTCAATATCTTCCTTGTGAGGGTGCCCACATTAAATTCTCGGTGATACCACTTGGACTGTTTCACATTCTCCTATACTGGGCATCTGTGGATAACAAGCAACTACACAAAAGCTTATATAAAAAAAAAAAAAAAGAGTAAGAAATATCCTGCTGCTCTAAATTCTACAAAGCCACTTCAGCAAGCCTCTATGGTTAATTTTGACTGGGGTGTGTGTGAATATTCACACCATTTCCCTAGGTTTAGATAATTTTAAAGACCTTTCAGGACAGAGGAAAAAAAGTAAGGGATAAAAAGTAAATGTGTCCTCAAAGGGACTATATTTTGGTAAACAACTAAAGTTATGACATTTTGAGATCTTTGTTAGGTCTTACAGCTATCTAGGCTTTATGACACCATACTGAGTAGTCAATTCTATTTTATTGTTTCTCTTTATGAAACATGGTTTGCATGATGTGTGTAAAATAGGAATATAGGATTGGATCCAAGTACTATGTCACCCAGAATAGAGCAGCAGCCAAGAGCAGAAGCAGAGGAAAGTATGGGTTAGAAAATATGTCATAGGCTATTTTGGAACCCACATAGATATTTTCTTGATTTCTAATAATTGTTTTCTATTTTACAGAATTAATTCACTAATTATATTCATCATTGTGCTGCTAGTTAGCCTTTTGGATGTTTCTCTGAACAGGCATTACATTATTACCCGGATATTTACTTTAACTTTGTGTACATGTTCCTGGGATGCAGCTGGATTTTTTTGATTTCACATTATTTTTTCCTTTTCTTGACATACATTGTTCATGTCTGTGTAAAGTCATATAGAAACTACAAAACCAGGTTCCTTCATCCCTTCCAAAATCATTAAATTTCATGTGCCTTCACTGTATTTCATTATGAGAAATCTTTTTGGAGAAAATTTGCTTTCTACATAACTTAAAAAGATTTATACAAGTCAAACTCAGTATTTTTCTTCAGAAATGATGATGTGTCTTTCCAAATTCTTATCTTCATTACTGTAGAAAACTTCCTTTCTAATGGTATTTGCAACACGTGAGAAGGGTACATGTTCATTTTAGTACAGGCACATTGTCTACAAAGACCCACTGCCAGTGCAAGACCATCAGGGCAAAACTCACGAGATTTTGGAAGCTCAAGGATGTTATTTTTCAGCAGATATATCAGCAAGTGGAGGCAGAATGTGGGAACAAACAAGATTAGTCATCTAATCTACTCCTCCACATCAAGTACTAGTAAATAGAGTTGTGTGAATAACTGATTTTTTCACTTTGCTGGTTGAGCTGAACATTTAGAACAAAACATTTTTCTAGATTTCTCTTTGAAACGAAAAGCAGGGAAAATGATTTGAGGGTAATATCTTTTCTAATTTAAAGGTTTTAGTAAAAATTTTATCTTCTCATAAAATACTCTTCTGAAACAAAATGTAAATTTTTACTAATTACTAGTTTTAGTTGAAACTACTAACTGACTTTGGCATAAATTTCTTAAATAGTGTGGGCTAGGATAAATCTTCATTATTGAGTGAGTAAAACCACTGATCAAATAGTCCCCACTCTAACATAAAATCTGAAACTTTCTAATTGCTTTCTTCAGCTACATGCAGCGTAAAAGAGTGTTAATGAAGAAGTTCGATGCGGTAGAAACATAAACTTCATCATATTAATGTGCTGTATTTTACTTTTACAACACACTGTTGTTGCTAGGCAGGTGCAGTTTGCCAATATGAATCAGCCATTACTAATTATTACTTAAGAACCTATCCTCTCTTTGACCTTGTGCACATCAAATCAGTTCTTCACACCTGTAGGAACACATCTTTCATTAGGAAATTTCCTGGCTGAACTCTGTAAAAGGTTAGATTTACATAAAATGTCCATTCATTCTTTGAGCAACCCACAGCAGCCAAATTGTGCAGTTGTACATACAATGTTGCATCTCTCTTTTATCCCTGAAGAAATGTTTTCTATCAAATTTTATTTCAGTTGGGGAGATGATGAGAGCAAATGGTTGTGACTGCCCACTGCAGTAGAGAGATGGGATGTAGATATAAAAATATATTCATCAGCTGATGTATAATAATACTCTCAAAACCAAATTTATTTACAGCTGGATGTCAAAACCACTTTATAATAATTTTATAAATCATACCCTAGATTTCCAATTGATTGTCAATGTCACTATTATTCTTGCTGTTTTGCTGCTATTATTATTTATTGTTCTATGAGGCCCTAAAGGCAACAAATGAACATTTTGAGTTAGATTCATTACAAATAGAAATATTTGTCTCAAGAGCTTACAGTCTGAATAATCTCAGAGTGATTTAGAATAGTATAAGGTTTAAAAACTAGAAAGGATACAGAATTAAAAATGCTACAGTGGAGGCATAGGGTTTTTTTCTAAGAAGCATTATGTTTCTTTGCCAAAGGATTTACATTTAATTTTGGCTAAATTTTTTGTCTCAACTTTAAGGAACAGTAAATAAAATCCACTATAATCTCATTGCCACCAAATAAATACTAAGTTCTTACATAACACCGACTCTTTCCACTCTGCTAATGATTTTCACTAAAATATATCAGGACTTTGGTTAAAGAACATTATTTAAAACTAAAGTGAAATCTAGTTGATGTTTTAATGTAGATATATTTTTAGGAATTTCAGTTCTTTGATAAGACATATTGCATTATTGTAGCTTAGTCAGGATTTAGTCTTGAAATTTTTGATTTTTGCAATTTTGATGACAGACATTGAATGTCACAGGTTCTCAATATCTCCAGAATCTGTTCTTTTAATTTTCTATAGGTAGTTTTGCAACTTTAGAGAAAGTACTTTAATCTTAATCACTGCGGGGGGGGGGGACAGGGGTGATGGTGATAGGGAAGAAGTTATTTTCAAAGGCTTCCATCCTGGTTAAGTTCATCTTGTATTATGTCAAAGCAATCCATGCCTTAGTCCAAACAGGAGATATGTTCCTGATCAAGAATTTCTCCTAGAATGTCAGCTTTGCTTTGCAAGTTTCAACATTTGTGTTACTGAAGAGTGAGGTTTTTCATGAAGGCTCAACAAACCACCCACAAACACAGAGAATGATGGTGCCATAACCCCACGTGATGCCTGGGCAGCTGATTCCTCAGGATGATTTGGTGCTCAGGGACTGCCCATCCCTAAGCTGCATCACTGCTCCACAGCCCATCACTGACATTCAAACCCATGTGCAGCCAGTGATAGGCTCCAGGCTGGGCCAACAGGAATAGAGGGCTTAATCCTTCAAAATATGCAAGACTCTAAAATCCAATCTTTTTTCGAGCACAAAGGAACCAAAGCCTATCTAGTGTGGAAATTCCATATCTATACATATTAATGTAAGCTGACGGAAAAAGTGAAGGAGAAAATTTAATAGAGCAGAAAGATGTTGTTTTTAGCCTTTGCAGAATGGACCATACACAGATCTATATGCACACAGATAAATGTGCATTTTATGTAAAAACAAAACAGTTTAGGCACCTTAACATTGGAGAATAACCCTTGGCAACTTCAAAATAGAGATTCCACTATGTCATTCTGCTTACAAGTGTTGTGCTAAGAGCACAGCATGGCTCACTCCCTTGTAAACAGTTTCTCTTTTGTATGCAAATTCTTGAAACCGCTTAAAATGTGGAAAACCTGAGTCATTTATTTTAAAGAGAGTTTAAGGGGACCAGATCTAGGAAGTAATGAGAAGCTTGTTTGTTGGGTTTCTGCTTGATATGATTTCAACACTTTGGCTTTCCTCATTAGCAAATGCTTATCTCATTTAATCATTAAATATAAAAAATCATTAAATATAAAATAAATTAAAAATTGAGTTAATTCAGCACATTTATTTGAAATTTTGGACTATGTAAAATAGGACAGTAAATATTTATTTGGAGTAATAAAGAGAGTGCTTGAAAAAAGTCATGTATATTTTGCAATATGATGTTCAAACAGTCTTATTAAATGGATCTGTGTTGGTTTATGCAAGGCAAGATGCTGGATTGGCATCTTTCATCCATCTTTTTAGAGACCTCTTAAGAAATGAGTAAACAAAGAAACAATTAGATGTTTTCTCATTATGGCATTGTGCTACTATTATAATAGTTATGCTTGACAAGGCACTTCCATTATTGCTTTCTATTGTCAGCTGCCACTAGCTCTGAAACAATTATTCTTTCAGCTGAAACTTCTCATGCTTGTTCTTAATCTCAGAGCTGTATTGTTCTGTAAAGTTTCTAAAATTACTTTTGTCTGTTTTTCTGAAATACCTAAGCATGAAAAATTGATGTGTTTTACCACTTATTGTATTTTTTCTTTACATCCTGGGTTCTTCTGGACAGGGATTTTATGTTCTGTATATTTTATTGTAATAGAAGCTAGACTGCAGCAATGATACTATATAAATAAAAGCTAACTAATTTTTCACAAGCTTTCTTTAATGATTTGGTAAGTCAAGCATATTTCTGTTTTCTTCAGGGGCTATGGATTTTAAAAACTGTTAGTTTGTTCACAAAACTCTATGTTATATGCAAATAAGAAAAATGGTCTGGATTCTTGGCTGAGAAATGCTTCATGAAACTCAGTGTGGAATAAGACTCTCTACACTTAGGAACTTGTTATATATATTCTCCCTGGGTCAAGGCTGTTCTCATGAATTCAATTACCTGTCATTTCTGGTGATAACTGTGAGTTCATAGTGTGAACAAACTCCTTTGTAAGAAGTGTCATTGGAACTTCAGCTGTGAGGTGGCGTAAACTACATGTTTGAACTTTCCTGGATTTACAGGAGATGAAAATCTTGTCATGCACATGACTTGTCTTGAGCAAGCCTTACTCAGAAATCTTGTACCTTCCCTCCATTAATATCTTTCAGCAGTGGGACACATTTTTGTAATCAGAAACTTTCCATGCCCCTAAATTTGTCCTCCTAAAGCACTTTTTGCAGCTGTAGTTTTACCTGCCCTGTATTGCTTAATTCCTGTGATCTACCTCACCATGGCTTTTCTCTAACTCTCAGCTTTTTCTTCTCTGTCATTGCTTGGTTCTGTGAAATACAATTTGAGGTTTTACAAGCCACTTCCTTCACCATCTTCATTTTGTTTGTCTCTTCCCTTCTGAACTTGTTTTACTAATTATGTCCTCTTTACTAATAGCAGATTCTTTTTCTTGCAGTTTAATCCATTTGCTATTCCTAGGAGACTGTTATCTAGTTTTTGTGATGCCTAGAAACTGTTTCATGCAAGTATGGACAGTAAAAACATATTTATTCTTCTTCCAAGGTTATCTGCTTCATATGCAAGATGAGATCCATTTATTTTCTGGAGAACTATCAGCAGTCTCCTAGTAACTGTTTATGCCTTCCTCCAAAAGGGAAAGTTAAAATCTGTATGTAGAAAAGTCGATGGTGTTTCTCTATTGGTACATTGTATGGCTTCCTTACCTTCACTTTACTTTAATTCCATTCTTTTATTTTTCCCTATATATCCGCAATCACTTTGATGTTTTTCATCCCTTACCAGCTTTTCTAGTCACTGGCAAATTTCAAGCCCATTAAGAAAAGAAATGAGAATCCAAAACTAAACACTTTCAACTTCTATAAAAGTAAATAAATAAAGAAGGGTAAGAACTCTGTATTGCTTTGCCTGAGTGGAAAGGTTGCACTAGAAGATACATATAGGGAGAAATCTCTTACAAAGTCTGCTTTGAACAATAAGCTTAAATGTGATCTCTATCTTTTACATTGTTATGAACCTTGAAAAGATTCAAATACCAATAAACATTGAGTCCCATACCCATAGACCTTTCCAGATTTCTTCAAATGTATTTGAAACATTTCAAGATCTGCTCCTTCAACTTTAGCAATGGGAATTGTAGGGGTGCAGTTGGCGTGGCACACCACTCTGTTCACAAACAGACATGTCAATTAGAGCTCAGGCTGAGGATGAAAATTTGCCTCTCCAAATGATATTGAGGAGAATTTCAAGTGTGGAAGTCAAGAAGTTCATCACATGGAACCATTATACTCTATTTCAGTTGAATGCTATGAACTCAACAGAAAATCAAAAAAGAACTCATCTTCAGGTGTAGATGTGCATGTAAGTTTCCCTGGAAGAGGATTCTTCATAATATGAGATTTCTCAGGATCCAATTACTTTAATGTCTCTTATCCTAACTTTTCATGCAAAACACCTGCTAATAACACAGCAGTAATACCACTCTCAAGGACACCGCTGAATTAAGGGTGAAGAACATGTATATATTTATGAGATGTAGACACCTTTTCATGTGATAGTGTTCCACCAAGGCTATATTCGTCTCTATTAGCTTTGAAGGCTAATTCAGTAGCAATTTTTTCACCAATATGACTACTTCAAAGGAGCCAGAAGTAGATTTTTTTAAGACACAGATTTTTAAATTAATTTAAACACCTGTTATTAAAATAACTTCATTAAAAGCATTGTAAAACTCTTTTTTTTCATAATTAATTAGTTTCTGAAAGCACTTAATGCAATATTTTGACGTTGTCAGGCTGCATTGCTGTTGAATACCATTTTTCATATCCCTTATTGCAGAAATATGGATCAGACTTTGAGGGTTTACAAATGTGAGGGGAAGAACAGTATGCTTAGGGTGGAATAGCTATTCAGCAAAGGTTATTCTTCTTTACATTTTTGTGTGTATTTTGTGTGTATTTTGCAAGTACGTTACCCTAATCTGAAAAAAAGACACCTTTTTCTTGGAGTAATAAGGTCATAGTAAGGCATTACTGTTATCGCACTCTAGATTTATACTGTAGTGCTTTTATATTGACTTTGTTAGTATCATTATGTATGCAAGCCCTGAACGGGAACATAATTGTGAAAGCATAACTCTCTCTTTTTATAGATAACAGAAAAACTGTAATTTGGGAAAATGAATGTAAATTAAAAATATTTGGAAGTATGTTTAAAAACTATATATAAATATATGTTAAATAGCATGCTTTACACTTAACACTTTAAAAATATAAGCAATTATTCACCAATGGTATTGTAATAATTAAAGCTAATATTGCTGAAGATAAACAAAGACAGAAAAATAAATCCTTTTTTTTTTTTTTCTTCAAGTGCCCTGTGACTGTCAAGAAACACCAGTGTTTGTGTAGGATTTCTGAAACAGATTTCCAGCTGGAATCTGCAATTTAGGCTCTTGTTTCTGCTTTAAGACTTTTTCTTTCAGTGCTCCTCACCTAAATTCCCGCCCTTCCTTCCACCACTTATTTACTATGACTTGGATTTTAATAGCAGGAGAACTATGACTGCACTGTTTTCAGATTACCTGAAACTGAGATCATGTCTAATACCTAATAAATTCTCCCTCTCATTGCTAATATTGTGCGGCCACATGGTGCCTTAGAACATCTTAGTCAAAATCCATCAAGGGTAAAAATGTACAGATCTTTCCCTCAAGGTTCATTACATGAAAGGACTTTGGCTTCTGAGTCTGTGAGCTGTTTGGCTTTCCTGTTCTTGAAGAACATGCCCAGAGCAGGGAGGGTGCTTGCAGGAGGCAGCAGGAACTGAAACAGTGCGCTGAAGCAGACCTGGGAGGTTTGGTGCTGAAGGGCAGCACAGAAAAACTGAAGGGCATTGGAATAGGATGGGACATTGTCACTTCAATAAAGTAAACCACCTTTCTGAGTGGAGGGACTTTTACCAAAGACATGTAAACAGTGTCTCAGAGATGGATATTATAAACAAAACCTAGTTAAATATAAATGTTTAACATACCTTAAGGTAGGCATACTGGATGAATTTCAGGCATTTATAAGACAGGAGTAAAGATGCACCCATGCAAAACTTTTCCTGAAATCTTTCAGCAGTAGTTTCTGCACAGAATGTTTCATACACAGTGGATCTTCAAATGCTAACCAAAATATTCTTCACTGTACATGCTGGTGCAGGAATGACACACATTGTCTTGGTTTCTATTGTTATAATTCTATTCATATGTTTTCACTTAATTACATTGTTTTCATATTTTGTATGTAAAATTCTATACTCCATTTTTTTAGTGATTATGATGTACCCTGTACTTGTATAATCTTTCATGAGGCAGGAACCATTAAGACATGGTTTTATTACTCAATCCTAAAAAGCACATTAAATATATCAGGGCAAAAAAACCCTTTTTTGTGTGCACTCCATCAAGTTATTGTACATCTGTGCATGTTTGAATGTTGATGGGAGTAAGCTGGGACTCCTTGTTTCTGTTTAGTCTGGAGTAAGCAAATTTCCTGCTTCGTGTTTTGCAAATACCACCAATCTATTTACATCAATCATGGTTAAGAAATTCGATACATGTGTATCTACATTACATTTTGCATATACTACAATCATTAGAGAAATAGTTTAGCACAAAATAGAAGAGATTATGAATGCTTTTTCATTAGAATCTCAAAGTGGGAATTTAGACATAATTATGTTTTGTATGATCAGTAACACACAATCGTATCATTTAACTACAGACTAAATTTTAAAGTGAAGGCAAATCAGAGCTATCATAATTTATGATGTGAATATGAAGTAGTCAGCAAGTCCATACAAGTACACACAGCTAAGGAAAAGAGCTACTTTTCATACATGAGTCAAGAGTGGCAATCATTGCTATACTCCAATACCAATTAATTTACTCCTAAATTATTTCAGAATCATAGAATCATCAAGGTTGGAAGAGACCTCAAAGATCTTTAAGTCCAACTGTCAACCAGCATCCCCATTAGTTTTGATAAAAACTCAACACATTTGAACAGACAACTGGATTATTTTTCAAGTTCACATTGGAAGTGGCAAATAGCACATACAATCTCCATTTTAAAGTCAGTCTTCTTGCTAACAGTGAAACAAGTTAGTCTTGAAATCCGACATGCAGTCTTTTATCAAAAGAGTGGAAGGTAGGCAAAGGAACTACAACTGCACAGAGGAAAATCTGTCATATTCTGTAATCTGAGACTATGTTTTCTAGCTACAAGTGTAGTAGAGAGATTAATTACTCTTCTGCTTCCTGAACTAATCAACCTAGAAGTGATTTCTTAGAACAGAAAGTAGACGGGAATGATCCATTCAGTTTTCTTCCTATAACCCTGTCCAAAAATCTTGACTGTACAGTCAAAACTTGGCAAGAGGTGTAAAGGACCACATACAATGGAAAACCACACAAGAGCATCGTGACATTTATTGTACTTGAGAGAATACAAAACCTCTTTCTGAACCTCATTGAAGGGGAACAAATACTGCTTGCAAAAATATGAACTAAGTTTCCCAAACAGTAGGGTGTATAGAGATACCATGAAAGCCAACAAAACAACTCATGAAAAAGTGCATTTGTTATTTCAGTTCAAGGCCTCATTGCCATTTCTATTCAGATTTTAAAACAGGAAGAGTTAATGCCAATAACTGTAGGAGTGGATAAAGTAATTTATTAAATGTACGTGCATGTTCACATGGGAATGGAGTATCTTGTCCAGTAAAGGAAATCAAACCACTAGAAAGCCATTACAAAAAGTACCTCTGTCTACTGAACTGTCTGAAGGTTTGAAACATTGCATTTTGTTTATAACTTTTCAAAGCTGCCTGATCCATTTCATGTCATGTGAGCATTACATATGCAGTTAGGTCAAAATTTCCTCTATCATCACCAAAACTGTGTTGAGTGTAAGTTGGCTGTTTACCTATGTACTTCATTATCCACATTTCAATAGAAATAATTCTGCAGTCAGACAGGGAAAGAACATTTAAGCCCCAAGTCTGTTCTGCTGAAACATCCTTTTAGCAATGCTCATATGCTCCTCCTGTTAACCCTGCCCACAGCAAGCCTGTGGGCAAGGCTGAGGGGTTGGACTCCTACATTTACATCGTGGTTTAGGCAAGAAGAGGAATTTTTCATGATTATCTGCCTTTGACATAGAATAAAGACTTTGAGATTCTGTGGTCAGTATTTCCATCAGTACACTCCTAACTCAAATGATTATGGACTATTACTATTTAGTGAAGGCAGTCATGAGGCTGTATATTCACTGTTACCATTCATCTGTTAGATTAACATGTACCTGAAAGCATCTACATGACACAGGCAGGTCTTTCATTTAGAAAGACAGAATTCTACTCCCTTTATAATTCTTTTTTTTTTTTTTTTTTTTTTTTTTTTTTTTATTTTGAAGAAAGAACAAGATGTTCCTATGATTAAAAATTACATAAATTTCATGTAACTGCATTACTGGAGGCCTTTGAAACAGTGCTTTCAGATGATCAGCCTCTGTTGGAACCCAGAATTCTGAGATGTATTTCTCTGCATGTTTTAAGGGATCCAAACCCTCTGACAAACACTGTTTTTAACCTTTGTCCGTGGAAAAGGCTTCCTAGGCTCTGGGATGCAGCAGAACTTTCATGAATATAAATTAGATAGCAGCATAATATGTAGTTTATCACAGGGTGAGAATTTTAGATTTCTGGGGTTTTTAGCATGGTAAGTAAGTAGATGAAGACAAGCTGGAGGATCCTTGTGGTTTTTAGGCTTCTTTCTCCTTCTTCATCTGCCCCATATTCTGCAGTGTTAGGTACACAGAACGATTGGTTAGAATTTGCCACAGTGTAGTATCATGTGAATAGAGATTTAGTTAGTTATTGGAAGAAAAAGAGAAATAATGTACGTTCTTGGTGATAATTTTGTGAATTATCTTTAAGAGAGCCTTGACTCTGTTTGTTGAAGGCTTCTTGGTGTCTTTTCTCCTGCATGCCAGGCTGGTGTAAAGCCTGGTGTGCTGAAAATACTGATAAGAAAATAATAAGCAGCCTGAAGGATGAGAAAAAACAAGAGTCCAGTTTGCCTTCTTTTTGACAAAGACTTTTGAAAAGTGCTCCCCTATCAGGGAGAGACATGTGGGAGTGGGAGAACTCCCACAAGCCTCGTATCCTGATTGGTCCATGTCTTGAGGAAAGTAGTCTGAAGAATTACAACTTTCAAGAGATTGCAACCTCTTGGGTAAACTGACTGCAAAATTCAGTTCAAGACTAATTAAAGCACAATAATTATAAATTCCTAAATTATGAGGTTTGCAATTAAAATAGGAACTCACCTTCAATTTTGATATTCAAAGTCTGGAGTGCTAAGAAATATTTGATGTTCATTCTTTATCTGTATTGTCTCACAAGATAGTGTAAAGATGTGTGATTTGCTAACATTAATTGTATATACTTTAGCTGTCCTACAGCTTTAGGAGGCCTGTCCTCAGCAAATAATGATGCTTATCAGTCCCTTCCAACTCAACATATTCTGTGATGCTTCTATGAATTAAGCAAATAAATAAACAAATAAATAAAATCAGTCATAGTCTACTAAAGTCAGGTGCAATATATCAAAATACCTCTTTTACTCTGGGAAATAAAAGCAGTGTAAAGATTACGTAAGTCTTTGTCAGAAGGATCATGTCTTAGCATCAAAGGCAACTTTTCAGTGACCAACCAAGGCTGTAGACCAGGCTATAAATATAGTATTATCTTATCCAAATGATACATTTTTGTATTACCCCATAGTGCAGTGACTTTTTGTAAAAAACCCAAAAAGATTCAAATATCAAAATATTGCATTAAATGCTTTCTGTATTATGTAAAAGTTCTTGTGATGTTAATAATTGTCTTGGAACCAGGTTTGATAGCTTGTGGAATGAACCAATATTTAAGTTTTACTATATATGGTCAATTTTTGCCATACTAGATAACTATGTGTTGTTTTTCTGGTTATGTTTTATTTTTATTCTAACATCAATAAATGCCTTGTATTCTGAATTCTCTTTAAGACTTTTAACAGGTAAGTTTACAAAAATAAAAGTATCAGAAATATTATGAAGAACTATTAAAAATCTCTGTGAATTACAAGCCTGTATATAAAAGGATGGAGGGCATTTTGGGGCTATGTCAAAAAGATATATTACCCTTAGAAGCAATAATTCTTCTAACCACTTATACAAAAATAATCTTCTTTTTTTTTTTTTTTTTTTTTTTAATTATTATTATTATTTTTTTTAAATGCAAGCACCTTGGGAAAATCAGAAGCAAAACAACTGAGCAGATATCCTGAACACACTGTAGCTCTCATTGTAGTTGGTTCCAGCCTAGGATAGGAAATGTGCAACTGGCTTAAAGTGTTTGTCACCCCATTGAATAAATTGCACTGCTCTGAATGAAGGAAAAATAGAAACACAAATAAAAATGTTCTGGGTAATTTGATTACTAATGAGAATCAATGCTCCTGCCATCTGATGCTTTTGGGACCATTTGGGTGGTCTTCAGCTTAGCCTTGGGTTTAGAACTCCAAGTTATTTAAAAAGTCATTATCGTAACAGACTGGGGTCCTTGGATGACAAAGAACCTAGACTGAATGACTAGAGATTTATATTACTTTAACTAGTGATTAATGAAAAGTCAGTGTCTGAGCTTATAACTCAGATTAAACCCTTAATTAAACAACAGGTTAGCTAACACACATCAGAAGAAAGAAGCTCTGTGAGAGAATGAAGTCATGTTTTCACTATGGCTGATTAACATGTATCTAGCTGATTGCCAAAATATTTATTGGAAATCTTCAGGAGTATCTCAATTCAGCAAAAGCCTTAAAGGGAAAGATTTCCTTGCAAGGAAGATTGGAAGAATGTTGATATTTGACCATATATATATCTTTATGCTATTCAGATATTTGCTGATTATCTAATATGCTTAACATAAAATAAAATCATATATCTGTATGGCTGTAAAATCCTAACATTTCAGAGACTAATTTATATATTTGTAGATTTTTCTTTTTTTCTTTTGTTCTGTCCTGCTTTGCCTGTATCAATTTATACAAATCAGGTTTCTCTTATTCTTCAAAAATCACTGCAAACAAAATCATTAGCAAAGCTTATAATATAAAGTTGTTTTCTGTTGCTGTTTTTATTGGTGATGAGCTATGAAACATTGCCAATGAACCTAAAATGCCAAGAGCAGCAAACAGCTTAGATTTTTTTCTTTAAAACTAGACTACTGTAATTCTCTCTCAACTGCTGGTGGCCCCATGGGCAAATATAACACCTACTAGTTGTGCAAAATTCTGACTGTTTTTTTTTTTTTTTTTCCTCACAGATCTCACTAGAAATTATCACTTGCATATTTAATCTGCTCTGTTTTTTTCAAAGCCCATAATAACAGATTTTACTAGCATTTGCCTGAGGTCTGTTCCCAAAAATAAATAGCTGACCCTGCATTGTGAATATTGCATTTTATCCTCAGGTTACTCATTCTCACATAGTCTTTTTATTTTCTTCTTCCATTTGAATCCTCTGAGTTGTCTCTGTTCAACTGATGAAAGATGTAAAATAGATCGAAAAAACAGTGCCCAACCTTTCAACAAGAAATTTGTTCTCTAGTCCCAGAAACATGCATGAGTAGATTGTAGTCACTGTAACTGCAGTTGGGAATGCTTTCAGTTGTTGATAATTACTGTCCTAGGACCTTCCTCCAACATTGTATTGGGCTAGGGATTCATACTATGAATTAATTGCAATTATTGCATCCTGGTGTAGTTTTAAGCATAAGCTAGATGAATTTATATTAAATATTTGCTTCATGTAGCCATGGCAGAGGCTGCTGGTTGCATGTAGTATCTGAAGGAGTTTAAAGTTCTTATCTTGAGAGCTGCCAGCCAGGTACTTCTGCTGAGCTTCTCTCTGGCTAATGATGTGAAGGTGTTTTCAGCTCTTGGAGGCCTGGGGAGATGGCTGTGGCACAGTCTGAATTCTGGACTGGTCATAGTTGACCATTGGGTAACCAGCTAGCTTGAAACCATCTCTGGCATGTCTACATGAATTCTGTCTAGAAAAATTGTGGTGCACACCCACCCTTGCTTTAGTACTAGCCAGGCTGAGTAAAGGATTTGGGCATGAGGTAGTAAATGAACTCAGGAAAGAAAACAGGTTTGGTTGTCTTGCTCAGTCACATGGAAGGAAATATTATTAAGGACATCATCCAAGTAGAAAACTGCACTAGTGAATGATTTTAAAAAAAATCATATTTTCTGTATAGATAGATTAAAAATGTCAAGTCTTGATCAGTTGCTTGGCTATCTATGACTGTATCCATGGGTCCAAGACATCATCTGTCAGGCTCAGATAAGAACACAAATTTTTTTTATTGGCTGGCATGGTTTAAATATGCTACCTTTTTCTCCCTTTAATTCAAAGGGTAAAGTACTTGCATTACTCCCAGAGGGTAAAAATCTCTCTAAAATTTGCAAACCTAAAGTAAATTTCAAACATATGTTTTCTGAACTCATTACACTGTTCTCTGGTAACCAGGCTCATAGCACATTTCTTTTTCAAACCAGACAAGTGGGACTCCATTTATAAATATTTTGTTTGAGAGTGTAAATCTTGAAGATTAAAAAAAAAAGAAAGAAAGACTTGCCAAAGGAAGTGTACAGACCAGTATTGTCCCAGCTGAGCTATAAAAACAGTCCTTCAAATGTTTGACTCTGGAAATATGCATGTTTCTGCAAACCTCCCTTTCCTTGCCCCTGTTCTTTCCTTACCCCCTCCTCTCTGCTAGGTTTTATAAATCTGAAAGCCAAATATTCCATTTATGTAATGATCTTCATATGCAAAAAGTAAGAAATTGCCCTTTCAGATATACAATTGAAAAAAAAAAGAACTTGAAAAAAAATTATTGGAGAAAAAATTCATATGTTACCTCTTTTCTGTTTACTATTGGCATTTTGTGCCCTTTTCATTCTCACTGTATGTCCATTTCATCATTTATGACACAAAGAGATTGTTTTTTTTACTCTGAAAAACCCCCAGCCAATGGGAGGGAGCTCATTTTGAAGTAATTGGTTAAAATCTAGTAATGAAAACAGGGAAATGGTTTTGATTTTCATTATACTTAAGGTCATTCTCAGGTCACGTTTGACACAGATTCAATGTTCACATAAATTTAATAAATTCTGTAAAGGAAATTCAAGTAACAGCTGCGAAAAAAAAGTGATTAATAGGAGACAAAATAAGTGTCACCTTGAAATTTGCCAACTGCTGATGGATAGTTAAATGAATAAAACTATAATGTCTCTACCAACTTTCAAGAGCAGAAAGCCCTGGGAAATCAGTCACTTAAGTGATAGAAACTTTGAATGCTAGCAAAGCTGCAACAGTTACACTGCTCATTTTATATCAGATTTCCTACTCAGGGTTTAAATCATACTGTGAGTTATTTCATCACACTCCTGGTCTTTTGATAACAGTATAGTGATAAAGTTATGTTAAATAGTTCTTTTGCTACAGTAACTGATTCTCCAAAAATACTTCAAATACACTCCTTAACCTATGGATTCAAAGGAGGCATTAATCTTCTTGTAACACTATTCAGCCTTCATGTTAAGTCCCTTGAGGATGTTTCCTGCATTTCCAGGTGCCCCTGTGCTGTGGTGTGCTGGTATCCAGGAACCAGAGGCAGGTTGAATCCCCAACCTGGATGACAGTAAAGAGCTGAGAGGCGTGTGGTCCACCACTCTTACAGGCACAATCAGCATAAAGCATAAAATCCTACAACCTCAGTTGTGTAAGAGAGAAATAACTACATTCATATAATCTTTCAAGTGCAACTGTATTTATATCCTTTTACTTAAGTCTACCCTTTAAAAAAATGCTATATCAGTTTATTTAAAATAGCGAGATGTCTCCTCACCAGTTTTAGAGCTTTTCAACTATAGTTTAGATGTAGTAAAATATTCTGAGCCATTCAGAGTCAAGAGAAATTTCAAAGAGAAATTAGAAGAAATTTTAATACTTCAGAGGATTTGGAATGAAGAATTAAAACTCTAGTACTCTAGCCTCTACATAAATCCTCTCCAGATACATTGTCTAAATTGGTTTTTGGTGAATAGAAAAGCATAAACAAAAAGCAATGGTAAGTGGTTGGGGATGTTGCTGTAATAAAAATAGCATTTATAGTAGTAAAATCTGTTTGAATTTAATTTCCTTGTGTTTTATTACTTTTGTGGTTATCAACTGTTACAAGAAGCTAGATACTACTTAGAAGTGTATCATGTGATTGACACTTGTCAAGGTATGAAAAGCCATTCAGCTGCACATGAACTATCCTTAATTCCACTAATGTAAATGTATGTGTGTGCAAACTGTAGTGACCCCAATATGCTTTTCTCAAGGAATCAATAATGTTACCAGAAGTGCCCTCAGGGCCCCAGCATGTGTTTATAATATGCATACTTCCAGCTAAAATCAGTAACTGAGTTATTGAAACATGCTGTATTATATCCTCAGATAATGTAAATTAGCGTAACTCCACTAAAGTCAGACTAGGAAAGCTGATTTGCAGCAGCAGAAAACCCAACTTGCTGTAGTTATCCTGTTGCATTCTGCTTATGAACCCATTGGTACATCATATTTTGTCTTTAGCTTCAGAAATTGATTTTTCAGGGGCTGTATGGACTTGTACCCATGAAAAGGAAAATCAGAAAGCTTAAGGAGTAATTGACTGACTTCACAAGATGAGTCAGATAGGTCAGTAGGGCTCCATGACTACTCGCAGGCAGTACAGCCCAGCAGGAGAGGATTGGAGAACAAAACTCCTGAATTTGTTTCAGTGAGCTGTTTTGGAGCAAGTCTAATCTGATGTTGTGAACTGAGTGAGCATGTGAATCACATTCATGCTAACTTGGATTATCTCTTCCAGTTGATTTGCCCTTGAAAGAAACACACTTTGTGCATCCTGAGACAGCTCAGAGAGGAGAACCAAAGCACAGTGGCTGGGGCTGAGGGAGATGTGTGCTTCCTAAGCTCTTGAGCAAGTCAAACTAAAATGTCAGTCTAGACTTGCTTTAAACCCTCAGTCATTACTTTTTGTTTTTTCATTTTTCTTTATTCTCCCCTTCTCTCTGTTTTATTATCATGATTTAATAAAACACAATTGTACTACATTTAGAATGACAGCTAACTCCATCGGGGACTTGACCCTGTCCTCTTAGAATTGCAACATTCACCATGAAATAAGTGGAAGCTGATATGACTCTGAAAGGAACCTAGGGCTACACAGAGGGACTGTTTGCTGCAGGAACTCATATCGGTATGTTTGTTGCTTGACAGAATCTGTTCTCTTTTCTTTATAGAAATACTATCTTTATTTTCTATACCATTGCAAAATGTGTTAACTGATCTGTCTCAGATATGATGAATTTATGGATGAAGAGACTGAATGTATGAAATATTTCAATGAAAGAGCACTCAACATGATAGAAAGAGCATTTGATAATTGGGCATAATATATAGCCATCTCCTTATAGTTTCCTCTAATTTGGGTTACAGATCCTTGAAAAAAATATCATCTGCTTAACAGAAAATCTTTCTTTTTCTGCAAAGTAGGTACTGCATACAGTGTGTTCTTCAAGAGCTACTTACACCTCTTAGGAGAGGATCTTAGCAGTGGAATATATTGGCATGATTAAATTGTACCAACAGTGATGGCTGGGGACTATGTACATCTTTTTGGAGTACCATTGGAGATGCTAGTCTGGAGAAGAACTATGACACATGTATTCTTCTGGGCAAACCCTCTGTGCATTTACCCAGCTGCTTCAGTGAGTTTGAGAGCTCTAGGAAGCTTGACACTGTTGTGGCCAGTATTACAAGCACTACTAGTAACATTATTTTCAATATCTTAATTAGTGTGATTACACTAATTCAGACTTTTCAAGCAGACCTGTCCCACCTGGCCTGTGTCTGTATGGTTTGGAGTGGCCACAATGGGACACAATTTATGCCCTGTCCAAGTCTTCCCTCAGTATCTCATCTCAATATTTGCACTGTGGGCAGCACGAGACAGCCTTGTCTGCAGGCTCACCAGACCTATCTCCATGTATGCTCCTAAAGCTATCACACTCCTGGATACTGACTGCAGCTTATCCATAACCTCTGCCTCTTCCACTGTAGAAGAGAAAAAAGAAAAAACACCACACTTTTTGTGTCATTTCACAAGTCCAACTCATTATTATGAAATGATGTCTCATAGCTAGTTTTGCTTTTTAAAACTCAACCTGCTTGACAACTACTCATTTAATTTTCTGTGGAAATCAAGGTAATAACACTTCTGGTTCCTGTTATGCTGCACTCTTCTGAAGTTATGCTATTGTAGAACTTCTTAAAAGTCTCAAAATATGCAATACATGAACAAAGTGACTGCACAATAGTTGATTCTAAGATAAAATACACTCTGTTTTTATCTGCCTTTGGAAAGTGCACTCAAATTTATTAGGAGAAACATCAAAGCAGAGATAGACTGAATTAGATTTTACATATCAATAGATATCAGCTAATGGCATTTTTCTTCAACTTATTTTCCTATTGAATTCAATGTCAATGGGATCAGGATTTGGTTGAATTTCCCTCTTTAATCTATTCATTGCAAATCATACAGACAACAAAGGAATTTGCATGTCCATGCACAGCAGCCCATGTTATAGTAGAAGACTGAATGATTGTTGCGTACTGGCTAAACGCATTATCTGTGCGAGATCGTGGCAAATGCAAAGTGAAAGTATAACTGAGAACACTGTGAATAGGATTTTCAAATGGCCAGTCACAATGTGGCTTCATCTTCCAAGTTCAACTCTGTGTGGTTTGAAATGTCATAGACATGTATTAAATGCAGTTAAATTTAAAAGATGTGATTCTTTACACAGACATAAATATGCATTTTATAAAGGCAATCATCTTTTGTCCTCTTTGGTCTCCTGACAATTATCTAGAAGATTCTGAGAATTGCCCATGAAGCAGCACTTCTCATAGGCACTGACTTTGCAAAGCATTCAAATGTCTTGCTGAACTGAGGCTTTCTGAGGAAACTTCAGGCTATAGGAATTGTGGGGGTCAGAATGGCGAAAATAAGATTTTTCATTTTATAACCTTGATACAAAAGCTGCAATGCAAGAACCTACACCTGTATCTAGGCATTTGATGCTCATAAAAGGTATGAAAGAGAATTCCATGATGAAATAAGTGAATCCATGTCCACGTGGTCTTGCCCAAGAGATGGCAGATGGCATGGGGTTTGTAAATCTAGTTATAGTGTAAGTAAGTACTTGGGGCTGATATTGCCATCAGCATGCTTTATAAAATAAGCATTTGTAAATACCTCATGTTTTAGGTCCTATCAGGTTTAGTTTTACCACTAGTCCCAATGCCTGCAGTGTAGGCTGTTGAGGGAATTGGTAAAGCTGTATTAATAGTGGTGCTTCATATTGCGTGCTCTTCCAAAGTCTCCTTTTATCATACTTTAAAAATCATTTCCTTGTTTAAAGATACTACCAGTGCTCTTTTATTCTGTTCAATTATGTGGAGCACATTTTTTTTTTCCCTGCCTTTTTTTTCAAGGGGGTTAATCTTCAGGGATGAAACAGATTACAAGCTTTTGAACCAATTTAAGTAGAATCTCCAGAAACAAAGCCAGGACAAATAATTATTGGCAGTTTGCAGAAGGTATTCTGTGCCCACAGCTCTGCAGGATGCCACTAAAGTCAGTTCACTTGTCTTAATGGGAAACACCTGTAATCTGGAACACAAGAGGAAAAATCAAACCAAGCATGCTGGAGACATTGAAAATAAACTGAAAATAAAATCTTCCCTCATGTCCCTCCCTTCCTACTTCTTTCATCTGCACACTTGAGTCCCCAGAATACCACTGATATCCCTCCCTTCTTTTAAAACAGATATGAAAGTCTGTCTTGAAAACTATATTCCTTCATAGACACTGAAGGATATCAAGAAATCAGTTGTAATATTAAATCAGAAGAAAATTTATTACGAACAAAAACATGTTTCATAAAGACCCAGTTGGAACTAGCTATTAAAGTGAATGCAAACCATCTGAAAATGTTTCTCATAAATAATGGCTTAAAACATTAAAAATATATTGGTCTCTAAAATTGCAAGATTTTTTGCTTTTCTGTTGCTCTCTGAATATATTTTCAGTGCATTTCTTTGGCTATTTTAACAGGGTACTGATAAATAATAGGCGAGAAATATGCCTTTGATATTCACACACAACACAAATTTATGTAATTTTCATAATTTCATTTGAAAAATCCAGCCACATAACAATCATATTTAAGTGCAAATGTAGAGTTATGTCACTGGATTGGAAAGTAATTCACATATTGCATTTTGAATTAGAAAGTCTAGCAGAAATTCAGAAAAAAATTTTAATTGAGGCAGACCCTGGTGAAAAATAAAGAGGCAGGATTTTTGGCTGTTTTTATTAATATAGCCATGAAAAATTTCAATCTTTTCCCTCTCTCTATTGTTTTTAATTTTATCTATTCAACAGAAATATCAGGACGAAGAAATCAGGGAGAATAAAATTTGGTTTAAATATTTGCAGTTACAGAGAAGAGGCCATGACATGGGAAGATGTTGAAACAAGGCAATTCCTCAGACCCTAATTTTTAGAGGTCTAAAAACACCAGACTGTGAGAACTACCAGCTACATTTGCAATGTGGTACCAGTTTAAAAATGTTACATCACATAAAAATACATCTTTTCTACCTTAAAGGCTGATGGTTGTTGTGTTAACTTCAGAGTAAAACTACTGTTGTAATCTGAATATTTTGAATATGCATTCACAGCAGAAATAATATGAAAAATGTCTTTCATCTAACTTTTCATGTGCCCAGAAAACAGATTTATTCCCTTTTTTTAAATACTAAAAGGGACTGTTTCTGAGTTCAGAAATTATTTTAATCAATCTTCCTCAATCCAATGTGACCGTTTTATTGTATTGATAACTTAGACCTCCCTCAACAATAAATCTGAAAGATAACCAGCATAAGAGTGGCATGAACAGGGAAATTAATTCTTAAATACATAAAGATACCCAAATTTCCAAGAATATAGGGATCCCTGAAGGTATCCTGTGCAGCTGGAATGCCTTGTAGTCAAAGGGATTTCCTTTTTGGTATTATTCTTTGCACCTCATTGTTGAAAGAATTTTCCTTTTATTATAGGGCCACAAACAAAGGGATCAGTGTTCCACGTTGCTCTTTTATACAGCTTTGAGGTTTTTTAGTCCAGAAGACAGGCTGCAGTGTGGCTTGCTCATTGTCTGATACACCCCATCTTGTCCAGGGAGCTGATGCCAGGATGTTCTGGGTTACCCAACACTGCTACATGCCCAGCCACATGGTGTCTTGTACATAGTGCCCTGAGGCTGTTTTGGCTTACCTTTTCCTCCCTGTCCCCCCAGTCAGCAGGAGAGCTGAACTGGTTAACAGGATAACACTGCGGCCCATAACTAATACAGAAAACCACACCCAAATAGAGAAATGGGGCTTACTGTGAATACAACCAGTCTCTGTGTTGTGCAGCTCCCACTCACCCCTTCCCATCTTCATCCCATCTCTTCTGTGTGTCTTCCAGCTCACAGTGATCTAACCTGAAACTGCAATGCCTGCAGGGAGGATAGATGTGAGGTATCTTTCCCACATCAGATACCACTGTCGCCCTGTTTTTGAACAGTGACATACCAGCAGCCTGGTCTATAGGAATGTCACAAAGTACACTTCAAAGAAGTAAGGACTATTCTGGGACAGCTCTCTGTGCTTGGTGGGCCAGCCTGAATGTAGTAACCAACCAATTAACTACATATTGCATAAGGATTTATATGGACCATGGCAGAGAGTAGTAAGACAAATCTGGGAAGTGAGGAGCATGTCCTATAAAAGTCTGTTCATTTCAGTAGCAGCATTGTGAGACTTATTGTGGCGCAGTTTGTTCTATTTCAGGCAAAACCTGATGTTGCTTTACAAGCCTTAGTGGGGTGCTTTGGCAGGCTGAGTTAGGTCCCCTCAGTATCAACACTATTCCATTAGGTGTCCCATGTTTGCAATGTCCACATGGTCCAAGAGAAAACCCAAACATCCTGCACTGCTCCAAGGCCACAAGTACACAACGTCTGGTCTCTGAGGGCTATCTTGAGAATCAGGTATTTGCCTTCACCTTAATTCTGTAGGGATGTTTTGTCTTGGGCATTAGACAAAGTCTTTGCTAAGCAAAAAATTTGTGCTACTTGCTTCCTGTAGCGTTTCCATAGTGCTGTAAATCACTTTGCCTCTCACATCCCCACGTACACAAATTCTTCTGCCTGTAGGTGCCCTACAGGGATATTTCCTTTGAAGCAACAGTCTCAGGACTGAGCCAACAAACTCCTCGAGTGCACCTTAATCTTAGGCACCATTGTATTCTGTGCATGTGTTCTGGTGACTGGATCTAAAGGGAAGGCATGCTCTCTGTGCCCTTTGGGCCTGCCAGATATGGCGCAAAGGCCCTGAAGAAAATGATGGAAAAAGGCTGTAGCTTAGAAACCAGATCCCTTGATGAAGTCAGTCTCTGTTTGCTACTAACACAGAAGATTATGACCAAAAAATGACACTCTTTTCATCATGATGTAGTGAGATCATTGTGTTTTGATGGATGTCCTGGTTTCAGCCAGGACAGGGTTAATTTTTGTTCCAAGAGTCAGGACCCAAATGTTATTTGATACCACTTCACCTCATTGCCAGGAGCAGGGAGAAGAGACTCTTTCCCCCTGAGGGAAAGGGTGTTCCTTCTGGTAGAGAAAATGTGGCAGGCAGAGCAGTCAAGTATTTTCTCATTGTCAGGTCTGCATAAATCATTGGTTTTTCTCATACCTTTTGTTATTAAGATTATTGCTGTTACTGTTCATTTTCTTATATCATTTTTGACCAGTAAATTGTTCTTATCTCTACCTGTTATCTTTGTCTTTTGTGCCTCCAGCTGGAGAGGGAGGAGGGAGAGGGAAGAACATGGTGGTTTAAGTGGGAGCACTAAATTGGAGTCCATTCCTAAACCAAGACAATGGGGCAGGCAGGTGAAGACAGCACTGGGAGTATTTTGTGAGGCATCTACAAAAATACAGTAGGATAAAGATCCTGGTGAAGTATGCAGTAATGCTGTACCTGGATCAGCTGGGGACAAATTTAGGGTCCTTATTTTCAATGTTTCCTGGGACTGAGGCATGAAATTTCATTTCCAGCTTTATCTCTAACATGATCTCACAGGCAAGCAGATGCTTCCTGCTCCCTCCTGCAGATGGGGAACAAGAACAAAACTTGTTCCTTTGAGAACCAGAGTGAGCTGTATATTCAGTTTTCATCTGGACATTTCAGCGCTACATGCCCTTTATTTTCTATAACCTCTCTCTTTTCTCCTAGGAAGTACAAAGGTGCAGTGCCAAAACCTGCACAGTGCTGAGAATGCAGGAGTGCTGCAGTGGGCACATGATATCACTCCTGTAGGACAAGCTGCTGCTCTAATGTAAGACCCCTCAATTCTTATTGATGCTTATAGTTTACTTTAGTAAGTGGTCAGTGACTTGTAAAACTACTCTCAGATCTCTAACACCTATTATGCTAGGGTGTTACCATGCAGCTCTTTTTTTTTTTTTTTTTTTTTTTTTTTTTTTTAAAGGAGGAGGGGAAGGCTGAAGAGAAGGAACGGAACAGTTTGATAAGCAAGAGGGGGCTGGACACAATCTGTCAGATCCTGCTACTTCTGAGCAATTAGAATTGAAAGTGTGAGGAGAGATTTAGCTGTGACACAAATATTATAGTAAGTTCAGCAGAGTTGCACAGACAAAAATGCAGTGTGGAGGAGAGGATCATTGCATAAATATTACCTGAATGTAAAGAGGTTTTATAAAGTTCTTGTGAAAACTCTGGAGAAAATATTTAGGAAATTCTAATCCATGTAACAGAATAAGATAGTATTTTGAATTAATTATCATTGCATAATATAGGATAGGTGGCATAACTACAATTAATTTCAAGATAGCTGAAATTTATCCTGCTCCAGAAAGTCTCACTGAACCATGGTCCACCTTTAAATCAACAATAAGGAGACATGGCCTTAACCCTGATTCCCCTCCCCATATGGTGCATGTTCACAACTTTTGCAGAGGGCAATACAGAGCAGTGATTTGTGTAAATGAGCAGCCACGCTTAGCACCTCTGTGCATTTTAATCAGCTGAAACTGCCACCTAGCTTGTACATTTGGACAGAAAAGAGTTCTTAGCCAGAAAAAGGTAGCAGATCATGCCAGAAGGAGTTACTGTGTGAAAAAATATTTGAACTTCTATAAGAACTAAGAATAAACAGTGAGTTTTCTAATTTGCAGCAAGATTTTTTTTCAAATATAATAAAAAGGAAAACCAAAAGAGTCATTTTGTGAAAAATATTTTTATTTGATTCAAAATCTTCCATTCAGGCTTTGGCATTTTGTATTTCCCAGTATGATGCAGTGAAAATGAAAACCAGAAATGTTTCCCTCAAGAAAACCCTGATGAGAAAATTTCAGGAATATTAAAGTATATGTCACCACCTTTTGCTCAAAAATTATCTCCTCTAAAATTCAGCATATTTATGATAGGTGTTTTATTTGATAAAGTCTAATCTACTGGCAGAGAAAGGTAATTGAGACACGATGCAAATTAATAATCAAAGCTAAAGAAAACAAAAGAAAGCAAATATTTAAAGCAGTAAAATAACAGCAACTTGAATTTGACTTACAGATGGGTAAAATAAAATGCTTTTTGCTTTGATTTTCCCCTTGATATTTTGACCAGGATAGTGTACTGTGGTATTAGACATCTGGGTTAAACTCTACAGCTTACTGGATTTGATCAAGGCTTTTTCTGTCATTTTAATCTTTTAAAAACACCACCAAACAGATATGGTAAAAGATTATGGAACCTAGTTTATCTGTTAGAGTCTATCCTCTTTTGTTAAGATATCCTTATGCTTCAAAAGTTGAGTAGATATGTCTCAGAACTTAAAAAAGATTAATCTTATGGTATTTCTAATTGTGATTTGTGATGTCCAACTAAAGAAATTATAAACCATTGAATTCTACTTAGCCAATCTGATCCAATCACAGGGCACACTTTAGTTTCAATAGAGATGTTAAACTTGCTCTTCTTAGAAGCAGCATGTGCCAGCTTCAGGCAGAGATTTGAACACTGGCACTGTTCCAGGAACAAAGAGGAACTTGAAATGAAGCTGCCACTGAAATACAGGCGCAGCTTCTTCAGATGAGATGTCAGCAGCACTTGCTCTTATGGATGATAATGAAGTTTTATTTTTCTCAAATGGTGAATTACAGGACACGTACACATAAGACATTTAACTCTTTCATGAGAGGCAGGGACCTGAAACTGCCAGTGGACAGAAAGCATTTAACTCGAGGTGTAGCTGTACTATTAGTAAACCCCAACTTCTTGTATGACCACTATAATATAAATTAAGTAGAAGCCTAGCTTATAAACTCACACTATGACCCATACTTTATGTTCCTTTTATGTCTCTTGGGTCTTGATCACAATGAAACTTTCTCAGTCTAAAGCAATTTAATGCAAACATTCCTGGGGAAGGCTATAAAATGTGAGTTTTGCAGTCAGTCTTTTATGGGTATTTTGGATGAATATTGTATACCCAGTAGAAAAAAAAAAAGGATGACGAATGTAGACATTACGACATATGTGTGGGGTTTAGCTGAGTCTGTATTTGCACATGAATATTAACCCTGGTAATTGAGAAAACCTGTCTCTCCACACATCTTGTTCATTTCCACAAAAAGCATGTGCATGGATTTAAGAGAGAATTAATGTCTTGCCTTACTTAATTACAAATTTTCTGGCTATGAGGCTCCCCATGAGCTTCTCCGTGAGGGCAATGGACTCAACAGATGCCATGTTACACCTACTAGTTGGGGATAAATCTACTTGCTGCTAAGCACTAACAATAACACATGGAGATGTAAGTTGTGATTTGAGTTCAGCAGACAACATGGTTTCCAATTCTTAAGCATTTTGCAGCAAAACTAAAAAGCACCATCAAAGATGTTCACAAGTGGTATCATTGCAAATGTTTACAAAACATGTAGAGAATGGTAAAATAAGTGCTTAAAAAATGTACTTGTTGAGATCTTGAGAGAAAGGCACAAAAACACATGGTGTTGAGACATAGACTTGTTTTCCTGCACAGCGCACCAAGATACTGCCTTTTTAATCAGTAATGGTGAATTCAACAATGTTAACAATATTTTTACAGGTCACGGGTCACATGATGTCCTGCCTTTTCTCTAATCAGCTTGTCTTTGTGATCCTGTCTGTATGATTTGAGAATATAAACAAAGATAAATATCAAAAATGAACGTATGATGTCTTCAATATATTTCATATAGATCACAGCCTTTGACTTCTTTCCCTTCAGACATTATAAAAGAAAATTATCTATTGAAATGTGATAGAAAAAGACCTCCTGAAAGGATTTTTTTCAGTTTTAAAACAACAGTATATGAAATGACAGCAGTAATAATAGCAGAACACAAATACTACCATCCTCTACTGTCTCTGGCAAAGTGAAGGGCAGCTGCCCTCTGTGACACCTTTCAGCGCTGCAACAACACACTACAAAAGTTTCTGTTTCAAAATCTTGGTAAGAACCAATTCAATGAACATCATAAATAAATGAAGCTTGTAAGGAAACATAATATTAGTCAGTGGCCAGACACAAGGGTCTCTACCACTTCTGGTCACAGACAAATTCTTATTTCAATTTTCTGTTCTGCTTCCTCAATATAGTAATAATCTTATCACTCCATTTACTCTTCACAGCTGGCCTGCAATACTTGGTTGGTTTTCTGCTGCAATTTAACCTGCTCATATGTGGCTGAGATATTTACTAGAAATCGGAATGTGCCATTTACAGAATGTGGTGCTGTAACTTCAGGGCTGGTGTAACTTCAGGTACAGTGTCTAGTCAAGCATACTTACCTTTAAGAGCAGCTTTTTTTCTTTTGTGAGGCACATTAAGGGAAGCAATATTTAGGAAAAAAGGGTTCTGGTAGGATCAATGCGTGAGGGTGCTTGTCTTTGTCTCCTCAGCAGAACTTTCTCTTACCCTAGCAATGAATTTGTTATGCTCTGCTGTTGGTATTTTAGCTAGCGGGATTGGAAATCCCGCTAATCCCTCATCTAGTGGGATTGGAAAACCTCTCCTCCCACGTAACTGCAGGCCAGTTAGAGATGACTATTGTCTTTCCCATACAAGAGCCAAAAAAAGTATAAATTAGGTTCAGATTGCTGGTTGATACTTGTCTGATGCATCAGGTGAAGATGTGAGTGCTCATTGACATCTTTTTATCCAGGATTGACTGGAAAAAGGACTTAGAATAACTTAAATTTAACAAAGAGGAGAGACAGGAGTAATTTTTTGCTTCTTTTGTCAAAGAAGCAAAAAAAGAAAAGTTCTAAAAGAGAAAAGAGAAAACTTCTCTGAAAGAGAAGTTCTAAAAGAGCCAGAACTGGATTTGGAAGAGGGATTACTTGTGATCCCAGGCAATGGATAGAGGGAGCAGGGAAGGCACCTGCCTACTATGATGCTCACTTCCAGATGAGTCCCAAGTCTGACATGTTTATAACGCAATTATACCACATTTTTACACCTCTTGTTCCTTGTCTATGTAACACAATAGCATTGCAGTGCCTATATTAAAAAATAGAAAGCACAGTCCATTAAGGCCAGATTTAAACACTCTGAAGAGTGATATTGCACAACAAAGAGTGCATATCTCATGAGCTGGAGCAGTCATGTTGCAGCAGGCAATACTGCCAGTCTAATCTTCCTCTGAACATGACATATCTCTTTATAATGTGCTTGAATATAGATGTTTTATGCTGAATCATTCATTTTGGCATAAAAGATTAATTGTACATATTGATTAAAAAATGCACATATTTTTACTGGGTGAGAACTGTAAGGTATAGGCCTGGTCAAGTTTCAGGTCATAATGCACTCATTAATGGACGAAGCTAATGAAAAAGTCTACTACAGCTGGATAATTCCATATTTTTTCACTACAGCTTTACCTTTATAAAGTCAGAGGGCAGTGGTCATAACAAAATTATGTACAAATAGCTAGATGATATGGCTGTGGTAGTCATTGTATCCCAACATGTTTAACTAAGTGCTACCTATATGAACAACGGTTTAAAATGCATGTAATCTGAACAGTAGATTTGAAAATCTGTTGATAAAATTCCTGATCCACCTACAGTCAACAAAAAAAGACCAGCTCACTTCCATGGGAAAAAAGAATAATTCCTTTCCTCTAAAGAAGGTTCAGACTCTTCACAGAGCTAAATATCTTTTGATTGGTGCATGGTGTCTGTTGAGGCTATAAGACCCCGGCAGAACAGGACCCTAAAAGTGATTGCAACATGGCTTCTGCCAGGGCTGTCATAAGATTATTTATTGCAATCTGTAAAATCTTTTAAAAATTGTTAATGTCATATATCATGAATAAAATAAAATCTTTGTCTAGGCAGTCTCACAACTTAATAGCTCAGTGGGATGTAAAAATCTATGCATTGCAGTTTGCTTGAGTGAATCAACCTGCTCCCTGAATGAAGTTGACACAACATTGAATGTTGGGGTTTTTTTGTAAAGTCTGAAGAGACCTAGTTCCAAACCATTTAGAGTTAAATATAATATTTAAGTCTAGGATAAATGGGCCACTGTAAACACGTCTCTTCTCTTAAAGACACAAAATAGACATAAAGCTATTTAGTAGGATGGGGGAAAGACTTCAACAACTTTCAAAAACTCGTGAGTATTTAAATACTCTGTAAAATTTTAATAGTGACTAATTTTAGGTATAAACATTATTATTTGATTTGTTAATTTTCCGGTTTACAGATCAGGTAAAATGCAGGATTGAGAAAAATTGTAAAGACTTTTGAAAAACATTTGCAATTTCATTTCACAGATTCATTCCTGCAATGCCAGCTTTCAACAAAATTCATACAGTGAGGCCTCTGCACCAGAATTAGGTGGACATTTTTCTCCATTTGTTTGCAAATCAGTTGCCATTCATGGAGACACCTAATTTCAATTGCAACATTTTTTCTTTTATATGTTAACATGGCTTACATTAATTTCAGATATTTCACTGCTGTGTCCATTCAGCACTTGCTATTCAGCCAGAGGCTTAAAAGGACACCCAAGGTCTCAAGAACATCTCTGAGGTGCAGACTCCACTCTCACAGTAGATAGTTTTAGGCTGAGACAAGGTTTTGCTATACCCAGGGGCCTGTGGTTCAAACACTCTCCTGTTTGCTCAACTAATGAGGTCAAAACATTTTATCAGTAATGAACTGATTCTCTCTTGTGTAACTTGCCTCTAAAACAATGCACCACAAATGATGCAATCAAAACTAATAGAACTATACATTTTATTAACACTGAAGTCTTTAGCACAGGATTCATGAAATAAAAAGAAATACACAGAAACACTATTAGCACAAGATGTAGGTCACGCTACAGGGTTGTTCTAGAGAAAGATTAATGAGCAGTTCGATTCTGGTACCTAGGTATATAAAGATCACTAGAGAGCTTTTGTCTGCCTCAATCCCAGAGTCTGCCTAGTCTTTAAATTATTAGTTTGCAACCATTCTTTGTTCTGATACAAATTCAATGGACTAAACCCACAGTTGTACCATAGCTGAGCTGGGTACATTCAAGAAGAATGTGAGGAGACAAAAGCTTCTTTAATCCACTATAGCTTCGTGGTTGTGTAGTCTGAACTAGACCAGCAACTTCTCTGTGCTGTGGGGGCTTGCAATGACCCCCCAGTCTGTTCCCTAATGGAAATGGCTCAGTGGAAAAGTTCCACAGTTTCCCTTTGCCCTCAGCCTGTTAGGCCTCTCAGGCAGGCAGTTAAAAGGAGCAGTCCTGCGCTGAACAAGCTGGAAAGGGTCTTCACACCTGTGCCCTGCCAAGCACTGATGCACTGGTTGGGTCAGGACTGTCCTAGACATCCTTGGTCCTGGGCTCCCATATTTTGTAATGCAAGACAAATATCCTGCTGCAAAAGAAATTGTGGCTTTTTTTAAGCTCTGGATTTCAGGACAAAAATGGGGAACAGTAAGGACAACAATGCCAGGGATGAAGTCTGGAAGACTGGAAAGGCAGAGGTGAGCACTTGCAGTGATATTGGGCAAGGACTACAAAGGCCAATAATAGTAAACATTGCTATATAGAATTTTGTTAAAAATGCTAAGAGTTTATAGTTTATAAACTACTATTTATGATAGTAATCTTAATAAAGTCATATCCACCTTTTTTATGTGTGTCACTTATGCATAAACTAGCAGTTATTTTCTGATGAATGCAGTTTCCATAGACCCATACAAAGAGATTAGAATGAAGATATTATCAGATACTCTACAATAAAGGTACGTACTGTAAGGAAGTTCAAAAGACTGACATCAAGCACAACACTTTCATACACAACTCTGTGACATGAAGTGAAGGTAGATAGGCAGCAGTGGGAATGAAGAATGATGCACCTGCACAACTCACAAAGTCGGGACCTCTTTGGAAGTGATTTGCTTTCAACATCCTCATCAGAAGCTGGCATTAGTATCTGCTGAGCTTCCTAAGTGCAGCTATCAAGTGTACTTGTAATTTTTATCCAAGTTGCAACGTGACTGCAGGGCCCGTCCCTTTTATTGTGCCTGGATCCTTTGCTGGGTTCCATGGCTTCAGCCTTCCCTTACACTGAATGATTTTCCTCTTGTTCTCTAGTTAGCAAACCAGAGTAGACTTAGAGACTTGCTATTTTACCAGTCATTATGCAATTTTCAATCTTCTGTAAAGAAGGATTTTGTGAAAGTATGTGGAGAAAACACAGTTGTGAGAACACTTCTTTCAGTAGTTCATATGATAAAATCATTGTCATTAAACAGTCACAGATAATAAGAGTTTATTAATTATTATAATATATTAATCATATATTTAAATTTCATGGGACATTAAACAAAAAGCCACTCTGCATGAAACAGGCTTTTCAAAAATACTTCAGGGCTTATGCAAGCCTCAGTGGGGGAAAAAAAAATCTTTTCTGTTCAGATTCTACAGTTCAATGTACTATTTAATTGAATCAATCAGCTAGAAATTCCTTTCTTTAGACTCTTTGATCTTATAGGACAATATTTTGCCATATTAATTCACCTGTTAACCAGTACATTTAAGTTTTAAGTACTTAAAAAACAATGACATTGATCCTTATGCTCTACATGTTTGGGTTTTGGTTTTGGTGGGGCTTTTTTGGTTGGCTTTTTTTTTTGGGGGGGGGGGTGTTTGATTTTCTGGGACTTTTTTTGAGTGGGGGGAGGAAGAGAGGGATAGAGGAGTGCATGGAGTCATGGAATAAACTAGGTTGTAAGGAACCTCTAGAGGTCTTGTCCAAAATTCTGCTCAAATTGGAGTATGTTGCTCAGGCACTGTTCAGACCAGTTTTGATTAGCTGTCATGATGGAGATTCCACAGCCCCTCTGGAGTCCTGATCCGATTGTCCTAATGGTAAAATAATTTCATCTTTATATGAGATTGGAATTTCCTCTGTTCCATCAGGTCTGTTGCCTCTTGATCTCTTATACATTTCCAACAAGCCTCTGTCCTGTCTTCTGTATCCCCTGCCATTATGTAGTCAAAGTCAGGTATCAGACCCCTCTTTAATGCTCCTTTTCTAGCACTGAACCAGCACTGCAGCCCTTGCTTGGAATCACTCCAGTCCATCAATACCTAAAGTGGACAGGAAAGACCAAAACCAGGCAGGATAGTCTTAGGAATCTCACAAATGCTGAAAGGACAACAAAGGCTAGTGCAGATCTATTGCTATCTTATTTGGGACCAGCTCAGACATTTCTCCTTGTCTCTGCATTGTGCCACAGAGCTATGCCCTGAGTGTTAGTCCAGAAATAAGATTGCATTTTTTTTCCTTAAGGAGAATTTCATGTGTCTCTAACATTTTGTCACAGAGCAAGGTAAAGAAAGCACAGAAAACTATTTATAGATAGAATCTAATCCTTTGTCTCTTGTTTTCAATCTTTCCACTGGGTATTTTACAAGATTTTCATGCTTTGAAATTAGCTTAATATTTTATGAAAAATCTTCAGCTTCTGAAAGGCTCTAGGGATTGAAATGTCTCAGTTAAACAGCAGTGGCGCTCTGAGGACAGAGAAGACCAGTATAAGTTAAAGCCCACCTAATACAGGACAGCAGAACAAACACTGTGCATTAGAGGAAAAAAAAAGCTCCAAGTCATGTAAAGCCTTCTAGACTTGCAAGATGTAGACTTGCAGTCCTGAAGTCCTATTTTGACTATGCCATGGGCATGATGCTCAGAGAGCTAAAGCTTCTTGGCATTGGAACCAGACTTCAAATCCATGCAGTCTGGAGGTGAAAGCTGCAATCACAAACCTGGTCATATGCTTAGGAAGTCGATGGGTTTCTATAATTCTAAGTAGATATCATTGGAATTCTTTGTCACATGCCTCTGCCACAGAAATTGTTGTCACCTACACTAGCTTAGTAGGCCAGGCAAAATCTGAGTTTTTTCATTTGTTCAAACCTCTTCAAGAGCCTCCCATTTGGCCACTCCTTTCTCTTTTTGTATTTGTATGTGTTGTATGTACTTTTTGGTTTGTAATGTTTTGTTTTGTATGTACTTTTTTTTTGTGTGTGTGTGTGACCACTTACTTGTCTTCTGCCATTTTAAAGGATAGATCCCAAAAGACCTCTATCACAATGACAATGCAACAAGCTTCTTTACTGGGCAGATTTATGAAATTTTCATTTTTGTAGTACTCTAACCATCCATCAAGCTCTAGTTTATTCACCTGGGAGGCAAATTTTTGTCTCATAAAAAAAACTTAGTTCTCTGCTGCAGCTTAAGTATAATTGCATTTAAAGACCTTGAAGGTTTCAGTTATGAAAATTAACTTTTATATAATTTCATGGTGCATTTTAAAAACCTAAGTGACTTTCTGTGAACAAATTTGATAATCAGAACACCCTTCGAAAGGATTCTGAATTGTAGCAAAAAAAAAGTAAAATGAGATTCCTTTTCATTAAAAGCTAAACTTTTTCCTTCTTGTCTGATTTCCCTAATGTGAAAGTACAATCAAAGTGAACCATTTGCCTATACAAATTAGTTTTAGCTGACTTTAAGTAAATTAAATAAGACATAATGTCTGTAACTGGCTATTGGAGGGCAATTTTACTCAATTCCATCAAATTCCAAGGGCTTATCAATATATCTGGATAAAAATCATTAAAATTTAATTAAATTTCAATTTTCAGATGAACACTGACTTTTCAGTGAAGTATTTTATTCAAAATTCTTGATGAAATTAAATATATGGAAAACAATTTTGTATACTAATATGGAGTTAAGTGCATGTTCAAAATCAGTGGTTATAGCTTGGCCTCTGAAATTATGCTTATTTAGCAGATTTTCAGTTTCGCAAATTAATAATTCAAAGATTTACAAAAATTTACGTTGTTAAAGATGTATATATGTTTATTAGGTTTTACAAATCCATCTAAGGAAGTCCAAACTAGTCCCGTGGACTTCAATAGGCAATCCTGTTTATGGACAATTCATGTTTGTCTTTATGTTCTTGTATGTTTAAACTCAAGCTGTGTATAATTTAATTTTCCATTACAAATGATGAATGTCAAAACTTTCTTACGTAGATAAAGTACTCTTGGAAAATAAATCTGATTCAGAACTTTGTTGTTGCATTCTGTCCAAAAATTTTCTCTTTTTGAGCACACGAATTTAAAAAAAAATGGCATAGATGCCAATTTGGATAAACCCAAAGCAAGTGACTATCTGATTATTCAATTTTGGAAATGTAACTGAACAAGATTGAATTTATTCCCATAGAATAGTACATTTCATTTGTGCAGCAAAAATTTCTGACCTGACTTGTTCAAATCAAACCCACCATCACTAGCAAAATCAATGGAAGTCTTTAAATATTAAAAATCAGCAAAACTAATGAGATTTTACATACTATTGCAAAAACTAAGGGAAATAAAGTATTTAGTTACTATACATTGTTAAGGCCTTATCAGTTCTCTACCCTTATTTCATAAGGTATGTTTTCCAAAGAAGCTCTCCGCTTAAGTGCATCTTGAATGAGTTAATAAAGAAAGGAATTAAATAACGGAGCACATATATTTCCCATTTACCCAATCATACGCAGATTGATATAAGAACATAAGAATGTCCATATGGAGTCAGACCACACCTCTGTCAAGGCTAGGATTCTCCCTTCAGCACTTGCCAGTACCAGATGCCTAATGAAAGTGCATGAGAGCAGGACAAGTAGATAGGGATATTATATGCTGGGATGCTCTGCAGAATACTTTCAAACCATCTGTGACTCAGGTAGTTCCTGAACTGCAGAAATGGTGTCTGCATTTAATTGTCCTAAGCAGATTTTCCTGTCATGAATTCATCTGCAACCATGCAAACTTTTCCATCTGCAATGTCTTACAGCAGCAGTGTCACAGCTTAATTGCATATTTTTTGCAGAAGCACCTCTTGTTTGTTCTGGACCTGCCACCTGCTAATTTTATCTATTGTAACTCACTCTTTGTTGGTTTTTTTTTTTTTTTTTTGTTGTTGTTTTTTTTTTTTTTTTTTCTTTAAAATGAGCAATCATTTACTAATTCACTTTCTTCGTGCTACTCATGATTTCACTGATCTTGCTATAACCTTTCAGGCTAAGTGCTTCTAGTCTATTTAATCATGACTCTTACTTGTCCATTCCACACCATTGTTCATCCTTCTCATCTTCCTCCACATTGAGTTCCACTGTATAGGGTCTGAAAGTGGAAAAGGAAGAAAGCCTTACATGCTTAACAGATGGAAGCTGCTTTATGTTTTATCTCAATTCCTTTCTAATAATCTCACATATTTTACTTTTTACTACCTTTTAAAAGGATTAGCCTGATTTTAAAAAATATTCACATGCATTGTTGTGCATATTCTCATTTCTGAAAGTAAATGTCATTTCAGAAATAGTTACTTCATAAGCACAATTAGGGCTTCAGCCCCTATGCATCAATTTGTTTGCTTTAGCTTTATTTAATTGTTTTTAATCTTCTGACCCTTCATGGTATTAGAAGCTTCTGAAGCCTTCCATGGCTGAATCTAACCTTTTCTGTCTTGAATATCTTTAGTGTTGCTAGCAAAGTTGCTACCCCACTATTTCCCTGTTTTACAGACCATTTATGAACATAGTGAACAGCAAAAACTTCCACTTGGGAATACTCTTCTCACTCTGTATAAAAACTTAAATTTTAACCAGTTATTTATCTATCTGAGAGTGTGCCCTTGGTAGTTTAATTTCTTTAATAGACTTTATGAGATGCTGTTTCAAATACCCTTGGGATTTGTTCTGCCTTGTTCAGTTTCTTGTTAGTGTCTTATAAAGTATGATAATGTGAGTATAACATAGAACTGGTGTATTCAGACTTTGCTGAGTGACTGAAGACATTGCCAACTTTGATCCAACTTACAAATTACATGAATGAGAAAAATTACAAAATAGTGTCTTGCTCTTTTCCTTTGTGTAAAAACAAAATGAATATGTTAGTCAAATACAAAACCTTGTGTTACAAGTTAGTTTTTAGCTTAACACCTGTCAAAAGGGTATGTGTGATTGCCAAGCCCACAGGGTTGTATTTTGTACCTCACAATTGAAAGGAAAAGAGGATTCTTCTATTTTTTTCTTAGCTTGATTGTATATTCTAATTAACCTCTCAATACATAAAATAAAACAGATGAAGCATTTTCTCCATAGATGCACAGATTGAATTTGCTCTGTGTAGGCAGCATTCAGCTCCAGAGTTGCTCTCCCCTGTGAGCTACAACAAAAGTATTGAAATGATTTATACTGTAAAAAAATAATAAAAATCTGATTATTAATGAAGTGTATGGTTACGTAGATAACTTGCAGAGATTACAATAGACATATATTTTTTGAGTGTTAATTGTGCAATTATGCATTTTCATCAGTAAATGTAGAAACCTTATATTTACACAGTTTAAGAAAGCCAGCCCCTTAAACACAAGTGGGTCAAGATACTTTATATTTACCTGGAGCAACAGAGTTTATATGGGAAGTGGCTTTGGAAATTATTATTTAAAAAGCTGTTATGATAAGGTTAAAAACTCCAGAATAGGTCAGCCATATCAAACCAAAACAATGCCATCTTCAAGAACTCAGAAACTCTCACAGCTCCTTTGATTTAGCCCAATAATAGCTACTCTCACCTTGGATGAATCCAGACTCCATTTATCATGTTTTCAAATGCCTGTCTGTCAGTGCCTCTCACACTTTCAAATGTACAGTCTGCTTGTTTGTATGAAGCTTTCAGCGTGTGATTTGCACCAGATTTATGTTTAAAGCTTCACCTCTCCATTCATGTGTCAAATCCTAAATTAAGTCTCTCAGTTACTTTGTGGTAACTCGTTGGTGCAGTCATACTGTACATCAGCTAAGAGAGTTTCTCCCTTGTCAGATGTGTCAGCCAGACTTTTTATCCCTTCCACAAACTGCTGCTCTGAAGTCTGTGCATGAGTCCCCAGACATGTGCAATACCAGTTTGCCCAGTCTCCCCTCAGAACAGGGAGATGCCCAAGCTCCACCGGCGTTTTGTCTTTTCTTAAAATGTTGGATAGGTGCCCAGATGGTCTTTTTTACGTATGAATATAAACAGAGTTCACAGGCAGTGAGATAGGAATGACAAAGCTGACTGTGATGGCAGAAAATCCACTAGAGAAAGTAAACCATGTAACTTGTGACTGATGAGGTGAGAATATTTTCACCAGTTATAAATTCAAGTTTGAAAGTTCTAGCATTGAGAGTTTTATCTTAATATAAATTGATTATAATGTATTTACTCTGGATTTACACCAAGGCATGTGAGATCGAAATTTGACTCAGTATTTTTACTCATGCGTCTGAGGCTGGTTGCTTCTAATAATTAATTTAAATGCTTGTGGTTATTATTTTTCCATTTCAAACCCAGTCTCCCACTCTGGCCTGTCACAAGGAAGTTACAATTCTCTTACACTGAAGTAAATGTTCTGCAGCTTCCCAGCACAGAGCTACCACAGAGCAGGTATGGGCAGAACGGCTGGCACTTCCCACCTGCAGAGCCCATAAAGCTGGCACTCTCATAAGGTATTCCCTGGCAGATATTGTAAAGGGGAAATTTTAAAATTTAATTAACTGCAGGAACTATAGTAGTGGACAACCTTCTGAAAGTTTTCTCTTCACAAACCAGAAGACCAGCCTGCACCAGAAGACAAACAGTAGGTCCTGCCATAAAACATTGCTTTCTTTCTTTGCTTTGACTGTTTAATTACTAAAAGCCCGTGAATGTGCTTAATATAGAAGTTATCAAAAATAAAAGCTAATATATTTGTGCAATTCAAAAACCAAAAAAGGGTCATTATGTGGCCCAGTAATACCAGTAAGTGTGGTTCATGAGGCTGTGGAGGTGTGCTGCACTTGTTTTCTACGCTTGAGAGACATACCTGTTTTGTTTCCTGACCTAGTGAAGTTGTTAAAGACAAACAGATTTTGCTGGCTTAGTAAGACATTCTTGTTTTCTTGCTTTATTTTATTTGGTATAAAAGTAATACTATATTGAATGTGTATGGTTGATATTTTTTTAATCTGAAAAACTTCTGATAAGAAAAGTTAACAAATTTAACAAGAAAAGTTAACAAATTAATTTAACAAAAATTTTGATAAATTTATGTTAAAAGAATTAGAATAACGAATAGGCTGATTGATGCTGCTAGTGTTACAGTCATACATAATTTTTCCTGTCAGACAGTTGGCTTTTGCTGTCCAGATAACTTAAAGCAGCTTAAGTCTTTCAGTACATTTCTGAATTTAAGAGCCCCACATCCTGGAGTCATGTGAGAAACATCTTTCATTTACCAACAAAAGGTACAGTTAAACCCTTGCAGTATTACCTAAAAGCCTGCAAACATAAAATTAAAGTTTCGAAACCCAGAAGCCCCAGTTCTTAATGTAAACCTGATTATTCACTATAATAAGTATCTCAAGATTTTAGAGGACCTGAGTTTCAATTTGATTTGTTTTTTTGCCATTGAAATCCTGTGACATTCACTGATACATCAGTAACTACTTTTGATTCAGATAAGAATTTTCAATTTAATAAAATTGAAAAGAAATCATAGTTTTAGAAATGAGAGGCATGGAACACGGGATACCTAATGGCAACAATTTTTATTTACACAGTAAGATTTAGTCTTCCCAAACCAAATGTGATCTTTTCTGAAATTCAGAGTAAATGAAAAATGATGAAAGGAAGTGAATGAACTAGAAGCATTGAATAAGACTACGCAAATAATGTCTACCAGATCTATGTTATAACCACTCAGTTAAAGAAAGAAATGGAACTGGTTTCACATGATTCATCCCTCATGCTGCTTTGGTAGCCATTATTATTTTTTCCAAATATTTTGTTTAGTTTTCTTTGTCATCTCTGCTGATAAACACAGCATTCTTGTACTCCTTATACAATCTTTGGTTTTACACATATGGTGAAAAGTTGTCACTTTTGATTACTGGTAACTGAAGGGCCTGTTAGATGGTTTTAATGCTACTTTCCTCTTATCGATTCTAAACACCGTCCATGGCCTTTACAGGGAAAATAATTCTGAAAAATGTTGGCAAGCTTATACTGTCCTATAGCTAAATTGCTTGGCAGAAGGAACCTCATATCCCAGCTTTCCTCCTATAATCTCCATTTATTTGTTTCTTATATGTCTGCCTCTAGTTCAAATAACTGCACAGACTTGTAGAATGGAAGTAAATGTCATACCTAAACACATTGCTAAGTACATTAAATCCTCATTTTAGCAGGGTCCTTAAGCACACCTTTAAGTCTGAAATAATTTTTTTCTATAGATTTGAGCTTTACCTTGAAAAGACCATGAACATCTCAAGGTTTACCAATGTAGAAACACTTTGCTCCACCTGCAATTAATGACTTGAAATGTGTGCAACTTGGTTCCCCAAAAGCAAATACAGCAACAATAGAAACAAGAGGGACCGAGTTCCCTTCTGCTTCCAATGCATCAGATGGGACGAGCTGCTTCATAAAATGAAGTAAAGCACAAGAATTGTCTCCTGAAGATGCAGGACTGGCCTCCTGCAGCAAAACCAGCAGAGCTGGCAGCAGCAGTGTAGCTCTCCCAGAGGGCAAAGGGAATAAACCCAGGGCTGCTGCCACCATCTGGGCCACCCCTCCTGCCCCCCACCCTGTGCCCAGCCAGAACAGCTGCCTGGGATGGTGGGGACTGGGAGGAATTGGACTATTTACAGCATCCAGAAGTTTCCTTTCCATCTAGGACTCTAGATGTTTTCCTTTGGTAATCCTAGATATGCGTTTTGCTTGGAATTAAAAGTATAAAATTCAGTTTAACAGAAAAGTTTGAGGAAACATTTGACTGAACTCATACTTCCAAACAAAGAGCCGTACAAGATTTTGTGCTATGTTTTTGTGTTATTTCACTTTTTTTTCTATCTTATACACACACAGCTCCCTGAAAAAAATCTTTAAATGCATTTTTTAGCCAAATAAGAAAATAATTTCAGAAATTATGCTTGAAGGAAAAAATTTAGGACTCAGCCTAAATACTGTTTTCTTAAGGTCTATGCTATACCGTGTTCAAAACCATCATAAAACAGAACTTCTATGTCACATGCTGTGCTAGAAAGAGTGCAACTATCTCAAGCATATGAATGATTTGTTGTGCTGATCTCTTGGAATTCTTGAATTTCAGTCTCAAATAATCAGTGGGAATGAATTAGAGTTTGCAAGCTTTGGGCTATGAAAAAAGCTGATTAACTACTGATGTTGCTCACCCTTCACAACTGTATGTAACTTGAAATTTGTGGCCTCAAGTGGTCTATGGTTTTCTGAACTGGAAACTTCAAAATAATTCAATCACATGAGAGGAACTTAACATATTTCCTTATAATCCATAAGCTTTATTGTCATTTGATGATATTTTTTAATCACCACTTTAATCTTTTTATAATCTACCTCTGTTAATAAAAGTGTATATTATGTTTTTAAATTCCAGAGAAATTATGAGTAGCAATAAGAAAGAATTGGTTACTACCCTGTTGCAAACACTCAAGGCATTCATTTTACTACCAAATTCTAGCTATTTGTCTTAAGAGTAATAGTCACTAATATTTGTAAATCCACCTTTAACCCTAAGACTATGGAGTGAATGAATAAATAAGCAAGCTCTCAGAATATATGCTGTCTATTTTGTGTCTATAATTAGCGGGTTCATCTGGAATCTATGGAAGAATTTCCTAATATCTAAGCTAACTGCAGCCAAATCAGCTGGAATTTTTCTACTGATTCCCAAGAGCTTTGGACTCAGACCCTAAATTCTTACAACTCAGGAGGAAAACAAAATAGTGTGGAGTGGTTTCCACAAATATTGTTTTAACAGAACTTCAAGATTTCTTTTTTAAACTCAGCTTTGGTGAGGAAAGTGAGAAGAAGAAATAGCATCTGCATGGAGTGCAAGTTGGCAGGGATTCCAGTCTGTCACTTTCCAAATTGTTTTAGAAATGTTTGGCACGTCTCTGTCACAAATTACAGCTGATTATAATTTCACAGTATGTGCAAGCAGATGGAGGAGATGAATTGGGGAAGAGTTTCACCCCAGACAAATTAATTATTAGTAAGTATTTTCAGAGCAGAAGTTAAATATTAAAAGTGTGGTTTGAAATAAAGAATTATGGGATGTCCAAGTAATTTATAACTTTGAATCAGACATTTCATGGACAATTTGACACCTGGTCAGAATAATTTAACATTTTCACAGATAAAAGTATATCTCATACTAAAGGAGAATATATTTCAGAAACTTTTAACCACTGGTCATTTTTTTCAAGTTATCTGTTATATCAACACATTCATGGGCAGTTACACTAGAAAACATTCTTTGTAAGGGTGACACGGAAATCTTTCAAACATTCTTTTCCACTTGTGGGAAAATACCATTTACCAGAAAGCTTCAGAAACATGTTTTCAGGGTCACTCTTTTATTTTTTATGTAATTCAAAGTTCAGTGTATAAATCATTACCTGTTAGCTATCTACACTTTTAAAAGTGTAGAAGGAAAAGGATGTTGTAAATGAGATGAGGAGAGAATGGAGAAGCAAGCCAGACTCTTCTGTCTGACAAGTTGTGTGGCTGAATGGGTGGGTGACACCTTGCTCCTCTTGACTCAGATCCTTGTAAAAATGGTGCTGTTGAGGACTTCTGCGATCCTCTTTCTGTGGCCCTAATTTTCTGCATTAAAGGTAAAAAAACTGTAATCTTCTGTTGACATACATGGAATTTTGCAGTTGGTAATTTCTGCATATAACTTCTAAAAAGATTTTCTTGACAAGAAAAATTTGGCTTGATTAAAGTATTTAAGTATTCAACTAATAATCAAAAAAAACCTTGAAATAAACCATGTGTTTATAGTTTCTTAAGAATCCCTTGAACCAGGAAAGTATTTGATTTCAACAGTAAATTAGAGGTGGATTGACAGTATTTCTTTGAATGAGCAATACTGAACTTATTTTACTTATTTAACTTATTTTTTAAAAACAGGATAGTTTTTTAAAAGAGGACATTAACAGTTTTAAGATTAATTATTTGTAGTTACTATTTGGAGACTACCGTTTATTAAGTAATATTTGTGGAAGAACTTGAAGTGGAGAAAATTTTTGTTTATTTGCATATAACATCTTGTGTCATGGCAAAAAAGAGAGCAATGTGTTTATTATTATATGCATATATTTATCACTAGTCTACTTCAAGATTTTGCTTATGATGAAACATCTTTAAGTATTTTCACTAATTCAATTTATTTTTTTTTTCATGTGTTTTACACAGTTTGAACTATTTTATAAAGGAAAGTACTTCTTTGCTGTGCTTCCAGTTTTCTCTGGAAAACCTTTTTAGCAGCTGATGGTGCTTATGTGGTGTAGTATTTGTAAGGAATCCAATACAATGCATATTCAATGACTCTTTCTGTCCTTTGAACAGGAGCTGTACTGGATCTTTGAGATTATGTCAAAAACTCACCATGATAAATATTTAAAAAACTTTATAGTGTGCTACAGGCTGATATGAATATAGAAATATGTTGAATTAACCACAGCAGTGTATCCTGTCAATTTTTTTTTCAAATTAAAATCTTTGCTGCTCTAGATGCTTAAATATTGTGAAAATGCTAAGAGATATGAACAGCACGAAAAAGGAACAATTTCCTAAATCAGTTTGATGTTGTGTTGAACAATGTCTTGTACATACTTGCTGTTTTATTGGTAGAGCCCTGCCTTTCTCTAAAGCTCAGTTTCACGGAAATCTGTAACTATGAAGTGTAACTTTAGTAAGGGTAACAAGTATGCTTCAGAGCTGCAGCTAGGTTTCTTTAGTCCTGCAAAATTTAAAGCATTTTGGGTGTTAAGGCAGGTCTAGACAACTCTAGGGAAAATGACAGTCTAAAATCCTGCTGGCATCCCTGTGACAAGGAAGTCTCCAATGAACTTCAGCTCAGCCATTTCACCCAACACTCATTCAATCAGCATGCGGTTTCTGGGCTCAGGAAAATACAGTTGAGCTGTCTGTACAATTTGACTTTAGTGAATGGCAGCGAGGAAGTACCAATTTATCCAATTTTTTTTTTTTTGTTTTTAGAGAATTTCAAGTTATTGAATGTCACAGTGACTATGATGAATGTGTTGTCAAGTATAAACTCTGGGATATGAGTAAAGACTCTTGAAGTTGCTTACACTGGAGTGTGTCATATGCTTCTTGATGTTTTATTATGCTGTATCCTTTTAGACCTGCAAACACATTAGTAAGTGTGCACATAAAATATACAACACCATGACCCACCACAATGGATATCTGATTTTACAATAAAGTAATCTTTCACACTAACATTGAATTTCCCACACTTCCTTACATTAGTTGTTGCAGAAAATATTGATTTACCAAAAATTACTCTTACTATTATATTAGCATATAAAATAATAAAAAAGGGATGCAAGAAATCTGTAAGAACAGAAGATTTACTTCATCCTCCTTCTTATAATTTTATTGTACACATGTAAAATGTGTACTTGTATGTTCAAATGCATATTTCACAAACAAGTAATTTTACATATTTGTGTTTATTAAATTTTTATGATTTCTCAATAATTGTCCAGAAAATATAAAAATAATGATGGTGAAATATATACAAAAGCAATTTTTCTATTAATTCTAGAATTAATTAGAATTTTCTATTAATTCTAGAAATTAATTCTAATATGAATTCTATGAAATAAAATTCTAAAAGAATTCTATTAATTCTACTAATGCATACTAGCTTTTTTCTCTAAATTGTCTTATATCAAACCCAACTTTAATTAACACCTCATAAAACAAACCAGTCTCTTACAATGAATGAATTTATTGCACACAAAGGCTACATGTTTAAGAGGTCTACCATGTATGTAAATTAGATACAAACTATGAGCTAGATCTGTTAAATACTAGAGATTTCATACATAGAGGAAATAAATATGCAAAACACATTAAAATAAATTCAAATCTTTGTTACAAACACCCTGGAGAAAACTTTAACAAATCATAACTGTCAAAGGGATGGATGATGAAAGTTTTTGTCATGCAAGAGGATACAAATCAGTCTTCTGTTGTGAGCATCGCTCTTTTATTTTCGCGGTTGTAGGCACATCATCAACTTTAATGATAAAAGCCTTCCACAAAAATAATTCTTAAGCCTCAGGAACAAACACCTCTTTGGCACCCTGAGAGCATGTTCCACAAACATCATCAATCTCCTTCTGAGTATGATTTACAGCCTTTCCCTTTGGCCAGCTCAGGCTGTCCATGTGCGGGGCCCAGCAGCGTCACATTGGGATTCTCCTCTGCTCTGTCCTCCAAGCTTGCACTCCTCGATTGGCGTGCTCATGGTTAGCTTTCCAGACACATTGGGAAAATAAGAGAAGGAAGTTTGAGCGTAAACCCTTCCACCTGGACACATCAGAAATGTACAGGTCAGGTGAGATGAAAAAGGGAAGGAATGCATATCTAAATTCCAGTTAACAGGCCGAGTCACCAGTTCCAGCCAGATTTATCACACATAGCCAGAAGGGATGTTTTAAAAGAAGATCCAATTCTCTCCCTGACTGTGTGGCTCCTCCATTTTATTTAATTGCCTGCATCTACTAAGGTGCAGTTTACGCACCAAGAGAGCCAAAATGCAGAGCAACATTTAGTGAGATTCATTTTCATCTGTGACATGAATTTTGTGACAGGTGCTGCATATGTATTGTGAGAAAGGTTGATGAAGGCAGCTGTACTCTAGCTGTGACTCCCCTGAAGAGGATTTAAGGGTTCTTTGTCTTCCTTTGTTTTGCTAAACGGAAGGAGAGGGATATACTATGATTGCTGACTTCTGCAGAACCAGCCCTGATTTTTCCCTTCTCTGAACCAGCCCTGTGGGTAAGTATATGTTCATTTAAGGGAGTACAGATAGGAAAATCGGAATCATTGTATGTGTTGATGAGAGACAGCAGGATAAAATAACAACTTAAGTCAGTGAAATTTAGCATCTGGGAGTACAGTTCACTCTTCATGACTGAACTGCCTGAAGTTCACTTGTGGACTGCAGGTGTCTGATAAATGAACTCTTTCTGGCAGCCTTCCTTGAGTTTCAGGAATAGAGTCCATGAACTCAAGTCAAAGACATTTAGTGTTCTTTAGAAACTCTTATGCCATGCACTCACTAAAGCAGATGTACATTCATTAATAATTGTTGCCTCACTTAAGCCATTCTTAGGGAGAGAAAGTCTATATCCTTATCAGGAAAACATATAAACACTATGATTAGTTATAAATACAGACAGATCTTTAATATGTCTACATTGAGTGAAACATTAGATACTTATGAGCCCAGTGATACTTATAGAGGAAACAAAGTGAAAGAGAAGGACCTAGCAAAATAAATCTAAAAGTGAATTCATAAGATCTTTGGGACATTTTTACAAAGGCTGGAAAACTAAGTAGATTAAATTTCCTGAACAGAGTGTTCCAGAGTGCTTCTATGATAGCTTATACAAGGAAATATTTAAACCATCCCTCTTCAGATGCTTAGACTTAAAGGTACTATTATAGAAAGTTCAGGGCAAGTTTGAAATGTCTTTGGAAGCCTTAACTCCAAATTTTACCATCTAAGCTAGAGATTTAAATACAAATAGTGGTCACATCAATCTTTGAGAATCTAGCACTGACCTGTAGCTGTATTTGGGAGGCTGAACTGTTCCAAGAAGAGCAGTGGGAACTGGAAAGCTGGAAAATAAGAGAAGGTAGTTTTTTGTATAAACCCTGCCATGTGGGTACATCAGAAATGTACATCTCAGATAAGAGAAAAAGGGAAGGAATGTGAATCTGAATTCTCCAAGGAGTCTTCAGAGAAAGCAATCTCTCACAAAGCTATTGGCTCAAAATGAGGTTGATGTCATTAGGCCCTCTTATACCAGGGTGTCATGCCCTGGATGCTGGGCAAACAGAAATGCTCCAGTGCTCAGTGGTTGGCTGTCTCCACATCCTCAGATGTTAAGCACCTTATTCTACTCCTTTGTGAATTGCAATCCTTTACCACTTTTATCTGTATAAGGGGAATAATATTTCCTTAACTCCCAGCAGTTCTGTAGAAGGAAATATATATTAACTTTGCTCTCTCTGGAAGCTGTATAAAGATGGAATGCTCTCAAAATACTAATATGAAGCTGTTAAGCAAGTGAACACTCCCGTCCATGGTTGATGATTTATTTCAAGCGATTCAATCATGAAGCCAGGTACTGATTGCATTTTTAATAAGGCTGGCAGAAAGTTTCACTGTTTCACTGAACTGAATAATTTTTGAGTGCTTTACAGAGCAAGTTTTAACTTTGCCTGCAATTTTAAGATATTAAAACTTAAATGTTAGAACTTGTAAGGCCATTATGAGAGATATATTATTTTGTCACAGGAAAACTCATTTTCATCTTATTTTCTAATTATGTTATGTATTTCAACACAAAGTAATGCTACTTAATATGATACTATCACTTTGCATTTATGAAAACTTCAGATGACTTTTTGAACACTAAAAATCATTCTTTATGCATTAAAATTGCTATTGCAGCTATTAGAGGAAATTTGTTTTTATTCTGTGTTCTGCAGTTAAATCCATATTTATTTTGGAGCAGTTAGTTATGGATCAAGTTACCAATTAGCTTTTTAAAAAATAAAAATGGTTGAAACTTTGCCATCAACTTCATTCCAATGAATGGAATTTTGTGCAGCATGGAGGCAGTATGTAATTTTAAAAATCAAATTAATTTAATGTGAAATAGCTAACTTCATCTTGAAGCGGTAAAAGCACTATAAAATGGCATTCCAGTTTACCTACAGTCCATGACATCAGTGGTAGGAAGCAGGGAAGTAAGTGCTTGACCAGTAATTTAAGTAAGAGAATTGAGTATCTATTGAAAATCATGAGAGCTGTGATGACCTCATGGCATTTGGAAAGTTCTTGCCTTGATACAGTATGTGTTATCAAGCCAATACATCTCATGGGGTTTTAGTGTAAGGCTCAATCAAATAAATTCTTTCTGTTCAGCTACTTAATTTCCTTATCATGTATATTTTAAAAGCACAGAATAAAATTCTGAAGGCTTTGATGTTTAGAGTGCGCCAAACATTTGAAATATTTATTAATTTTATGAGACACAATAAAATACAATGATAGGAAATCTACAATTTTTGGTACAATTGTGGAGACAAATAAATTTCTAGATGTAACAGCATCCTTTAAGAGAGTTTTTGTAATAATTGAGGTGCTGTGTCTTTCTATGAATCTTACTATCTGATGATACCTCTGAGCTTCAGAATCCAATTAGTTACCATTATAACACCTGATTTCCTTGGTTTTTCTTTTGTTTGGCTATTTTTGGTTTGGTTTTGTTGGTATTGTTGTTGTGTTTTTTTCTTTGCTTGAGGCTCTTTTAACCAAATTGTCAGTCAATGTGTTGCAGAAAGACTAGCTTTCTTTTGGCTCTCATGCCTATACACTGTGGGGAAAAAAATAAAAGAACTGTGCTTCATCATCCTGTCAGGGAGGTTTCTTAACAAATTACCTTTACCCTCAAAAGGAAACACAAAGACTTTTTGTGCCTTTAAGAATTCTCATAGTTCTTATCTTATTTTCTTGGCTATTCAGGGGAAAAAAAATACAATCTTCTACATCTCAGAGATAATGAAATAAATATTTTTAAGGTTCCATAAAATCTAGATACTTAATAAAAGTATAAACCTTTAATTATTATTTAAACTCTATGTTTTTTTCCTATAATATTGTGTTTTCAAAACACATTTCTTTGTTGACCATTTATTTTCAAAGGGTAAATAATAGTAAATTACCATATGAAGTAGTACGGAGTAATACAGCCTTTCTTTCTTGTTATGCTTGTTCATGAAGTACTTGATAATCACATTTATGCCTTATTCTGGATGAAATTCATTTCAGGAAAGTACCATAAGGCATTGTTCAGTTATTATTTAATCTTTCTCCTTTTGAGTATTATGTAAAGGAAACATCCAACTTTCAATGAAGAAATTATTTAATATAATATCCAATACCATAGGGATGGGCTGGTTGCTGGAGGTCTGAAGGTTGCTGGAACTGAGGAGCAGCAGTGCCTTTGTCACCAGGCCCTGTCAAGCATTGAATAATCAGTTCACCCAAAGCACCCTGTATTCCTGAATCACAAGGAGCCTGTGAGCTCCCTCCAGGTTGTGTCCCATCTTGTTCAACCCCACACAGTGGTACCAGTTTGCTGAGCCTGTGTGGGATATAGGGGCTTCATTTTTTGATTTACATCTGTTTGTAAACTCAGCGTTTTCTGCAGGCATCTTACATTTCAAATTTCTATTGGGGTCTTATAAATCAGCTGAAGAATGAATGTGTGGTCCTTCCATACCATAAATTAAATTACAGTATAATTTGTGTGGGATGTTTTGCTAGTAACAGGGGGATATACTTAAAATAGAATGGAAAAAATTTTAAAATACACAAGAAAAAAAAAAGACCCAGCAATTTCAGCTGTGTTACTATAAGCATACTGTTCAATGTTGTTTATTTTTTCATGTAAGAATAATGTAATTTACTACAGGAATCCAAACAAACTTATTCAAGTGAAGTTGAGAGTTCCACTTTTTCTAACACATCACCAAAAAAAATTACATGAAGTACACAGACATAAAAGACAAATGCATAAATTCTTCTGAAATCATCATCTGAGTTACTATACTGAGCAGATGTGCATCATATATACAGAAAAACCAGGTTATCTGCTGTCTGGGTCTGAGTCAGTCATAGTGTGGCAATGGCCTTCTTGCCACTGTTATTCTGTGCTGTTTAAGTGTCTCTGAGCCTGCTTTGAACAATGACGTTTGCAGGGAAAATCTTGAAAAGACTTGAGATGTCACTGTAAAACAGCGCCCTTAACTGCTTTGTGGACACCATCCACCCACAAAAAGAAGATGTTGCTAAACTCTAAGAATGGAAAGATCAGTGAATAAATCCACTGTTAATTTTAAAAGCAATTTCAAATGCCTTTACAGTTAAGCCATTCAATTTCCATTGGTTTAAGTTTAATCATTTTTCATTATTGTAAGCTAATTTGCAAGCTAATCTAATAAAGTAGCATGAAACATGAGCAGCAATGCATTGAAATGAAGGAAGTTCAGCTGCTTGCAGCTCATTAAGGTTCTTGAAATTTAGAAGACTAATTACTGACTAAGAATGATTTTGTTTACCCCTACATTTTGAGAGTTCCTGTTTTATCCCACAATTTAGGACCCGTGGACCAAATCATCAGTAGGTATAATTTGGCAGAGCTCTAATAAAGTCAACAGGACAATTTATAACAGATTAAAATTTAACTTTTTATTGCTGATGTTGCTCCCCAATTAAAAAACAAAGTAAACTGTTAAAAGCATTCACAAGACAGGTTTTAGCACAAACATTAGTGGGCCATAGTGCCACATCTTGTGCTTCCTAGAGTCTATGGAGCATTTCCCATTGATTTCAGTGGGAGAAGCTTTAGAAGCTAAAATTCTTCCTATAAGAACAGGAGAGTTGTTCTGGTTACCTATAAAGCTGAAACTTCTCTTAATTAATTTATATCTTAAATCAAAACCAAATTTTATAAAGTAATCTACCTAACTTGCCAATTGCTAAGGAGACCGACTACATCACAGTCATCAGTGAGCTAATTACTCTTAGTGATAAAGGTGCATTAAACCATCTAAAGTTTTTTCTCCTCAAGTTTCAGTCATTTTACCAACTAGATTGAGCAGTTTGCTATTAACCAGATTTCTGTTCTACAAGTGGATTGCTCAGGTTACCGTAAAATTAATCTTGTTTTTCTGTCATACTGTTCTGATCAAACATGAAGGTTAATTGCAGTCTCACTACACTTCCGTTGTTTATTCACTTATAGATGTCCATGGTCACATGGTCAGGAAATCAGACAATATGATTCAGCCAGTTACTGAGCCTGATTTTAAGGCATTTCCAAAATTGTCACTCCTGTGAATGCTGCATTTTCACATGTTCAAGGGCATAGTGTTTACTCATGCCCAGGTTATCTGGTGATCCAGGTCATTCTGCACCAGACAGCTTCTCCTCCTTACTTTCAATGATATTAATCATTAAATAACACTTTTTTCTCATTAAATAGCACAGAAAAAAGAACCATTCCAAAGCACTGCATGTGTTGCAAGATGCCTAGTTTGGTATGAAATTGTGACATTTAAACATAAATGTGGTAGCTGTGTGGTTGCATAAAGTATTGCAAACACTATGTTCTTAAAATGTAATCAACCATCCCATTCTGCATTACTTAAGGTATGATAAAAATCATCCCAAGCTTGGTACAATCAAAAGGTATCATATGATTAGCATTAATGCAACAATGAGCATTTCTGATTATCTTCTTTGATAATATGGGAAATGTTTCAACCTTCAGCAGGAGCAAAACAAATGCCCTTTTCTCACTTGTGCTCCCTGTCTCTCAAGCCTCTCTCAGCAGCATCCTGTATGAGTTTCACCCATTTTTTCAGTGGATGGGAGATGGATGGAGCCTGTGCCTTAGGGATAGCTTTAAACCTGATTCTGACACAGTTTCTCTTTGCTGGTTTGACCTTGCTGAATGACCGAGGGCCTTAGGGACCACACTGGGATGGAGACTGCCCCAGTACCACTTGCTCTGTTTATCTGTCTAGATCAGTGCACAAATCTAACAGGATGAGTTTGCCCTTAAAGAGCCACAAATACTGCTGTGTAGGCAAGCTAAGATCCTCCTCCTGTCCAGGAAGGCTACTGAGCCAAACGCTGGTCTCGCAGTACACTTGGCAAAGAGCAGTGGGCAGCCTCATCCCAAGTGACATTTCAGCAAGGCATGTACAGCAGTTAATCAAAAATTGCTGTCTGGAGCAGAGGCAGATTGGAAAATCTGTTTTATCCCAATTTTTCCTAGTTACAGAATCTGCAGGACTGAACACAAGACAACAATAATTCTAGTTTGTGAATAGGATGTGAAACTGAGAATTCAAACCTGAGAGCAAGATGAGTAGGATTTTAGGCAAAATGAAACTATTGAATTTTAAGATAATTACTTATTTAGGACTAAATTAGGATCAGAATAGGATTATTTCAATAGCAGATAAAGAAAAGCAATATATATATATGTTGCTATACATTTCTTTCATCACCATCAAAAAAGACATCTGTGTTATCTGCTACTCACACAGATAAAATGCTGACTTTTGTCTCTCTTCTTTTTCTTTTTCTTTTTTTCTTTCTTTCTTTCTTTCTTTCTTTCTTTCTTTCTTTCTTTCTTTCTTT
>CM031864.1:13396706-13498255 GCA_018697195.1 Certhia americana | reverse complement strand
TTTCTTTCTTTCTTTCTTTCTTTCTTTCTTTCTTTCTTTCTTTCTTTTTCTTTCCTTCTTTCCTTCCTTCTTTCCTTCTTTTTTTTTCTTTGAAGTGTAATATCTGGCCACAGTAAATACTCACGTGCAAAGATTTCTATGGAAAAGTATTTCATGAGCAATGCCACCAGTGTGGCTTTACTTAAAGACTTGCCCTCATGCCTGTATTTGAGCTGCAAACAGAATAAGGCAGTTTCTTATTGCTAGATTATGGAGAGAAAATAAAAAATCAGCTGTCACTGGGCAAACTTACTTGGCATTGTTCTAACTTCAAAGAAGGCACAAAGAAGTGTTAGTCTGGAAACACTATGAAGTATGTAACAGGCTGCTGCAGGAGTGTGTAGCCCTCCCTTTTTGTTGTGAAGGCAATCCCTATGCAAGACCTATTTCCATGAAGAAAGGTTAATCCAGCATTGTGGAGCAGGAGTTTAGACAGAAACATGCAAAGGAAAATTCTGCAAATTCAGTGGGCTGGGAAATCATTCCCATTATAGTTCCCATAGTATAAATGGAGTCTAGAAACATTCATTCAACTTTTAAATTGCAAAGCAGGATTACAAACGGAGTTAAAATGATTTGTTAGAAAAAACCTTTTATAAAAATTCAAGTCACTGAATATGAATAATTGCAGATATAGACATTCACACTAGAAAACCACTTCTGTATTACAGGGGTATGAGAAAATTGCTATTTTTGGAAGAGAATGGCAATTATTAAATCACTAGGAACTGTTTAAATGTATTGGATTGGGGATGTGACCATTAGCAGCATGAACAGGTAATAGATATTTTCTTTCTTCTTCTAAAAATCTAATTGCTCTCTGCTATATCAAGAGGAAATTCTGTATACCAGGGGATTCTCTCTGAGGTCACTTACTGGGTTTTCAATAATTTTCTTAGTAGAATTATCCTCTGAATGCTTTGAAATTCAGTAGAATGGGAACTGGTTTTCTATTACACAATAATTTTAAAGTCTTAATATATTGAAAATTAACAAATGCTTATGAATTTCTGCCTGAAAACAAAAAAATTAATTAATGAAAGTATATTCAAGATAAAAAATACACATCTGTTCCTAAAGCAGGGTTTTATCAAGATATTTCAGCTAAGCTTTTCCTAATGGAGATATTGAACTTGACTGCTAACATTTTTATTTCAATAAAACATCTTGAAATAAAATTCTGTTGAACTGAAAAAAAAATAAATTGAAGAATGGTAAGTGAATGGCTGCATGAGGAGACTGCTGCATCTATGTCACAGACACTTTGGACAGAGGCTCAATTTATAGACCACAAGAAGTGAGGTTTGTCAAACTGAAGAATACAAGCATACATGTTTTTCTTGTGCAGGACAGGAATCAAGGCCTGTAAATGGGCTTCATTTCCATCCCTATATTAGCATGGGAACAAATTCTTGGAGTTTGACTCTTGTACTAAATTGTTCATATATAGAAAACCTTGCTGCAGTAAAAGGTTCCCATATCAGCATGTGCTGGATTAACTTCTCCTTCAAAATGCAATCTCCTTATTCACACAGGGCATGAAAATTGTTTTAGCCCTCTAATAATTTAAGGGCATATGAATGTGTTTTACCTGTTAGGAAAGAAATAATCCTAGTATAAATCAATCCAGAATTAGTTGGTTTGCTTAGTTATACCTAAGAGCTATATTTGTCCACTGTGCCTTTACTGGACAAGGTAATATTATTTTCTATTCTTTAAGGATGCTTAGAAAATCTCCACATGGGTCTGTAATCTATCTGTAACCCTTCTGTCCACTGGTTAATGGCAGCAAAATGTCTGTATTCAGTTTGTGTCAATTCTCTCCTGAAACATATCTTAACCAGCTTGAAACATGGGGAAACTTAATAACCTCTTCCCCAGTACCCTTTACAGAAGTCTGACACACTCCGGTATCTGAGGCGATGTGCACAAGGGGGGAAAAGCAGCTTTACTAAGAGAGTGGGAATGGTCATAAACTTGTGAAATAAAAGAATTATTTACATGTTGCAAGCAAAGTACTTTCCCTCATCTTCCTCCTTTTTTTTAGTGGCATGTTTTTCCACTGCTCACAGAAGGTCCTGTAGATAAGGGTAATGTGGTGGAGTGGCTTAGAGCTCTAAGAAGCAATAGAAGTTAATAGCTATTTTTTACCAGATCTGCCACCAGTGGCAAGGAAGTAACTGATAAGAATGCTGAAAGGAAGCATTATCCCCTAGACCTACTGTTGTGTTCTACCCTACCCTGTAAGGACAGCAGAGGCCAGGTCCACAGAGGTAGGGTTATTTCATGAACACCTTGAGTATGTCTCACTGTTCCCAGTGACACTTCTGCCTCTATTAGTTAAAGAAGATCAGAGCACTCTTCCAAAGTGTTTGACTTTCACTCTCCCCAACACATTTCTGGCCCCTCACTACTCACCATATCCCAAAAATGCTTAGTTTGGATTGTAGGAGGGACCAGCAAGTGCCATACAAACAGATTTCTCACCCTCCTCTTCCGAGCGGAAAGCTCAGTATGGATCAGCTTTTAAAGAATTAGACAACACTTCTTAGACAACATTTCTCTCCCAGGGTTCTGATGCTATTCATAGGAGTTTGCATATGTAGGTTAAAACCATCAGCATAGCAGCAATCTAGAAAAGCCACAAAACGTGCCTGATTTCTTTCAGACTTTTGGGCGGCTGCAATGGAGCAGAGTTTTGCTGTGTGGAAAAGAACTGTCTCTCCAGAATTGACCATCTACTTCCTGTTCTCTTGGTGTCCACACTTGAATAGAGTGACCTCTCAAACCTTGGTGGAGGATGTAAAGAGAGGTAGTCAATGTAAATTGAATTCTCTACAACTTTTCCCCTTAGCTCCCAGACATAGAGCTCACAGATCTCATATACATGTACACTCCTGTGTTCAAGTTCTGGTAGAACAGTTAGAGGTTCCAACTCTGGATAAATAAATTATTGCTCAAGAGGAAATTTCTGCCTGCTCTTCTACACTCTTTGGAAACCCAGGAATTTATGAGGGGATGCATTTAGCAGCACTGAAAGTGTTACTTGATCAGCTTCACTGTCATCAGCAGATGTCACTGCAGCCATTAGTAACTAATGAATTGTTTAAGAAGATATAATGACTAATTTGTCTGGTCAAAAAGGCATAAACACAACCTTTGAAAACTGCATTTTATTAAGTCAAGAGAAAAATCGGGTTCATTGTCCTTTAATTTTCAAATGGGATGAGATCCAAATCTGTTAGAGTTCTGAGACAAATTACCTGGCAAATTTGTGGCATCTTTTGAGATGCTAATGAGAAAAGAATTGTGAAGTACTTATGGTATTCCAATGAATCAGGTAAAGAAGCCAGAAGAGAGATTTATATAGTCTTAATATGAGTAAGTTGGCCCCCAAAGGACCCCTGAATAAGATATGTTTATCCTTCTTCTCTGATCCCAGTGGTTTTTAACAATGAGCACTTCCACTAGACTTCTGCCCTTTTCTATATGCTTTTGAGTGGCCAAAAAGTATTTCATGACTGTGAGTGTTACCAGGTCCTCACTGAGGAAAAGGTTCCTACCTTGTTCTCATAAAAATGGACAATAGATACAAATATGAGACCTTTTCTCGACATATAATGAAACTAGGATCTATTTCCTTCTGATATAATTCATTAGTAACAATATTAGTGGTCACTGTTTGCAGTCTGGAAAAATAACCAAAATATACACTATTAAAAATGCACTAGGATTTACATTTCTACCAGTTTTAATACCATTAGCAAGTAGCCATGACATGACATTCAATTTTTACATTTTTAGGTAAAATATTAATTAAGAGCCTGCACTCTAAAGTGGGAGGTGAGCTATTAAGAGAAGGAGAGGGTGTGGTAAATATGTTCAAATACTTCAACAAAAATGTTCTCATATTAAAGATTCCTCAGGCATGAAACTGAAGCAATTAGTTCCTATTTCCTATTTAGTCAGTATGTGCTGTCAAAAGTAACAGTGCAAAGAAAAATTATCTGCCAAGCAGCAGCAGCAAAAAAAAAAAAAAAAAAGGTAATAATCCAAGGGTCAGCTTATCAGATGGTCTAAATCAGCCTTGTGCTGCTAAAATCAGTGGAGATGGGCAAGTTCATTTGGTGGACAATGCTATTTCTTGGTAGAATGTCTGTGTGCGCCAGGAAAGAACCACTCAGAGGTACAGAGATGGCTACAGAAGGGGTAAAATTAATTGAGAAAAACGTGAATTGATGCATAAAAAGGAAGTAAGAAAAATTATTTTCTTTGCTAAATATTAACTTTTAAATTTAAAGTCTATCAAGGCACTAAAATATTTCTACACAATTGCTTGCTTTGTTTTTACTGTTACGATTTTTCAATAGTTGACTGGAAAGAGAAATGAAGCTCAAGCTCAGTCTTCGTGAAAACTTGCACAGCAATCTTATTGGGTTGCATTAAATATTACTGTTCCTATTCCACATGAAAGTGTAATACAACATGATGATTGCAAGCCAGTGATGACCAAATCTGGAGTTGTGTCACCAGTTACAGAACATATATTGGTTCTGTATTACTCATGATGGGGGAAAAAACCCCAGCCATACTTCAGGAAAAACCTTAAAACCCGTGGTTTTTATCTAAGCAATGAAATTCCAGGAATGAAGTATCTTTGTATCGTGTAACAGGAACTGTGTGCACAGGGGCACCCCCTGGAATGGAATTTCCCTGGGACAGCCTGCAAGGCTCTCAAGTTAAGGAGAGAGCAACAGGGGCAGATGTCAGGTCTCACAGCTTATAAATGAGAGAAAAGACACAGAAAACAAATTCCTTCCAAAAAGTGAAGAAATTCTATTGCAGGAAGATTTCCTCCTCACTGACAACTGCTTTGGAAAGTTGTGATAAATTAAGTGGCACGGCAGTTTGGATAGTTTCTTAAATCATATTTTAAAAATATTTCACTATTGAGCAATATTATTTATAAAAAAAGTTCAAAATTTATATTAAGAGGCAACTGCTCTTTAGGCTATAACATTTTTAAAAAGGAGACTTTAGAGAAAGGTTATCTTCCTTTGACAGACAAAAAATAAGTCCTTTTAGATTTATTTACAATGAACCTACTTTGGGTTATGTTCTGCTTATCTGCTGAGAATGGATTATATGGGAGAGAAACAAAGTCTGTTAGGTCTTCTTGCCCTCTTGTACTTCCATTATCTATGCAGGCAGTGGAAACCCTGCAAGGATTTTATGCAATTTTTTAATTTGAACTAAGGGGAAATTACTTTTAAATGTAAAATGTCCTCCTGAAGACCTGTTGGCCCTGGATATGAGAAAACCTTTTTAAAAATGAGCTGTGTGCTCTTTAAACTCTTCAATTTTAGTTTATACACTGTGGTATCATGCCTTTAAAATACTTGTCAGTGTTGTATTTCAAACAGATTATTGGGAAACCAATTAATTTAATAAATGCCCTAGAATGACAAAATGGCATCTCAAGTCTTTCAGTCGTCCAGGCAATATCAACAAATATGTCAATATTGACAGGATGAATAATCTTGCTAGTCTTTCCTTAAAATTTACAATATTGAAAGCTGTATGGCATCTACAACTAATCCAATCAATGTACCTCACTGCTGCAAGAAAACTGGACACCAAGCAGTTGTGCTGCCAAGAGGTGGTGAATGATGTACTGCAGTGAAATGTGGCTGTTATGTACTGTTCAGTAAGATTTTCCTCCTGGTCTGTTTAATACAACTAACATGCTAATGCTAATATGATTAGAATACATTAGCATAATAACAATCACATCAGCTGCAGCAACCTCTTAACAAGTGGGGATTTTACTCACTTCAATTCCACTGTGTTTTTAGTCAGAAAATCAGAGAGATGGCAAGGGGCTATGGGAACTAATCTGGTGATCTAATAACCAATTTCCTCAAGTACCACCAGTCAATCTGTAGGATGGGTTCTGAAGGAGAGGAACCCTGGCAGAGGCCAAGCAATAGAACATCAAGCTAAGCTAGCCCATCAGGAAGCAGAGTGTAACTCCTCTGGTGCATCCCCTTTTATTTGAGGAATACATTAATTTCCACTGTGAAGAATATTGCTGGGCCTTCCTTCTTTCCTCTGTCAGGTAGCAGAAAACATTCAGAAAGACAGAAAGATGCAATGTTAATTTTCAGGAATTACTGCGCATAATAATCAATGTATTCAATCTATATAGTTTCAAAAGGAATAGGATAATATTACTCTGTTGGGTTTGGGGGGGGGGTTTGGGTTTGTTTGTTTTTTTTTTTTTTTTCTTTCTTTTTTTCTCCCTCCAATGGACAGCACCCACAATGTGACTGAATCATCAAGAGATCTCTGTGATGTTTATGATTTTTGTCATGCAAAACAAGTTTTAGCACTCAGCATTATTCTCACAGGACTCATTCTCTTAGGCAATGGAAAGAGTTATTTAAAAATTCTTCTGTTTGAGTAAAAGTGCTTCTTTAGAGCTCCACCAAATGTATTTGGTAGGGGGGGGAAGGGACCTGTATCATATATTTATTTACCAATGGTCTCAGCTGTGCTAATACAGCAGAATATTAATCTGTATTTTTACACTCAGGAAGGATTTTGGGACATCAAGTTGCTTCTGAAAAGGGCATATGCAACAAATATTAGCTGTAAATAAATAAAAAGTGGAGGAGCCTTCTAGGAAATATTTGTATATGCAAATGCACTCACTCATGAAGAGTAGGAAGCCAACCATGCTGTATTTATCCAGAGAAATCTATGCCATGATAACCCAGTTCTTATTGAAAGATTTCATGTGTTTATTTCTCTGTGCTATAATACAAGAGCATAAAGGCCATGGAAAATACACTTTAATTTGTCAATTCCAGCAGCTTTTATTAAATTAAGAAGTTTCAGAAAGCTGTTGGGGGCTTGGTTGCTTGTTTTGTTCTCAGTGTGGTGTAACAGAGGGCTCTTTCTCAGGTTCAGGTGGGAGATTGCTCTCTTAAATGAACAAACAGAAATCTAATATATAAAACCTTGTTATTTTATTTGTAAATTTATATTTGCAAGTCTTATGCTCATCTGAAACCTAAGAGAAGTTGCTTTTCTAAAGTCACCAGGACAAGGAAAGGTGGCTGTATTCCTACAACTAAATTAAGTACATATCGCCTCTGAAATAAGACCAAATATTTTCAGAATTAGATTGTACAGACTTGTAAAAAATCTTCCTCTGTTTTAGGTATTTGTTAACCAGACTATTTTATCTCCTTTTTGTTGGTTTTTTTTTTTTGTTTTTGTTTTTTTTTTTTTTTTTTAATTTTTTTTATTTACAAAATACATTATTTAGAAAATATTTCCTGACTTCTGGGAATAACTTTTACATAGAAAAACTGAAGTTTTTTTCTAAATGGTGTGTAAAAATTAGTCCCATTTTGCTGGATTTTTTGCTTCCCAGAGGAAAATCAATGCAATTCTTCTTGTGTTTGAAAGGATTATTTACTTAAATGTTTGTTCTGTTTCAGCACTGTGCAATACTATGAATCTAAGAAAAAAGGTCAGATTCAGATTTGGATCACAAATTCTAGTGAAATTCAATCCATTAACAACACATTGTGATGACATTTATGCTGTGAGGGTATTGTATAATGACTCTAAGTCCAACAAAATTAATTTGCAAATGTAAGTGCAGAGTTTGACAGGCTCGAATATGGCTGTTTGAAACAGCATGGCATTTTGATGTGACATATTCCTTGTGGATAGTCTGATGGGAAGAACAAGGCTGCTAGAGAAACTCAATAGAAGTTTTACTGAATTTATTTCACTGTACCTAAGAATCAATTCATATAACTTGAACTGCAATTTGCCTTTTTTCCACTTATCCAATGAAACTTTCTTTAGCAGGGTCATTTCTAATTGTAGGACCTGTGCTTGTAGAAGAAAATAAATGCTTTGGAGCACAACTGGGGTTTTATTAATATCTTCAGTGTGATGGAAAAGGTGGAAAATAGGGCAAATGATGGCCCTATCACCACTTTTCTGACAGGACCTGTACAACAGGATGATTATTTGAGACAAGTAAAATTATACTGGTCTAAACATAGGATCTTTGCTCTAGTTTTTAACAGACAAGGCAACAAAATTTCTTTGAACTTTTGAGGAAGTGCCAAGACATAACCCTGTTAATTCTCTAGGTGATGGGAACATATATCAATGCAAAAGAGAGAGGACTTTGGATAATGGGAAATAGCTCATATGAGATTGTTTAACAGTAGTAGAAAAGAAATCCAATTCAATGATATCAGTATTATAGTTTCTGATTTACAAACTTTTTTTTCTAGTTGTTAATATCTTTAGTTTCTCCTTCATATTGTTGTTTTGAACATGACAGTATTTGATTATACATTACTCTATTTTATTTGGTATTTGTGTGGACATCCTTTTTGCATGTAATTTTATTTACTGAATTATGCAAGCCCAGTATAATGTGTTTAAAAGGAGACTTCATCAACTATACCATACTTTATCTGTAACATTCCTACATTAAAGCTGAATTGGTCTAGCTACCTATTTTAAGTCCTGATTTAGGAGTTCTAAATATTTCAGCTTTTTCTCTCTAGGTATAGCCAGCACTTATTTTGTTTTATTGTGTCTCCAACTACCTAATTCTCCAGCCAAGGTACTGTAGCTCAGAAGCAACAAGCTATCAACCCACCCTTGTCATTTCAATTTTTCACACATTTTCTTAGGCTATATGTTCTGTATCTCAGTGAACTCTTATCTCCCTGGTCCACTGCCACAGCTTTGTGGCATATAACAAAGCTTCATCTCTGAAATGTCAAAAAATAATGAAAATAGGAAAATCACAAAAGAGAAATTGGCCACAGCCAATTCTGTGGATCCAAAGCTCTTAGATTTGTGTTCATCAGCAAACCTTAAGTGAGGCAGTTTTTTCTACCACCTGCACTGCAGCTCTTCTGTCACTTGCCAGTCAGGTACTACCTAGCAATGAGGACTTCTGGAGGAATTTTTCTGTGACAGTATTCTCTATCAGCAGAAAAAAAAAGACTGCTCATCAACAAGGGATTTCTCTTCTTTTTCAGCTTTTGCACAAATTTTTTGAGTGTGGACAAAGTTACAGAAAAAGGTGACATAAGAACATCTAGTACTTATAAAAGAAGGACTGTAGGTGGGATTAGGAGATTTATATGGAGATTGAAAATTTCTCAGGAAGGTCATTGTGGGTATAATCCTCACTTTGATTACTACATTTCATCAAAATTTCAATCATCAATTCCTTTTAAAAGGTGATATGTTCCTTCCACATGGAGATGTGATGCTTCCCCTGGGATGAACTGATGACTAGCCATTTCATCAGTAATAAACAAAAAATCTTCAGTATCTCTTGGTGTTAAAACAAATCAGTGTTAAGGGAAAAAATTCAAGAAGGGAGAACAATGGACGATGTTGTTCCCATTTAGTAGATGGATTGAAACTGAAAAGCTGCAGAAAGAAAGGAAGGACTCAAATATATTGCCCACCCTAAAGGCTGAAAAGACTGAAGAAATATAGGCCCATTCCAGCAGAATGAGGGAAAGTAATCATTTTCTTCATAAAGAACCCCAAGCATTTATCTGCAGAGAGATGTGAGACATTTGACCATTATCTTATCAAAGCAGCAAGGCAGTTAGCAGTGTGGCAAAAGATCTAATTGTGAGAATCCTTCTGAAACTAATAAAAGAAAAAAATATCTAGAATAAAAAAACAATTGATAAAAGGCATCAGTACCCCCCCAATCCACATATGCATCTATGCAGTCTTTACGTGTGGTTCTAAACATGACTTTATGGAAAAAAGCCCAAATGAAACACATTAAATTTTGATTGAAGTTATGGATGATGCTATGAATACCGTTAAATTCACTGTAACATACTTACAGCTTTGTGGATATGACACTGGCTGTTCTGTGCCTTTCCCGCTCCCATGTCACATGTCATCAGGATCAATTAATGATTTTAGATGGAACATACACACAAACACACACACACACACACACACACACAAACACACATAAACACACACACACACATGCATTTTGGGCAACCTGAACTTCCAACCACTGTGCCATGTAGATTGTGGCTTACTCCCAAACCTCTGACCCATGATGTTGCAATTTCAGTGAATGCTGCCAGAATTATCAGACGGTGCATGTTCTCAGTACACAAGTGTGTGCCAAAGTAAGAGCAGTAAAATGGAATTTATTCCATCCTTTCAGGTATAATAGAAACCAACAAAACCTGAAAAATTTAGTTAGTTAATGCAACATCAGAAATAGCAATTTTAGTGAATCAGAGAGAAAAAGAAACAAACATTAAAAAAAAAAAGTAAAAGAAGAAAAAATATTCAACTGACAGAGCTACAGAATAGAAAATCTGAGCAGTCAAAATTTTCATAGTTTGAGTATGCTAATGCATGAATAATAATGAAAGGATCAACTTACTATTTGTGGAAGAATAAAATGAATGATGCCAAATTAAAGTGCCAGCAACTGCACTTAAAAGATCCTACCTCACCACGGCATGATGAAAAAGATTAAAATTACACCAGCACAGTGGTTTGGTGGCCAGACTTTGAAGCTGAAATCTCAAAAACATTAAGCAGAGATTACTATTGATGTTTTGTGGTTGGAGTATCAGAGAGATTTACTTTCTTTACCAGCCTTATCTAGGATCATCTCCTTCCTGAAGTGGAAAGCAATGAAATGCTGGGTAAACACATAGAGGGTTTGGGGTTTTTTTCAGCTAAACATTTACCTTGCCCTTCTTGAGGGTTTCAATAGATTCAGTATGATATTGAAAAGCATGAGTCTGGGTCTTGTGTGCATATATAGGGAAATTTGAATCCTGAGTCATACTTTACTTGAAAATGCTCTTTGGAAGCTTCATATATATTCATTTAATCTTCTCTTCCTGTCTGCTTTAGTCCTCTCTCTCCTGGGTCTCTGCATCTGATTACAAATCCATTTTCTCCCCAAAACACCAAATCCTATTTAGAACATATTCAGGACACAGCTCCTGAGTTTGAAGCAATCTGTCATTTTTATGAGGAGTTTTGACTGATTTTTATGGGAAGCCTAAGGGACAAATGGCATGCAGCATGCCAGAATGGAGTGATTAGCCTGCCAAACTTGGAATCTCTAGCAAACACCCATTGCTGTTCTAATTAACTTACTACATTCACCATTTGCATAAATAAATTGCTTAATTGATGCTTCCGGAATGGCATGACTTTGCACAAATTTTGTGAGACCAGAAATATCCATGAAGGCCTAGCAAAATTGTATAGCTTTTATAAACAACTTCTTTTTATGGACTCCTCATTCATAAAGCATTTAGTGTTATTTTATTTTTATATAAGATCTTTTTTTTTGTGAATTAGGAGTTTTATAAATAAGAGATAAATGCCTCGCCTTTCAAAATTTGTTTTGGTAATGAACAGGTCAGTGGTTCTTTAAGCAGTCAGCCAAGATACAGCATTCATATCTCGTTAGTGAGTATCTTTCTAAGACTTCACAGGAATCTCTTAAAGAATTTAATGGACACTACAAAGAGATGCAGCTGATTTTCTGCATTTTTCATAAGAAACAGAAAGACAAGGGAATTGTCAAGTCTACAAAAATAACATTAGAAGCTAAATTTTAGTGGAACAACCATAAATAGAGTACAACATAATTGGGAAAGGAAAATCTCATTTGTGAAAATCAGATTGCATCCACCCTGCTAAGACTAATACCATTAAAAATCCTGCAGCATGGAAAAAAAAACAGATAAAAATAGCGAAGGTAGAGTTTTTTAAATATCCTGGGCACACCCTGTCTCTCTCAATATTTCTTTTGCTCTGGGAATAGCTTATACTACAAAAGTAACACATCCTGAAGTAATTGCTCACTTACAATTAAGAACAAAGCAGCTGGGGAAAGAATCCTTTAGTCACAGGAGAAATCAAGATGAGTAAATGTAATAAAATAAAATATCCCCTTGCTTGAAAATAGGTTTCATAAAAGCTAGAGAAATGGGGAGATTAAGCTCAGCTTCCACGCTTAGCCATCTGCAAGCAATTTCATATATGTGGGTGACTTCACCATTCAGTACCTAACCTGGCAAGATCAGGACAGAATGACTTATCTTCCAAAACCCAGATAAACAGATCGTAATATTTCAGTGTTTCATCAATTCAAAAAGATGACTTAAATTGCAATGACTGTAGCTAAAGTAAATGGTATGAGATACCTTCAAACCCAGTGTATGAAGAAATGTAACTCACACTACAGTAGTTTATTTATTCACACTACTAGTTTATTTATTCCTCCAGGACAACACCAGTGAGTGGAGAGAAATTTAGGGTTAAAGTGTTTTGTGTAAGCCATTTCCCACTGAACAGAAGTGTCTGTGTCACTCATCTACTTGGTAGAAACATGCCATATTCACATATTCAATATTCACAGATATTGAGCAAACAGAAAAACTTTAAATTATGGACATTTTTGGACTGTGATGAAGCAATCTCAGCAATCCAGGAAAGCTTTGCCATCTATCTTCCATATCTGTAACTTCTTTCTCCACCCTTTCTTGTCCTCTAGACGCCTTTGAAATAAGTTTGGAATCAAATCTTGGTAGTTGATGCTATCTCAAGGCATTCTTCAAGTATAGCAAAGACAATATAAATCTGCAGTGCCAAATTTCACACAGAACTGCACTGTTTGGGATCAGTACATGGTTTGATACCAACCCTGTGTCATTTTCTCTGCAGACACAGAAGATTGTTCAAAAATTACTCACATGAATTAAACTTCAGTTTAATTAAGACTTCTTACTGACTTGATTAATCAAAATAAAACATTTCTAGAGCTTAAGCACAAAAGATTTTTATTTGTTAGGAAAACTGCTGCAGTTCTGACAGCCTGTTTAATAGAAAGTCACAACACAAAAAGTATTAGTCATTTTAAATCACCTTTGGTATTCATTCAAGTTGATCTAGCTTGGCTCAACTTGGTTGATTCAACTTGGTCCAGCAGTTGGGTAGAAACTCCTATACAAGCTATTTATGATGAAGGAATACCAGCTGAAGGAGTTATTTCTTAAACTTACACATTAAGTAGATGAGCTGTTCACACTATTCATGTGTCATCAAGACCTGACAATCAGCAAGGCTGAGTGAAGCTCATCAGTTCTCTCAAATGCTCTAGGTTGGGTATTATGCATGAAAGTCCTTTCTTACCTTCATTACTTTGTACTTCAATAACGATGCCTGATAATGTCAGGATGTTTCTAAAAAATGCTGTTCCCTTTATACCTTTAAATAACTCTTCCATCCATGTCACCTTTGACTCTCTTTTTATTAGGTCATTTGCAAATTGAGTCTGTGCAAGAGAAAGCTTCAGGTCTACAACTTTACATAAGAGAAAAAAATTAATTAAAAAAAATTAAACTGTAATATATTACAAGTCTTTCTGCCATTAATGAAAAGCAAAATAAGAATCTTGAGAGGGTAGTGTCTGTATGTTTGATATTAAATGCTGATTTTATCAGTCTATAAATGAGTTGAACCAAAAGTTAAAAATTTCTCCTAAGAAACAAAAGCTACAACTAATTAACATAATTGTCTACTTCACGAGGATAGAAATTCCCACAGGATACAATAGTAGTTACAAACTTATTTAATTCTGTACTGAAACAAAAAAACCCTCAATGTTTCCTGCAGCTTTTTCTACTGTACATCAGAACTGTAGTGTATCTCTTCAGAGTTTTGAAATGCCATGGGCACTCCCCTTGTTTTCTGTTGTTCTGTATTTGTATTTGTAGTGACCCAACCAAGCATCAGGAGCTGTAAGGCTCTGGCACAGACCCTCACCCAGGCGTGTCCCTCTTGCAGGGGGACAGTGAGGATGATACTACGAGGTGCCAGGGGGTCTGCAGGCTCAGAGCCTGCTGTGCTGCAGCCCACTCCAGCTCAGGCATTGTGTCAGGAAAGATCCCATCACCTGCCTCCATCCCACATCTGTCCCCAACCAAGTCCAACAACCCTGCTTAGTGAGGCCCCTATGGGAGGTGATGTCACCCAGGGACGTGCCTCAGTTGCTGGAACAGTTCCCAGTGATGGCCGTGGGCAGACTCCTGCTCCTCTGATGGTCGCCGCTCCAAGCACTAAGTGAATATTCAGCAATGTTTGTGGAATTCCCTTGTGGATGCTGCGGTGAGGTCACCGGAGCCCGTGCAGCTCTGCTGGGCCAGCTGGGGCAGCAGGAGGGTCCCTGACTGCTCTGATCTCACACCTCCCTCTGCCTCCACCTGGAGACACTTGACAACTCTCCAGTCTCTCTTTTGGTTCTTATAATGGATTTAATAAAGGAAGTGCTGACACAATCTTCGCTACGGCAACATAAGTCCTCCCTCCAATAAGGGGGAAAAGTACGAATATAAAAATGGCTTTCTTTGTTCAAAACAGAACAAACCAGATGGTTTCCCAGACTAGAGTGGCTAAAACCTTTCACTGATTCCAGTGTGTACAGTATAATAAAAGTGTTCAGGGGCCTCTAACTTTGTACAAGGTATTTTATTGTCTTTGTTCACTGGTCTGGATATTTGCCATGACAGTAATTGAACCACAAAAAACATATATTTCTTTAAAGTATATTATAGTGCAGTTTTTAAGGAATTGCTAGTAGAGTGAAATGTAAAAGGATTTTCATTATTTAATGTTTTGGGACAATTAGTACAATTGAATAAATATAACTATTATATCTAAAATGTATATGGTATTCAGCACTATCACTTCTCAGAGCAACATTAAACATAAACGATATTTTCTAAACTAGAAAAAGTTTGTATGTAAGGAATTAATTTCTATGCATTTACATCTTTTTACAAAAGCTGGTACACTATATACTAGAATATTAGCAGCAGAAAAAAAATATACTTTCTACTGATTATATTCCTGAAGGTTAGATATTACATCAGGATTAAGCTGATAAAGAATTATCAGTATCAAAAAAAACCTGTAAAGGAAAGACTGTTCAAGAGAATTTTCAAAGGCATTCTTGTAAACTTTTACCCAGAGGAACCACACTACTAAAGCTGTTTAACTAGGGAGTGCTGTGAGTAATCACCATATTGGCCCCAGATACACATTTTCTTCCCCAAAACAGTAATAAGGAAGAAAAGATAAACACCTCTGTGGAGCAAAGGGAAGCTTTTAGCAATCCCAGGTGTGCAGAGTTTATAAGTAAGAACAAAAAAAAAAAAGGGAAAATGTGAGTAACTATCACTTTACTCTTTTAAAATTAAATTAGGCAATGTATCAGTGGAGTTAAGGGAATAGGAACAATTTTGAGGAATGCACAAAGCCACAAGATTTCTTCTATCTGTAATTTCTATGGAACGTAAAGTGTGTGTGTGTGTGTGTGTGTGTGTGTGTGTGTGTGTGTGTGTGTGTTAAAAAATCTATAGTTCTGCATTAAATGTTTCCTCCTTTGCCTTGTCACCACCTCATCCCCGTCAGCACTGTTTCTCAGCATTCAGGTGCTTAGGCACAGTCAGGGACAAGACTGTGGCACATACTAATGTGAGTCAGGAAGTGCCATCTTGACAATGTCATGCTTTTATTTCTCTAGAGAAAACAAATTGAAATTCAGCCTTAAAGCTTACATGACAAGACAGACCACCATGGAACTGTGTTTGAAGATCCAAACGGCAAAATTAACATATCTGTCATACTGGACAGGATATTTCAGGCAGGCAGCAACTTTACAGTATTTGTGTTAGTCTGAGTTAAGCAAACTTTTGGTAAACCAGCTGCACCCTCCACTGCAGCTTTTCTCAGTGCAATCAGATGAACATTTTCCACCATTACATTTACATCCAGTATGGGGAATGGTCCTTTTGGATGTGCCACCATGGCATGCATGGGGTGGCCAGGCTGAAAGGATGAACCAAAATTGAAAGAAATTACCTCAGAAGAACCACAGAGGCATGCTGATAGCTCCTCACCTCCTCCCAGCCTTCAAAGGGCTTTATAAGCTGGAGAGACAAAGGATTTTATAGGGTGCATGGAAGGCTTTTTACAGCTGAGGTTTGGATAGCAAGCACTATCAAACCGCTGCTTCTAATTTAGCATAATCTGCCAATCTGTTGGGTTTCTGCTGCTGGTGGAAGGGGAAAGAGAGCAACGGAGGTTTAGGTAATTTGTGCAGACAGTTAAAGCATAGGGACATATAATATAGACCTTGTAGTTATTTTATTAATGAGTCAAAGAAGAAAAAGCTGTAACTAACATGTTTGAGTAATCTTTGTATTAATTCTGAAAACCTGCAGGACCAGCTTCAGAGGTCTGCATTAATCCTTTCAAGAGGGAATACTGTGCTTAGGCTTTTGGGGTGTTTTATTACAGGGATACAGATAAATATTTGGGAAAGAGAGAAATTCTTCTATCCATAATAAAGAGAGGAAAATTACATTCTCCTTAGGTTCAAAAGTTTAAGGAACAGTCAAATGCTTGTTGAAGAAATGGATTAGCCTGCTGGCACTCTATCAGGACCTACTGTATTCAGCAAATAATAATTTTCCTGTGCAGGTATGTCTTTCAATTTTGTTTGTACATTCTACGAAATCGATGTTAAACAATTATACATTTAAGTTTGCTGGTAATCATGAATAACTTGCCTATCCCATTGATCAGGAAAACAGAAGCTTGCTGCATCTGAACAGCCTTCTGAGCTTGGCCATTTTTCTGTGTATGTGAAATCAAGAAAAAATTTCTAAAGTTAGGATGCTGTCTATGATTAGCCTGTTTTAATGTTCTTTACAAATGCTGCCAGATTCTATGGGAGAGCCCTATCAAATATAATAGAAAATATTTGTTTCCAATGGGATTTCAGCTACCCAAAGGATTTAAGTAAAGAAAAATGCATTACATTGCATAACTGCAATATTTGAAATTCTAAAAAATAGGAGCAAATTCTATAAAAGCTTAATACTTTTCATAAGACCTTTTATTTCATTCATCAATTTCTACGTTTTTTTCTGCAGAGGAATTCTCACCTGAGGCATCTTAAGTATTAATATGTTCTGCACTGTCCAATGTTTTCCCTTTGCTCAAACACTCCAAATTACTAGTTTTCCACTGTGAGTTAGGATAGATCCGTCTCAACCAAGATGAGAATGAAATGTTATACATATTTAGGTTCAGTCAAATAATTAATTCCAGCTGAACCTTTCAGAAATGATTTCCCAGGTTGAATAACTTAGATCTTGGTAGCCAAAACCATCCCTCTCCACACGGATGACCTATCTAAAGCAAATCAATTTCCTTTTGTTTACAGCCATTGATAGAGACCTACCAAGGGTCTGGCCTTCATAGTTAGATGAGAAGTCTTGGGATATCATAGGAAAAGTGGCCAACTGTAATTAATGGGAAATGTCTGGCTCCATAGAATCTTTGCACGCTTGCAGGTGTCCCACACATTACATCTCTGTCAGACATGAGCATCATAATCTTGAAATGATATGCCAAATTTTAGGGTCTAGCTAAACAGAGGTGTAGGTATGTGGGTGGCCTCAGCATTCCCAGTAGTTCCTGGCGGAGAGGAAGGTTCCCTCTGCCCCGGAGCCAAGGAGCCCACTGGCCCCTCACAGGCCATTTATGTCAGCACTTTGCCTTTCTTAGAACCTGTGCCAGAAGAGAGGCAGGACATCAAAGTACCTTGTGCCCACCCTGGCTGGCTGAGGGGCAGCTCCCATTACCAGCAGCAGTTCCAATAATAATGCACTCTGTGAGGGAGGTTGTTAAATTCTTTTCAGATCTATATTCAATTATTCAATTACGTAATCAAAACGTGCATTTTTTTGTCCATGTATGGTAGCTCTTTCTGAACTCCACAGGTGATAAATTTATACTTTTCAGAAAATAAACTCCTACAATTAAAGCAATTGTTTTAGCAGATTAAATGGGATTTTTATTGCCACCATTTTAAAGAAGTTTTTGCTGCTAATTTTCTTTTTAGTTACAAAAGGTCATTCTCTGAATGAAGGGTAAGACATAGTTGTTTAGACAGTGCAAATGAGAGCTCTGGCAGAAGAGTTAATATTTGACAGTGCACAGGAGGCATTGATCAGTGTATTTTCAAATCTTTAGTTCCGTAAAATTGAACAATTAATGTTGTGAGGCTGAGTCTGCAGCATACAACTTTTGGTTTTGTTTGCAACACGTTTGGATTGCATTTGAACTCTTGTGTAAGAGGGATCAATCCTCTTCATATATAATTGTATATTTTACATAATTAAATGAAAGCCTTTCTAATGCCATTTTAGATACTATCTTTAAAAAAAATAAATAATAAAGCAAACTGGATTGACACGAGGCTGATTTTCTGAAGCACCAGAATGAACTAACCACAGAAGGGAAGGCTGAAGCAATATCTACACAGGCTTTCCTTACAAATGGTTCATATTGCCTTGAGGGGCAAGGCTTGAACTTGAACCAGTCTGTCTTGTACTTCACTTTCTTTCTTAGACAGCAGATATCTGACCCATGTTGGGACTGGGAAGTAAAGATGAGCAAAACAACTGCTCTGGGAATTCATTCCCATGTGGCATGTATTCACCCTGCCCTTCCTGCAGAAGAGCTGGACCCCAGACACATCCCAAGACAGGTAACACCTGGACTGGACGAGGGGCCAGAATTCAACTGTTTTTAGAAAGAAATGTAGATGTTCCATAAACCTGACTTGACACATGACATTGGTAGCAACTGCATTCATAAAGTCACTGCCTGGGTGCTTACTAAATGCTGCCAAACCCCCATTCCTATAGATATTTTTATCTGTTTGCAGTTTTCTTATATTATTTTTTATATATATCATTTGGGATTAAAAATTAAGTCCTTTATGTGCATTAACATTATGATTATGATTGATCCATTTTATATCAGCAGTCCTTTTAGTCTAAAAATTCTGACTTTTCTAAGCAAGCTCCTCTGTCTCTGGAAAAAGATGGAAAAAACCTGCTTCAATAATTGACAAAGAGAAAAATAAATTTAATTTTTTTGTTTTTTAACAAACCCCCTAATTTTAGTACTCTGTGTAAGAATAAAAGCCACTTCAGCAATTTCATACCTTTACTTAAAACTGGTTTTTTTTGGCTATAAGCATCTACCTAGAAGGTCTGAAACCCCATGGAATTCTATCAAGAAGGTTACTAGTCATCCTACTGTCAATTTCAGCTGACATATTAATCCATCTCTCCCTTGGCTGCACTACAGCAACAGCACTGTATTAATAAGGTGGATAGAATGGAACTTTTTTTTTTTTTTTAAGAAAAGAGTGTGGGAAAATGTACTTTTCCAAATTTAACTGCAGAGTCTAATCCAGTCTGAATTGACATCTAATTGTGCTTTCTGGAAAATATTAACTTATTCAGAACATTTATTTTCAATTTTGTTTCACAATAAATAGAAAATTAAAAGAAAGTATTGTCAATTTTTTTTTTTAGAATATTCTCGAGATATGACCTACTTCTTATGGTGGTTTATTAGGAAGATGACAGCTTGGTAACTCTTCAAACTGACTTTACATATTTACAGATTTCCTTCTGTTAGGTATGATTTGAATACCATGTACCATAATTTGAATACCTGTGACACGTAGGTTTGATATTTATATTCTGGATTATCATAGTCAGTGAAGCTAAAAAGTGAAGCCTGAAATCTGGCAGATAGCATAACAGCAGAAGGATAAATGAGCTAAAACTAGATACAAGCTGAACTTACCTTTGGGTTTGTCTCTTCCTCCTGAAGTCATCTTCCTTGTGATTCCTGAAGAATTTGTGTAACTTAGCTGTCTGCAGTACTGCTGGGATTTTTAATATGATGGGTGCACTCTGTGGGACTGATGGACACCACAGCACATAGTGCATGTTGTACCCTTTTGACAGCTGTACCAAACAAGTACCTCAGAGCCTACACCACTTCAATATTTCTGATGTGTTTTCAAATGGAAAAGGTATTCATTTCAACAATAACACAATTGAGAAACTCAATTCTTTACCTTTCATTTTTGCCCTTCATGTTTTCTGATAATTTTCACCATTCCTGAGGTAACGGTACTTTCTGAAATAGTTTGAAACCTGATTTTTTGGTTTTTTTTCCCTCAGACAGGAGGGATTCTGTTAGCTCAGACAGACATTCTTTGCCCCATATGATGAGAAGCAGTGCAATATTTGCTTTGTCTTTCTCATGGCTTAGAATCCAAAGTTAAAAAATCTCAAAGCTTGTGATGAGAAACAGAAAGGAAGCCTTCATCGAAAATTCAATTCACTACAAAAATAATATGGAAACTGTGTCACAGAGACTTTGACTGTAAACTGTCTTTTCAGATGGTTCATTTTGTTTTTCTAGTCTGATCTACTGAAAATTAACTTGATATTTTAAAACTTTGGTTTTTGTACCAAAAAAAAGAGACAAAAAGAGGAAAATAAAATGAAGGAGAAAAGAGAGGGAAGACAAGTAAAAACAAAGAAGAAGGGAAAAGAGGGAGGGAGGAAGGAAGGAACGAACGAACGAACGAATGAAGGAACGAAGAAACAAAGGAACGAAGGGCAGGCAGAATGAATAAAAAAGCCATGTTTAGATAGAAGGGAATTTCCATCTACAGTCAAAGTCTTACTATTCAAATTCAAATAAATTCCATGTATTTTGCAAAGTCTTTGAAATAAACAAAAGAAACCCCACAATTTTTTATGTTTGCAAATGACTCACGTTAAGTTTTCCAAATATGATTTACTTCTGATGCTATAAACCTGTATTAGAATATTCTATTTCCCTGAGACCCGTGAGGCTCTTTTTGTAACAAATAATTAGTTTACCTCTGCATTTTCAGTTTCCAAATTTTGTATGTTCGTAATAATATAATGGCAAGATTTTAGGAAATGTTTAAATGAAAGTTCTAATAAAGATATTTAGAATCCATATATTTAGTGAATCATAGTTTCTTTGAAATTCTCAGCCTGCCAGAGTAAATCTTACCCTATTCCCTTGTTCATCTAGTCAGTAGCTCCAAAATAAATACCACAGTAATGGATTTTTAGCACCCAAAGGGCTTTGGGCTTTGGGCAACCTGGGGCTAATAGCTTACAGTGCCAATAGCAATCTTAGTATGCTTTAAAGAGAAAGGCAGTGAAAAAAGAATAGTATTGAGAATGCTGTTTGCTGTAACTGTGAAGGCTTTCAGGTGCTCTTCCAAGGCAGACTCCCCAACACTGAAGGAAGAGTGTAGGGAAGAGCTGCTCCCCTAAATTATCTGTTATTTTTTTGTCCTATATCTAGTTTTAGATGACTTCTGTGCTGTTTAGACAGAAGACTGTCTAAACATTAGTCTTAATGTCAGACATTAAGACTCCCATCTACAAACTTGGGTAATGTGAGTTACATTTCTTCATTCCAATCACTACTTTGGGGCTTTACCAAAGTAATTTAAAGTTGTGCTGCTTATTAATATATCACAGCCTGTCAAAGAACTGGCCTAGGGAGAAGCTGTGCTGCTTTCTAAGAATTTTTGTCTGTAGCTATAGTAGAGGAAGGAAGAGTAACACTGAGGGTCAGATGTCAAGCATGAGAGTCTGCATTATTCTTGACTTTCTTCGAGGTGTGTTAAGAGAGCTGAACAGAAATGCTAAACATGCGTGCTCAGAGAGTGCCAAACATGCTGGGGAAAGGAAAGCAAGCATGTGTGGTACCTCCCTGCTCTGGAGCTTGATGGAGTTTCCCAGACTGAAGGGCAGAGCTGGCAGGCTTTGTGCTGCAGAGCCTGCTCAGTGTGGGGTGGTACACGTGGGCTACCCTGGGGTGCTCCCTGGGCTCCTGCAGCCCCCACTGTCCTCACTCTTTAATCCACAGATTGACACAACAGCCCGAGAGAGTAAGGACATGCAATTACATTAGTTTTGCCAGCAGAAACCAAGTCACAAGCAAACGACCAAACTCTAAGTTTCAGGCACTTAGTTAAGATTTTGCCAAGACCTGGGGGAAAGCTGAGCTTGATACTGGAATTAAACTGTGCACTTTCATGCCATCAATCATACCTTACACTAGTAAGTCTTGTGTTTTATTCAGTATTTAGAAATAGAAAGACTTCAGACAATGTGCATTCAAATATCTCTTCACATTTAATCATGATTATGATTCTTACTCATGTTTGATAAATATTCATGTCAATACATTTTTGTTCACATCAGTTACTAGCCTTCCAAAAATACCTGCATTTAGAGTGAGAGAGGCTCTTGGTAGACAAAGGAAGGTTTAAACTCCTGATTAGAATTTACTTGTTATTCTTTTTCTTTCAAAATATTTTTCTCAGCACTCTAAGGGAAAAGATATTTAGCCAATTCTAACTGCATCTCTATTCTATTAAATGCATATTCTGTTTCTGTAATTAACATACTTTAAACCCTTTGAAGTTTGATTTCAAAACCAAATTGAATGGCTGAATTATTTTTTCCATGCATACTGCATGAACATAAATGTTTTTTGAAACAGTTTTCAATGCCATGGTCATTCTTCCAAATGGAGTGTCAGGGCATGTTAGGTGTACCTAAAGCATTATAATTGCACTTTTGCTGGGATGCAAAATGTCAAGGCATGCTAGATGTTCTAAACAGCACTGCAAGTTTATCTGCTATAATTTTTCTTCAGCGAGTGGTTAAACAAAATTAAGCAAATTATATTTCAGCAAGGAATATGAGGGTCAAAAGGTTAAGGACTACTGTGAACTGAATTCTTCCTGATGAATAAAACACATTTTACTGCTCAAAATAATTTCACCATTTTTTCAATAAGGACCTTGGCAATAACAGGGTTCCAAAGGAGCATCTTGCTGGAAAGAACAAACCAAGCCAAACCAGTAAAACAATGATTTATCTTTGCTGCAGTCTATTTCCCTGTTTTATTATCTCCTAATTCTGGTGTCTGTTGAGTCTTTACAAGTTTTTCCTTTGTGTCTCTCAGGATATTAAATTTCTAAGCTCTGTTCAAAAGAAAACTTGATTTACAACTGAAATCAGTAAAAACTAAATCACTACTAAATAAAGGATTTTAATGATTACTTATAAGATTCATCCAAACCCCGATTCACAGTTTCCAAAACCTTAGTTTGAACACAATTTATTTTAGTGCATGAAGGACATTTTAATGGAGCGTGTTTTTCAGTATCTTAAAATGACTGTTAAAATACCTAGCCTCATTGAAAAAAAAAAGAAAATTATTTTTTAAAAAGTTTAAATGTTAAATTTATACTAAAAAAATTTGTTCCATTATTTTGTTAAAATGAAAACAGCTACTGTTAATTTTCTTTCTTGCATTTTCAGTGGGAACACAGTCAAATCTAGGCTTACTTTATTATTCCATTAATTATTGAAATATATATATCAACACAGTAGCCTTTCTTTGAGAAGCAATTCAAGGATGATGTATTTTGTAAATTGACAATAGAAGGGAATAAGCTTGACTACGATAATAAAATGTAGTACAAACAAAGCACTTAACTGTTGCATTAAGCAGTACTTAAGCAAATAATATTCTTTTCATCTGTAATGCTTTGGGGAGTATGATTGAGATTTTTTCCTCAGTGAATGAGTACTGTCCCAGGAGTTGGTAACATTCATTCCTTACAGCTTTTTAGAATGTAATGGTAGTAGTATTCTGAAGAATTAAAAATGGATGGAACAATATAGTTAAATCAAATAAAACCCATCAAGTCCAGTAAGTTATGTGGCCTGTAATATCTTTAGAAATAACCCAGTATTAAATGTCTCTCATAGATTCAAAAAGGTCATGAAAGCAGTCATGTAAATTAACAACCAGAACTTTCAAAACTTTGCTTTGTAGAACTTTTATTAGAGCTATCTGGAAGTTTTATTTTATGCTTCTGTGTTTAATGAGGAAAATTTTAAAATTCTATAGAACCACCTTTGTCAGTACAGTGTTGAAATCATGTCAGCTCCACAATATGGATTCCCTCCATGCAAAAGACAATGTTTGTCAAATGGTGAGAAGACAGAGAACTGAGAGTTTGTCTGAATCCAGGAAGGTTTAACTGACTCATTGAATGAATGAATTCCTTGAAATCAACACAATTCTCTAAAACTGCAAGAGGAACCCTGTTTTAACTCAGAAACCACTAACCAAGAGAGTTTCTCAGCTTCCTTATTTGTGAACCCCACTAATTTTTTTTTGCCAGAGAGGTCCAGATAAGTTTGTATAAGTGTGAGATAGATATAAAATAATAAGGTGTGAAGCAAGAAACCAATGTAGGGACTCTGACTTTAATAGAACAATCATCCAGCACAGTGATTAAGAAGGGAAAAATCATTGAAACCATCAGTCCAGAGCACCACAGCAGTAAAAAAGGCAAACAGGGCAGAAGATTGTTAGGTGGCACACAGAATATAAAGCAGCAGAGGTTTTTACAGCATACGTTTACTTTGTTGTAATTGGAAGCAGTATTAAACTGCACAGGTGGCAGATAACTGTGAACAGTCTAAAACATTTTGTCAGAGGAAGTGGAAAAGAATAACATTACTTTGGGTAAGACACACCTTTTTCCCATTGCAACATACTTAATACAATAAAAGCACAGAATACTACACTCTACTCTCTCACAAATCATTTAGATGATTAAAGTCAAAGAGATTACTGAAAAATTATGAAAAACTTAAGAACACAATTATAGAAAATGTTTGGAATTGGTTTTGGAATGTTTTTTTTTTTCAAAAGCATTTTGTATAAGGATATATTCAAAGATTGTAGCATCCCACAAACTACGTAGCAAAATCTCTGTTCTGGGAAAGTCAGTGAGCATTTTTGCCAGAGTCAGATCAAGACCTTGATGCAGTGAGGCCAGCACTATACTGGGAGAATCCTCTGAAGAACCAATGCTAATTAAATTGCATTAGAATGGATGTTATTACAGCTATTTCTGACCTTCACTAGGGTTGTTTCAAATTCATAACAATAAGGTTAATTTTTCATATCCAAAAGCAAGAATGATGCAGAGATTCAGAAGCAATACTGGAATATGAGAAGGTGCTTGATTTGCTCTCAATTTAACCAAGAAGAGGAGATAATTGGGCTTCACGGGTCAGAGAGTATGAAACAGCAATTTTTATCTTCACTGCTAGGGTAGAGTTTCCAGGAAATCCAAGCTACTGCAGCAATTTCTTTTCCATTTGCAGGGCGCTCCACGCAGAGGGCGGGACACAGCTGGGATGGACCTGCTGAGTCCAGCTTCCAGCAGAGCCTCTCAAATGTCACTTTGCTTCACCTGCTTTTAGCTCTTCCTCTGAGACTTTTCACACTGTCTAGTCACAGTTCATCTCTGAACTACTCTGCATACTTATCCTTGGATATCTGTATAAGAGCAATGCTCCTTCAGATGTCTTTTTAAGCTTCATGCTAGTATAACCTCTCTTTTGCAAACAAGTCAATTATTTTTTGTCATAACTGAGAAGCAAAATAGGCTTTTGGAAACAGTGAAGCAAATAATGATGGATTAATAAACCAAAGATATATGTGTTTATTTAAAATACTTATTTACAATTTCACATGACCTTACATTAAATGAATGAATCTTATTCACAGTCTCATATATCATGATGATTTTTGATATCGCTACTTTAATTAGGTTGAAATAAAATAAAAATATAGTGTCGGTTTGGGAAAAGTAGGAAATATTTAAGTGGATATTTCAAAAGGAACAATAACATTGTAGGTGTTACAGCCCTAAAATTTTGATCCATCATGTATTTTTTCCTGTAAACTCTCTTTGAACAGTCCTTCCCAGAATTAAATGTACTAATTTGACTCTGAAATAAAGCAATGTCTCTCATTTACTGTTAACTCTGCTGCCTTGGGGTTACACACCAAGACACTTCACAAATAAAATAAAAGTACAAATAGTGTACTTTATAAAAAATGAACTGTCATAAATATTCAGTAGAATATTTAACTTTAAATGGTTTTCATGTTTAATCCTTAAATAGAAGGGTGAACTAATACTAATGCAATAATGAACCAATCCATAATTCACACACTTAAAAGAAAATTCCATTCAGTCAGCCTCTGAAATTTATGTGTCAGATGGACACATTTCCAATTAATAAAATTGTTAAAAAAGAGGCAAAAATTTTCTTCTAAGTTAAATCACAAATGAGGTAAGTGTTTAACACCTAAAAATGCTACCTCAATAAACTACCCAAAGAAGAACACTAGGTCAGTTAAATTATCAGTCATAAAGATAAATACTAGCAGAAGGAGGTTCTTAGAATATCTGCCTCATTTATTTGTGGGTTGTTTTTTTTTTTTTATTTTGAAAGTTTCCATGTATCTATGAAAAATATTATTACTTTTAGAAAGCATTTTCTATTTTTTTGATCAAATATTTTTGTATTTATAGTCTATGAAATCTCCATAGAAGTATAGATCTGGTAAATAAACTTGTTTGAAGTTTGTCTTTTGGAAAATTTAGAAGAATGCTCTAAGGTTATTATATATGGCAAATTTTGTTCTTATTCTAAGAAATAGCACTAGGAATCCAAAGAAGACTCTTTTGGAAAATGGGTTATGCTAGATATAGTTAACTCAGATTTTATATCAAAAGGAATAAAAAAATAATTCTAAAACACTTGTTTAACCTTTCATAAGATCCAAACCCAAATCATAGCACATTTAAGAGGAAAAAAAAGAAAAAATCCTTTGCAGAAAAACATACTGAACATGTACCAGTGCTCAGGGTTTTCTGCTGCGTTAATTTAAATGGGTACAATCCAGAATTTGATTCAAGCTTTTTTTTTTTTTTTTTTTTTTTAAAAGTAAATGTACATTGAAGGGTGAATAATTTTTCTGACCTAGAAAGGGAAAGTCATCTGCAGTTCACTATGAATAAAGAACAATGCAAAACAGAGCAAACCATCTGAAAATAACCTAAACAAAATTATCCTCAATTATAATTGGATTTTTTTGTTGATGAGCTGTTTTTGTGATTTTATTTGTTGGCTGGTTTTTGTAGCCCACTTTTGTACAACCTTTTGTAGCCCAAGGTTGATGTCCTTGCTCTGTGTAGTTACTGTGAGGGACAGAGAGTGACAGAGCTCAAGCAGAAGGCAAAATATCTTCTCCAAAGAGTAGATTTGGTTTTTTGTTCATTATTACTCCAGGATTCCTATGACCTTCAAGATCATAAAGTAGTTGAAATAAAAAAATTGTCAGGAGCTATGTAATCCGTACCAGAGAAAGCAGAACTACAGACATTTAATGGCAATCAGTTGCTGTATATTATCAAAGGCAGGTGTTTCATTTTCTCTGCTCTGCTGCAACTTTTGATTGCTCTATCAGGTATTAATTTTTCTTTTTTTTTCCTGCTTTGTTCTTTTGAGGGGTTCTAACAAAAAGGGTGGGACTCAGAATGGGTGGAGAACAGATGGCTTCAACCTTTGCTGCTCTGAGCAACTTCTGAGCATTCCAAGTCTGGTTGTTCAAGCAGAATGAATAGAGATCAATTTAATATTCCATATGCTGTGTAGAAGTCTAAAAAAATTTTGACTCCTTCTCCCTACAGATCCTTCTAGTTGGTTGATTCACACTTCATTATTTTTCTCCTAAAAAGTCCTAAAAATTTCTATTTATGGATTTGAGGATAGCAAGAAATGAGATTCTGCCAGTCAGTGTCAGTGGTTCAATAAGGTAGTTTAGCAGAGTGACCAGCAGAGGTAAATTGCACCCACAATTAAATAACACTTAATTTGACTCCTATGGACATCCATCTTTAGACATGTATATGTGGAAAGACCTCCCCTCTCCCCCTGCCTGCCAAAAACCCCAAACCAACAAACATCTCCATGCTACCACATCATTATCTAGACTTATGCTGTGCAAATTATTGACTGAAAAAAGAATTTTGTAAACCAATATATGAATTAATTTCTTGCAGGAGTTCTGAATAATAAAAATTAAAACATATAAATGGATTTTTAAAGTCATTGTCTTGAAAAACATTAATCTGATAAAATTAATAAAATTCTTAAAATATTAGACAATCAACAAGAAAGTAATATATTTATGGCAGAGATCACATCACATATTTCATCTAAGAAATTGGTGAAATTTATACAATTCAGAACAGTAAAATTCTTAGTTCTATGGAGTATGTCTGACAGTACGATTTTAAAAAGATCTAAGTGCTTGACCTTTTTTTAATAAGTAGACTATTTCAAATGAGCACATCTGGTTTATGTTCCTAAACCTCTAGCCTTTAAAAGTTCTGTTCCCAATTCACACAAAATACCATTCAGCATTGCTTGACATGGTGACCTTCCCTGTAGGTGGCTGGCTGAATAAACCGATTAAATAGATTCAGGAATTTAGCATATATACAGCAAGTTAACACTTGTCTCCTGGAACCATTAGTAAACATACTTACTGCTTCTCTGTGCTTTCTATTAGAAATATGGGATTGAACTGGGAATTTTAAAAATCCTCTTTCTATAAATAAAGAAAACATTTCTTAATTTTCATGTTAAAGATGCTTTCATTACGTTGTCACTTTTCTTAAGTATAAAGCAACACAAATCAGAAAAAGCCAAGTAATCACAACATTAAATATTATTATGATTTCACTCAGATTGAGGCACTGAAGAGTGGACAGAATAGGTATAAAAATTCAAATGATCAGTAAATATTTAACGAACTCTTCTGTTAGTTAAAAATTAAATTGTGTATGGACTTGGAAGGTTTCATTTTTTTCCCCTGTAACATTAATTTCAGGTTCATTGTTATTTGTGTAGAGTGTAATTCTTTTTGACTTTGCCTTCCATTTGCCTTGAGGACAAGCCAGTTTAAAACTGTTCAGCACACTGCACCATGCATAACAGGTAATCTGTCTAATTAAGGCCTGTAAGGATGTTCAAAGTAAAATATTGAAGAGCTTCCATAACCTCACTTTCACCCTCCCTGTGTACCACAGCTTCTGAGACTCAGAGATACCCTAGCCATTAACTCAAGTGTTTACACTCTAAACTCAAATTCTTTTTTGCCAGAATGGTTCATTTCACATTTTACAAGTCTGTTTTCTCATTTACAGGCAGAAAGTAATTTATCAAATTTTTATATTACATTTTTCAGCTTGTTTCAATATTGGATGATATAATATATGCCTGGAAATTCAAAATGCAAAGGCATACTGTGACTTTACCCAGGGACCTAATAAGATTTATATCCACCTTTTTTTTGTGTGTGTGTTCATTTGATGCATTTCAATGAATTATTAATTATGACCAACAATAAAATATTATTTTGGTCTGATGCACAGCAAAAGGAAAGATACCCAGGAGAAAACCATCTGAGAGCTCAAAGTAGACATGGCCAAAGGATGCTCACAAGTTTCTCATCAAGTATTGCATGACATGCATCTGCCCATCAAATGAACCAGACTGACTGAGCCTTTCTGAACATACAGATGTAATCTTTGGGGAGGTAAAGTCAAGATTTATTACATATTGGGAGGCATTGATTTGATTTTTTCTTACAAACAGCCAAAGCTATGATAGTGAACATCAAAAGATCTCATTTTATTTTCCAAACCTATTTTTGAAGGCTGACATATGGGTTGGAAATATATGTAAGGCTGCATGTTCTGAAGCTGACAGAAGTCAGATCCAAAGCTGCATGTAATAACTTTTTACTTAAGATATTTAAATCATACTTAAATGCAGCATTATGTAACTGCTATAAATATGTTATAATCTGCTGAGGAATTTGTTTTCATTTTGCTTTTGTTACATTTTCTTAACTGATCTTTGATCTGATACAGGCTCTCAGAATATTCTCAGTACATATGCCACACCTTATTGTCATTTAAGCTAGACATCTTGGTTTTTAACATAATGAAAAAATACAGTTCTTTACATATTTCAGCAACATACTATTAGCATTCTTTCTGCATTACTTACTAATGAATGTCATATAGCAAAAAACCTTCACAACTTCCTTTACTTTCAAGGTCATTTTAAGAAGTGTTTTTGAAACTGCAATGAACAAATGTGAAAAGCAAATGAAGTTTTTCTCCCTTACAGCTATCTAGAGAGTCAAAGAACATATTAAAGATTCAGAGAAAATGTCAAGTTAAAACACTTTGGGTCTGAAAGCAATAAAGTAGGACTAAAATTATTTCTGATTTCCTTTTAAATAGAGTATTCAGATTTGTTTTGGTCTTCATCATGCTATAAACAAGAAACTTACAAAGATAACACTGTGCCCCACACATTAAGCTGCACTTTCAAAATGACTATTTTTTTTCTTTGTAGACCCTTCAATTTAACTTTAAGTCTATCAGAAATGTATTCAATGTGCTGATATATTTCTGATAGACCTAATTGAAGAATACAGAATGTGTTTCGCACATTCCTAAATCTCACTCTTTAGCATATAAGGAATGAAATGTTTCATGCTTATAAAGGATTACTAAGAATGATAAGAAATCTACTTTGAAAAAAATCATGCCAAAAGCTGTCTTAATGCTTATTTGAAGGAAAAGTGAGTGTTAATGGATTTTGACAGGCTGATCCTGCCTATAATAGCATCAAGCATACCAAATTCTTTTTCACACCACACTGTCCCCAAGGGATCATCAACCTATAGATTAAAAGCCCTGACCTTTGACCTTTCTATAGTTAACTATCTGTCAGTTGATTGTTAGCAAACCTACCAGCAGGCATCGCTTCTCTGTTTATAATAATTACAAATACCAGTTTTAGGTAAGACCAATTCCCAACATCCTCTAAGTTTTGAAGCTTCTCTTGTTATTTTTTTTCAGCTGCTATTTTCTATTAAAAAATAAGGAACTGATCTGAGATGCTATCTGCTCTTTCTCCTGTTACATATTTCCACTTTCTTCATTAATGATTAACTTTTTTAACAAAGCTGAGTTTCACAATACTTTCTCCTGCTAAACCTTGAGCAGTTCACAGGGATTCCTTATGAAAAACAATTCCATTTTAATTTCGTTTTTTTATTTTATTTCAAGGGATCATTGCCAAGTTGATAGTCTCAAGTGGTAACTGGAGGTGATTTAAGTGTTCATCTATATCCTCCTAATTCTTTGAACAACTTGAATTAGAAAATTAATCAGGAACAGCTCAGCTATATCTCATGCTTACCTGTTTTATAGGCACTTACATGTTTAATATAAAATATTTCTTCTGGAGAGCAGGGAGTAAAGTCTTGCCATGTAACTCGAGCACCTCACAGTTGTCTGCTGCCTTCAAAGCTCAAGCCCAGGTGGCATTGCAGAGTACTGACACCCTTTTGGCTCAGGGAGTTGTTGTGGGCTTCCTGTGTGGCAGGAGAGCAAACCTCTACATGAGTGTCAGGTACCCCTTCTCCTCCTCAGAGCCCACATCTGCAGCAGCTCAGGAGCCCTGTGCTTACAGATGCACTGGGATGCCTCTCTGAGCCTCAGGGAGGGAGGGGAGCTGCTGCCTCCTTCACCAGGGAGTGCAAAAGGTTAGCTGCTGAAGTTACAGCAAAAGGCAGACCTATGCCTCTGCTCTGTCCTTCATGGAAGTGATGGGAGAGGGACAATGATAGCAGCAAGAAATGGGATGTTCCACAGGTGAGGTTTCTCACTGTCTCTCATATACCTGTGTTGAGTCAGGCACAATATGTTTGAATCTTGGTGAGACTGGATATATTTTGCATTTCACTGAAACTTGAAAAAAGAAGTAACTTATACTAACTTATACTAGACACAGTCAATATATGCAGAACCTGCCCCACAGTAAAACAGTAAGCTCAAAAAGAAATAAACATTTTATCCCTATTATCTATTCAGAAGTCATAACCAAGTTTTCCATATCCCAATTTTCAATATGTTTAGAGCTTCCTATGTTACCTCTTCCTTTCCAGGAAAAAAATTATCAGAATATATGACCTTCTGTTATGGTAAATTGAGATCTAGTGACTAATGGCTAATTGTTTTTGCAATTCTTGACCTGATCTGTAGTGCTGGAAACCAAATCTCAGTCTCCAGAGTGTAACCAGATATACCAGACAGCCCCAGAGTTTACATAGCCAGTGTATTAACAACTGAGCAACTTCAAAATTGTTGCCTTAATGAACAACCTCAGAACTAATAAATTCCAGTGCTAAAACACTCAATTGTTTTCATTTGAACTGACAGAATTGAAAATAAGACATTTCTCTTCTATTAGTTTATTCAGGGTGAAGAATAGCATTAGAAAATTAGAGGAAAGCTTCTCATTGGTTATTTTTTCAACAGCTTCAAGCTGTTAACAGTGACATTGTCCCCAGGTATGGGGTGGTGCATGTTATGGCTAAATGATTAGTTTAGAGGCTCTTGACATACAGACTTTTTCTGTTCCCCAGTATCAGCTGTGAAAATGTATTTCCAAGCAATTAAACCTCATCTCCTGCTGGCTTGGGAGCCAGGAACCTTCAAATTTCAATTCAAATTCTTCAACACCTACTACTGCTGAAAAAAATACAACTTGGTTAGTTAGAGTCACAAAGAAATCTATTGATATATGTTTGAGTGTCTTTTAAAGGGGAAAATGAAAGCCCTGGGAAGAAAAGTTGCTAACATTGTAAGTCAAGCAGATGACAAAACATATTCACTTTAATTTGTGCAATTTTGGACCTTGCAGCACACATACACATCAGCATTCACAACCAAAAGAAAGGGGTTGCAGTACAAAATATTAGGAAGGAAGAATTAATCTCTGACTCTCCCCTCCTTACCACCAGTCTTAAAGACTCTCTTAATTTCTTTTTTTTAAAAGCACCACTGTATGCAAATTTTGGTTAGCAGCTCAGATGCAAAATGCAGGATTAACCACAATATTACTGTGTGGCATGTGTTACCTAACAGTGACCTGAAAGACAGCTTGGTTCGTCTGTGGAGAGGAGGGTGTCAGCTCAAAGGGAGGAGAAAAGCATCGCTTTTACCAAAGATTGCCAGCTCCTCTATGCAGATGCTGGAGAACTGAATACAGAATTTCAAGTTAATTTTTAACTTAATGTAAAGAATATTCATGGCCCATTGTGAAGGCCAGATTGTAGGAACACAAATGAGAATAAGAATATGCCAGCAATATCTCTCTATATTACTTTTATGCTACTGGATCTATTGAGTGATGCTTTGCAATGTGTTTTAATTATAGCATTTGCTTCTTCTGTATTCCTATGCCTTTTTTTTGCTAGCAATACAAACAAAGGGAAGAAAGAGGAAAAACCCCTTGTTTATGTTGGCTATAAATAGGACAGAAAAAATGGCAAGAGCTTTCCATCGGATGTTGTCACAGCAAGGACAAAGTGTTTGCTTTGGGCAGATGCAGCTGCTGCCTCCAATATTCTCTTTATTGTTGCTTGTAACATATAGTTATAGTTTTCAGCTTACATAAAGCATTATCAATCATGTTGACCAATATTTAGCCCAAGTGTGATATAATTCAGGGCAGTTTGGTGTGGAGAGGTTTAACAATTTGTAGTGAAAGGTACAAACTACTTGAATAAATAAAATACAATAAAAACAAGCTAATGTAGTTCATGTGTGTTTTTAAGAACTCAGCTCAAGCCAGATGAATACTGAATTCTGGGGTGGATGGAAAGAATGAAGGACCTTTTTTTTTCTCTTTCATTTAGAAGGCAGGAGACAACTTTGTGATTCTACCCCAATATTAGCAAAACTTACTGGATATTTATTGCTTCCCAGTATTTGTATTTTTGGCTCTGATGGCAGTACCAAAACCCACTAATTATATAATTAGCTAATATTTCAATGCCTCATTGATGCAATGAGGGAACAATGAAAAGTAATGTTAGCCTTAATGACAGGGGCACAGAAGTGCCCACCCAGCTGGGTGGTCACTGCATCTCTGCTGGGTCTTTGGGCTCAGGCTCATGAAGGGGGATACTGGCTGAATGTCTTTTTGTCAGCAATAGCCATCTAACTTGCTAGATTCACCAGCAAGACTTGGTAATACAAAATGAAAGCCTTTTAATTAACATTTCTGCTCTCATTAAAATCGCTGAAAACTTGGACTTCCTACATGGAACTGATATCAGGCTTTAATTACAATTAACATATTAGTACCCCCCTATGTGTTTTTAAACTGCTATAATTTCCATACTTTTATCATACTAATAAGCTGGCCAATGACTTCCTGCAATATAATATAATTGAATATTTGTAGTTAAGGTTTTATATAGTTTCTGAAGGGTGTAACTTGATTGCATGTTCATTTCATACTAATGGAAGAATGATATTTTACTCTTTCAGACTCTATTTTAATACTTTATCTGATTTTCACAGATGTGAAAAGTAAGTAGTAATTAGAATTGGATGAATACAGCAAATATATTTATATGAATATTCTTTTGATTTTAAATTAATTAATTCAAATTGTGTACACACCGCTTTTGGGATTACTTTACAAATATTATGGTTAATGAATTTGTGGAAAAGAACATACAGAAAGTGAGGTACTTAAATATGCTTATTGTACAAATATTTTTTCATTTAAATTGCAAGTATTTGGCTCTAAAGTTTCATAGATAATATTATCTGACCAGAGAATAAGAATATACTTTGACCTTCATGACAAACCTCAATGTGGCAGATGTACCCTTGCTGCTCCCAATCAACCTTTCCTGATTTTTTGCCTGGAAGATGGGAGTAGAGTTTCTGTATTATTTTTCTAGGTACAAACATGCAAGGAAGATAGGCAAAACAGAAATCTTTTGTGTGAAGAAAAGAACATTAAATAGAGTTATGAAAGCAGATTACTCACTTCCACGATTTTCTAATTTTTTTCTTCTTCATCTGCAGTGGCTTACAGGCGCTAAACTCCTCAAGACCTCCTGTGGGTCTTCAGGAGAAGAGTTTTCCTGTCCAGGGTTTCCTGTCTGTCACAGATGCTTTCCAGAAGCTTCTCTCATTTAAACAAACAGGACATCTCTCAGGCGAGGTAGAGCCTCTGCCTCCAGCAAGATATTTGGAGTGCAACTGCCAGAATGACACGAGCAGATGACCTTTCTCGTCAGTGCTTAATTCTTTTTTAATAAGACTGCTGACATGCAGTAATCAGGCAGCAAAGTGAAAGCAAATGATTTAGATGACTCTACCATCCATCACCATAACACATCAACAGAAGTTCAATTCCACTGGAAAGCAGGTTGATTATTTCCTTCAGGTATGCTCCTTTACCCTGTTTGGAAGAAAGAGCTCCTCACTTCTTGGTGGCCCATCTTTCACAACCTTTGTCATTTTTTTTTTGCTTAACTTCATGTTGTTTTGACAACTCTTTAGATGGCTCTGCAGCCAGTCTTTATAATGTCTTATGTTTGTAATGAACCCCGTGGCCTTGAGGAGACCAGCCTGATGTTTCTTACATCCCTTGTGATTTTTCTTTATTTATTTTTTCCAGCCATCTTTTCTTTTTTCTTTTAGTTTTCCTGTCTCCTTTCCTGTCTTTATCTTTACAGACTCTTCTAAAATGATTTTTTTTTCTCTGCAGATGGATGTTTACATAAATTCTATGTTTAAACAAGGGAGTTTTGATGCCATACAGAAAAACTTCAGATAAGCAGTAAATATAAATAATTTAACTTTGTAAACACGATATTTCTCTAGGTTGAATACAACAAAATCATTCCCACTTTTCAGTTTTGGGTCTTGCAGGTGACTCTTGTTTTGCTAATAATACTGCCAAAATGTATAAAGTATCAAATATTTTTAACATCTATTTCAAACTCTGGATCTGTAATGATTGATGATATACAATCAAGAGGCTAGAATTTTCTAAAATTGACCATCTCATATATCTCTGAGACAGTCATAGTGACAATACAACAGCACAAGCTAGAAAAGTTTCAATAGAGAAATAATGCATTCAGGTTTTATTAAAGAAAGCACAATATTGACTAAGAGTTTATAGTTTGAGTATAATCTGCTGTATTCTTTCTTCTGGATGAAAAAAAAAGCAAGAAACAAGGGAGGAAAGGGATAGGGAATAAGAAACAGTCACAAGGACAGTACTGAGAAATATTTTCATTACATTTAATTACAACTGCAGAAATATATTTAACAAGGAAAATTTTTAAATATAAGATGAGATGAAACACGCTAACCTGATGTTGAAGAAGACTGATAGTCTGGAAATATGTTCTTATAGAAAGAGAATGAAATTGGGTCAAAACTTCTCTAACCCATTAGGTCCATGGCTTTCATTCAAGCTGCTCTGTAAGAAGAAAATTACAGCTAATTTTAGTGAGTAATGTTAATGCTTACATCTTGCATATATATCATTGTGCATGCAGTGACCCATGAACTAAAAGGTAGCACAGAAATAGATGTTCAGATTTACACTGTCAGCAGGAATTGAAATAGTTACAGTGCCTTGGATTTGCCTATGCACTCATTTATGGTTCACTCAAACCCTAACTCAAGTACAGTCTATTGTAGTTTTCAACTCGATGAAAATGAAGGATGCACTTGGAATGTAACTGCTTGAATTCCTGATCTACATTCAGTCCTCACTCCAGTGGTGTAGACTGCATAAACTAAAATGTGAATTTCCATAATAAGTCCTCAGTATGCTTTTAGTTATGAGGGAGGAAGACAAGTAGATTAATAATTAGTTCAAAGCTGCATTACAGTGAATTATAACAGTGTAAGTTTGTGGTTTGTGACCCATACTGAATTCTTCCTACTCTTTGAAAAGTCATGTAAAGGAAAAGGTTTTCATCAGCAGATATTACTCACACTGAGCAGTGCATTTCTCTCTGACTTGCTCGAGAATACAGCACTGAGAGTATCTCCTTGTCTGTGCATTTGTGAGATACTGCTGATTATCAAGTGTTCTATAAATTCACATTTCCCTTAACCAGCTGCACTCTAACTATTGCATACAGACAAGACTTGAGATGTTACCATGCATGATGTAAGGACCTGGCAAATCTTCATAACTTCTTTAAGGCTTTTTTGCCATTTTGCCATTAACATTTAACAATAATTCCTTAATCATTCCTAAATCCTTGATATTTATTGCAGGAATATTAATTCTCATAGACTAATTTGACATTAATATGGCTGCAATAGAACTTTAGTAGATTTTCCACTGAAAATCAGAATTAATTACCTGCTCCATAACTTTGAAGCTACTACTCTGTTATATAGAACCTGTTCTTATAGCTTTTATCTGAACAAAACTTAATGAACTTCCATAGAGTAAATAAGTCACATTCATATTGGCCCCAGTTAGGCTGAAAGTGGCAGAAAGTGACCTAATGAGTGGTGAAAAGTGCAACTTCTAAAGCAATTATAAACAATTCCAGTTTCTGAAGTCAGCTCCCCAAAGAATGTGCTACTTTTCAGGTGCTGTAGTCATTTGTAACTATGCTCAAGAGGAAGGAGAGAAGTATAGACAAAGAAGTATAGACTATAGACATTTATCTAATAGAGGAGGGATTAGTATTTGAGATGGTGTCCTTTTTTTACATAAAAAATTCTTTATTGCACTTTAAATTCAACTACAGACAAAAGATGCAAAGTTATTAAATAAAAGGTTACCAATCAGTGCTTCAAATCTCCATGGAACAAACAAAAAATTATCTAAAGACCACAGCAAGTGATCTACTTATTCAGACACTGTCTGCTGACCTTCTTAACAGACTAGAAACTCACAGATATTGATTACTGCTTTAAGAAAAGTGCCTTAAAAATCCTTTTGTACTTTGACACATTTGTTGTCTTGAGCTACATTCAAAATATTTTGAATGGACAGTGGTTAGTTTTGGAATATACTTTTTATTGCATTATTCTGACAGTGCCTTTTAGCTTCTTAATAAAGTTATTTAATCTGCATTTAGAGTGCCAGTGTCTGTCCATTATTTAATAAAACAGGCAGGGGTTATAAGTGATTTACTTAATCATATTACCAGGAACAGAACCATATTGCAGATTTTTATAAGGTGTGAATTGATAATTACTTGGAGGTCTCTGTATAATAGACTATGAATTCTTTTTCCTCCAGTGAACCTTTTGCATGCAGGAACTCATCCTCTGAGTCAGTACACTGAATGAAGAAATCCTCTTTCTTCATAAGTGAGGACCAATACTATGGTCTCTATTTCACTGGACACTGACAACTATATTTTAGATACAGCAAACAGGACTGGATTAAAGGAAAAAGAAGAGGGTTATTTGAAGTATATTCTGGATCACCTGATGAGTGTTCTAATGTCCTGCAAAGCAAGTAGACTATTCTTGCAATTTCTGACAAGACAATTTGAGTTTGCACATGTGAATAAGTCTTCAATAATAAAAGATCTCATCTTGGAGCGGTTTGGAGAGAAGAAAATTTTAAGCTTTGAAAAAAATTAATAGGGTTCTCAGTAAATGAGACTAAAAAGTCAACTGGAAATTGAAGAAGAATAGAACAAAATTTAGCAAAAACCAGGCAAGGAACCAAGATTTGGTATAGTTAGAGTTTAAATATGTCTAAAGCATGCTTTTTTCCCCAAAAAACTAGATTACTTATCTAGTCAAAAACTAGTTTTCATTTAGACAAAGTCTGAATTGAAAGTCTTTTAGCATACTTAAAATTTGTAGCTATGTGTCCATAGAGTGAATATTTAGACATTAAGCTTTGAAGAGCAGGAGGAAGGTTTTTTGTTATGCCACAAATCACAATGGGCTTTCACACAGCTGAGACTATATCTCTTTCTTGAAATTAATCTTTATGGATACTGGAAAAATTGCCTCATAAACAGCAAAAATACTCTGTGTCTGCTCATTCTAGTATGGTACAAATGTAATTTTATCAATAATTAATCAAAATCTTAAAGGAAAGCAGCTGTTTGCTACCAAGATGATTGCTGAGATGGTTTGTAAATAAAGAGTGTGAGTCAATTGATTCTCTGTAGGATAATCTAGACATCCAGATAAGATTCCTTTAAAAAGCCTGCATTAATCAAGATCTACTATAACAGTAAAAGCATCATGGCACATTACTGTACTTCTCCCACAGTTTCATGAGTATGGCTTACAATTTTCAAAGAATTTTAGTTCTGCTGAATGAGTGGATAGCTCAGTATATGTGAAGCTTTTTAGGGCCATTTATGTATCTTCCTGACAAGAGATGGTGAAGGATTGTTAAACTGATGATGACCACTACTCAGGCAGGTGTATTCAAAGGAGTGTGATATTGAAATGCAAAACATTCGTAAATAGGAGAGCAAAACAAACAAACACAAACCATTTGTGAATGTCAGAACCTGAGAATTCTATGATCTTAAGAAATATGGTTAAAGTGGGACAAAAAAGTTCCAGAGTAATTGACAGAGGCAATGGATGTCATCGAGAAGGGCAGTGATTCTACTTGAACAGAGAGACCCTCCCAGATCACCTGGGTCATTTGGATTTGGTGCCATGAGGGAGTGAAGGTCACAAGAAGACAAGCAGGTAATTTGTAGGGCACTTTTGTCAAGAATACATAAAAATGCTAAGAAAATGCAGAGGGATATTTAGGCAGGATATTTAAATTGCAAAAAACCCCAAAAAACTTACACAGTGTTTGGGGGCAACATATTGCAGATTGTAGCAAACTGGTCTGGGCAAATTTTCAGTGAAGGTGGAAGAATGCAGACTCTCACTGCTTCACTGAGGAATAAAAAAGTAGGTGTAGCTCACTGGGTGACTCTGTTTCCCTGTCACAAGACAGGTTCTAATAATTTCAGCCATCTTAATGAACTACTCTGTAATTTATGTACAAAGAGCTAGCTGTCATCAAGAATCATGATCTCAGCTAAAAAAAATTCTGATTTAATAATTTATTCCAAACTTATTGAAATAAATGTTTTGTATTTCATCAATAGACAAAACATGTCATACTGTGTTCATAAATCAAGTACTGTGTTTAGGTTTTCTAAAAGCTCTAGTTAAGTGAGGACAGAGTTTGTGTGCTCTGCAGATGTATGCGATCATAATATTTACTGGTGATATAAGCTTGGCTTTGATTCTCTGCATTAACTTTATCAATGCAAGATAACAAATGACTGAATGTAACTGAAAGCTCAGCTAGGAAAGGCAGCGTTGGGTGTGTGCCTTCTGATTGACCTCATAAACTATCAGCATTTCTCCCTGGTTGAAGCATTCTCTGAGGCTGCTAATCATCACAAAAGAATTACTATACTTTCATTTCCAACTCAGACAATCCATAAATTAAGGCAGAACTGAGTCTCACAACACCAATGGATATAAAAGCAGTTTAAAGAATGTATGTTCATTACCTGAGTGCCACATCGTCTTGTGTGGCAATTTAGTCCACCCACCTGCACCGGTGGGAACGTGCTCATTAGTTAATAGAGATCAGATCTCCTATTTTCTGAAGAAAGATATAAAACTCTTTCCTCTTCCTTTTTAGTAGTCCCAGAGGCATCTGTGCAGGAGTTACTCATCAGCACAGGCACGGCTGGGGCAGTGCTAGGAGATAGCTGGGAGCAACAAGGAGCTTTGGAAGCAGCACAGAGCTCAGAGCTGCTGAGGCCAGAGGGGCCATATATGTGGCAGCTGGAGACTGAATTTACTGTGGTCAGGGTGACCACAGTCTCCCCTCTGTGCCATTAGCAGAGTGACATGGGATAAAGTTCATCAAGAAAACCCCTTGGGTTTCCCTCTGCTCCTGAGGTGTGCTGAAGGTCTACGAGCAGCAGGCAGTCTCCCCAGTCTGTTCACATGTGTTATATGGCCTTGTATTTATGAAAGTTATACAGACAAAGGGTAGCTATTCTTGAGTTCTCTCAGATTTTAAATACACCCATTCTTTTCCACAGTCAACTAGGATAAATTTTATCAAAACATAGCAGGAAGGAGTTAAGCAAATTAGAAGTATTCCCAAGGTTTTACTTCTGTTCAAGTATAATTAAAATCAAACAATAGTGCAAAAATAGTTTGGGAATATCATACAATGTAGCTCTAAAAAATCCCAGTAGGAGCTATAAATGCTTCCTGCAAATGAAATAAAAAGAAACATTAGTTAGTTGCAAGCCTCATTTCCTCAACGATGGGAAGTAACAATGCCATAAATCATGAGTTACCTGAAGTCATAGGAACTTTTCTGCCATGGGCCTTTTGATAATCTTTACATTTACCATCATGGGAATATTTATTGAATAAATATTTACTAGACCAAACACACCATTTCTGTACAACAGACATTTTTTGAAACAGCACTGAACAATGACACATGCTAGGGACTTTCAGCTATCACTTAGCAGACTTACTGAATAATCCTGTAATAAAGAATGCATGAGGAAATATACCTCCTAATAAGACAAGAAGGTCATTACAGTAACTCAAAATTCAGTTCAATGCTTTGAATTGGAAATACATATCATGTTTGCATAGCTTGTTTTGTTCTGTTCTGAAGCTGACAAAAAAGGAAAGGAGGACACAAAATGTGAGTGTCAGCCAGCCCAGGTTTCACCTTGCACAGCACAGGAGTACTTTGGTCAGAAAACATGACAAGGACAGGACTGCAGTGTTGGAAACACTTTGAAAGTCTTGGGATCAAGTTATTTTGTTCTGACACTAATATACTTAATGTTGTTTCAGTCTAAGCATAAATATCCACAATTGCCTGTGTCTTCTTAAATCTCACAGAACTTGCTCGATATGGGTGAGCTTTTCTAAGCTCTGTTTCGAAGGCAAACCAGCTACAACAGCAGTGTCAGGTTTATATGAATAAAGAGTTCTGGACTGGAGTCATGGTAATAATTATGAGCAACTTTTAAAGATTTATTTAATGCCAAATAATTCACTTTATATTTTATGCCCACTTGCCAATATAAACAGAAGCAGAATAATTCCCAGGGTGAAAAAATTGCTATTCTATGGAAAATAGCTTTCCTTGCTATCTGAAAAACTGAAAGGTAAAGACCAAAATGAGAAAATATTTGGCTCCCTGCAAGGCTGGTGCTTAAAATGTGACTATCCATTACTTCTGAAGGTAATGGGAATTTCTCTGAGTTTGACTTCAGGGTTAGTGTAATAGATCTGAGCATGAGGAAGCAGAAGAGGCAGGTGACAGGGGCTGAGGGGGTCCCCTTCACAGAAGCCCACAGCCTGATCCCAGCACCTGGGGGAACTTGCTGGGGGCAAACCAGTGACCTCAACAGGTCTGAGGTGCCCAGGGACACTGGTCTGGGGACCAGCCCTGCCATTCAGGGCTAGCTCTGCTCACCTTCCCATGGATTATTAGAACAATATCTGAGTCTGAAGACCGTTTTAAAAATCAAGAGATATTAATCAGAAAGTGTATGCTATATGGCATCGATAAAAACAATTTTTGCAGATGTTGCTAATTAATAAATAAAATAAATTAGTAGGTTAATATCAGCTCAGATAAATCCACAGTCAAAATGCCTTTTGGGAGGTGATTGATTTTATTCCTGCATTTTCCACCTGGAGCTGTGTGACTCATAGACCTGAAAAAAGTAGGAGTGAAAAATTAGGTCTTCTTCATTTGGAGGATATTGCAGAGTATATTTTGGGGCATTCCTCTAGTGTTTCTAAATTGCAATCTTTAAAATGTCATTCTTCAGCATGACCTATAGATTGAGAATTCTATGATATTTTGAGTTACTGTTGGATCCAAAATTGTGTCATATATATATATATATATATATATATATATATATAAACTGTTCATTCAGTGTTTCACTCTAATCTGCCTGAGGGATCTATTAAGAAGCACAGTTACCCCACCTTTGGGGTGGGTTGTAACCTAAGTAATAATTTTTAGAGGTGACAAAGTAAGCTAATGTCATAAGAAGGGTCATAATTAGCAAGAATATATTTCTCATACATTGAAACTGTTTAAGCTGAACTGCAGAACTATCTAAACTGTAACTAAGTCAGGTATTTGCAAAATTTCAGTGAAATAAAGCAAGTGATTTTTTAACTTTTCAAGGTAATAGTGAGGAGCATGTGATTTTTTTTTTTATAAATGGACACTTTTTGAAGGATTCAAATGACAGAGAGGCCTCAAAATCAAACAGAACTAAAGCAAAGCATTAACGTACATGAAAAAAACACCTCGTAATGCAAGTGTTCAGGATTTGACAGAAAGCGGATAAAATCTATCAGAGATTAAAACAGACACAGAGTTGTAATACCAGATTGCCTGTGGCAAACTCTGGAAGCAGACTTGTTCACATGGAATGGGAATATAACATGAAGGTATGACAGGCCATGTTTTATTGGTCCATTAATACATGCCTCAGGTATGTTTCCAGGCAGGAGGCCACAGGCTGTTAATTGATATACTTTGCAATGTATAAGCCCTGAAACACCAAAAGCTATTCTGTGGTCAATTAGAGAAAATCAATCACAAAATTTCCATTTTAGGAAGATGCGACATATTCTAAAATATAAAATAAATAAGAAGAAATGGAGAGAGAGGACCATGTGATTTCTTTTGCCTCAGGAGTTATTAAGGAAAATAATAAAGCTGGAGTTCCTCAAACACAATAAGCCATACAGGAAATAAAATAAAATAAAGATATATAAATCAAACTTTTCTTGACCTACATTTTATTAAATTCAGGTAATCTGCAGAGATCCAGGCTGAGTTTAGGTAATTTTATTCTATTCTTTATTTAGCTTGAAAATGTTACAAATATTGCCTGTATATTGATGTCTGAAATGCAAAATTGCAAAGCTACTATATCTACACAATTCTGAGGTTTGTACTTGTAGTAGGAACAGAGTCTTGTAATTTATAGAAGTAATTCATCACAATACAGTTGAAAAGTAATTGTGAAGCCTGAGTCATGTTATGTGGGAAAACCAGCTGCAGTTTTCAAAAAAATCTCCCCTACCTCCCATGTCCAGAAATCCCAACCAGAGCCAGGGTTGCTTGAGGAAGTTTTTGCCAGAGCTGAACTCCCACATCAATGAATGAAAGCCTTGGTAGCAGATCTTCTTTTTTCTGGTTTATTCTTCTGCTGATAATTTTCATCTTAGAATGTTTAATTTTGCATATTTTTCCTTCATTATAGTTCAGAGATTTTATTTTCCTTCCACACAAATGAGAAATTGCTTTCTTCTCTTTGCCCTAGTGTCTCTTCTCTATGAAATTCAAATAAAATGATTGTTCTGCTTGCAACATTTGTGGCTTACAGGACCATCCTAAAGTGCAAAAGTTTTACATAAGAACCATCTCTAAGGGTAAAACCCTTTCAAAGGATTGAAAAATGTTATTCTGAGGATAAAAGAATAAGGGGAAAGACTCAGAGGTTCAGGGTGAAAGAAGTGGAAAAGGAAAGGATGATGAAACTACTATGGTCAGCATTAGATAAGAAACTTTACAAAAGATGTAGCAAACATGAGCAATAACCAGGAAATATCTGGTTATCAGGAGTTGCCCAAGGAGAAGTGTAAATAGACCAGATTCTCCAAAGGCAACAAAATGAAGAAAAAGTAATTCTACATATTAAGGGGGTGAAAGAACCCTCAATAAAATGCGAAACTTGAAAGATGGTCTCTGATCCTGTGGCCAGCCACACTGCTCTTGGTTAGCTCATAGTCTGTGAAAGTAAAAGCTGGAACAACAACAAAAGGTCTTTGAAAATTCTCTGGAGACCGTAAACTCTTATGAGTATGTCTGTCCATAGCAGTTGTCATTTGCACTAGAGAGAGCCATTGTTCAAGTGCATCCTTTGTTTGCATTTCCATACAGCTTTGTGTTTAGCTCTACATGCTTTCTAAGGTTTTTCTTCTTCCTCTTTAAATCACTATTTCAATCATGTTTTCTCTTCCAAATGTATTGTGGCATGTATTCTTCTCAGGTTAATGATTTTCTATAGGCTTTTTTCCTATATATTTAATGTTTCATGATTTACCTTTTTATTTTTCCCTCTATCCTTATGGATGTTTGTATTTTAGTGTTGTTTAGCATGAAGTGGAAAAGCCATTTATATAACATATATTTATTCTTTCAGACCATTTAAGTTAGTTAAGGCAGGAGTCACCATGTATTTTCAGAATTCCAAACTAAGCATTTCCTTTCAGTTCATCATCTTACATTCATTCAATTACACCTCTTTGTTTAGTTCTTCAGTCCATTTAAAATTAATGCAAATCTTTCAACCAAGATAGTTTAGATTAATTTTGAATGTAGAAATTTGTAAAACACTGCATTCCATTATTTACATTATGTTTGCAATGTTTCCCTCATTCTCTAATCTGGAAATCTTATCTATTCCTGCAATCTGATTTCTCAGGCATCTACCCTCTATACTCACAGTTAGCATAAACTCATTTTCCCTCTTTCCTGCTCTATCAACCTTCATTTCAATTTCATTGTCTGCCTTTGGCTAAGGTATATAATTTCTGGTGCATTTATTGTCTACATAATTTAGTAATTATATCTGAAAATAAGTGGTTTTGGTTTTCATTTTCTTGCAGTCCAAAACTGACTTTTTGTTGTTGTTGTTGTTGTTGTTTCCTTTGGTTTTCAGTTTTTGAAACCTAACCTAATATTATACTTCATTGAATAGAAGCTCTCTGGCACTGTAAATACTTCTGGTTTACAAAAACTCAAATACATTCCAAATTTATATATTTACTTTATTTCCTCTAGAAAAGATAAAACTATCATTTCTTTTGTTGTTCAGAGAAATTAAAAGGCATAATTAAATTCCATTTAGTTTAAATTATTTTACTTTGGTAAACTTTTTAAAAGAAAAAAATGTTAAATCAAGCTTTTACTAAATGTTTTTCATGATTTTAAATCCTTGTACAGTTGCTAAACTTAATACCCCAAAACTTATCATTTAGTAATGCACACTCAATTTATTTCTTAATTTTATATTTTAGTATGTAAATTTCCTTCATTTTTATATGATGGAAATATTCAAAGCTTTACTAGTGCAAAAGTTTGACACACTATTTCAGTTAAAATATCTGAAATTATTTGAGATAACTATTAATCCAGTAAATGAAAGTCTTACCAGTACTTTTTGCCAATATATAATATATAAAATGAAATGCATGCAAAGATTAGAAGACAAAAGATCATGTGAGTCTGCGTGAAGGGCTGTTAGACAAATCTGAGTGAGAAAGTTACTATTAAAAAAAAAATTCTCTTTTTCTAAGTGACATCGTTTCAGTGTATGTTACAAATAATTTTCTTGTTTGATGTACTGTACCTTTTTTCCCTTTTTTGAACTGATAGTTGCTACTACATTCTGTTTTAAACTGTGATACGATTTCCTAGTACAGCCTAGCAATGTTTCAGAATATGCCATTCCCTCATGGCTGCATTGGTAAATAGATTTCTAATAACTTTTAAATAGCAAAAGATCATTCAGGAAACAGATAAAATCAGTGTATGTCATGCAAAGGAGTCATCCTTGAAATAATTACAAAAAAAGTAATTATTAGTAATCTGATGTCTTGGTTGCTGCATGTCGTTTATTGTGATCTTAAAACAAGAACAATTAAATTAACAGAAGCTCCCTACTGATTTTGCCAACTATTTTACTGGGTTCTATATGATGAGTGAAAATTGAATGTCTATTATCCCCCAGCAAGACAGCATTTAAAACTTCAAAGGATAAATGTAATATGCTCATGGTTATCACAAAACAATAGATTCTATACAGCTCAAACAGGCAACACCTCAACAACTTTGTATTAGTAAGGTGCATCACAAAGGCATTAAACAGGACAGCTTTATGGGTCTGAGAGAAACTTTTCTTCCAAAGTCATTAATTATACTGAAGGGTTATGCAAGTATCATTTCAACTTTAAATATCTTTGAGCTTTCCAGTATCTTCCATTATCACCTTGATTTTAGGCTAGTTTGTTTATCGTTTTAACATGTATTGGGAGTATGTTGGTGGAAAAACTGTCAGCACAGATGTACTTTCTAAAAGTAAGAGCTGCAACAGATTACTGAAGCACATTTTAAGCCCTTGATCTAGCCAAAGTGACATTCAACAGCTGTTAGGTTGCAGATGTTCCACTTACATTTCCTGGTCAGCAGATAAAAAGATTGTTCTCCATTCCAGGGAAGAAGCACCACCTTTGTAACACCTATTACAGTAAAGCTTATTATGTCTCAATATCTCCTCAGAGTAGCTCAAGGACATACATTGCAGCAAACTGTGTGATCCAGATAATTAAGGATAACTTGGCAGCAGTTCATCTCCTGGAGGGTGGACTGAGAAATATCTATGTTGTGAGAGCTCCTAGCAATTAAGGAGTTTAGGATTTAAAGTCTTGCATAGATAACCTGATTCTTTTCATTTTATTCCACCCTGCATGGCTACTTCAGATCTTGAGTCCTTCTTTGCCGTTAGTCTGGTCATTTAGTCAGTGCAGGGCAGAACTTGGTGTCAAATACAGGCAAATAAGAAAACACCCTTGCTCCTCTGGCTGCTCTGCTCTGTAGGGCAAGGGAGAAGTTTTTCCTCTCTCTCTTATTATAAGGGATTTTTCTGACTATTTTTCTGACTGTAGCCTGACCACCCAAGGAAGCTTTGATGAATAGTGTTTCTATATATAGTTGTATCTGGAAAATTAAATAGACTCCTTTTAAACCATCCAAATGTCCAACCAACTACAGACCATGAACAAAGCAGGTTTTTAAAGAGAGCTGTGTTTCTTTAGTGACAAACTTGAGATCACTCTGCTAACCTATAAACTTTAAGGAGTATAATAAAAATGACAGCTCATTTTGTACAATATCAATCAGGAATCCCAAACATATTTTCCCTTTGTTGTGACTGTAACTAAATTAAACTGACTACTTAAAGTAATGGTACTATCTTAAGTTCAAGTACTTGTTTGGAAGTGATGCTGTGTGAATAATTAAGTATAAAAGAAAAATAAGCTGTATGGAAACCATTTTTCAGAACTAGATTGAAGTGATAATTTAACAAACAACCCTGGATCACCCCCAAAAAACCCAGCTGATGCATAAGACAGAGCTCAGGTGAGGCTCTTGTGTACAGAGCTGCAGAGAAGATGTGACAGCTGAACAGACTTCTTATCAATCCCTGATGTTGATGAGAGAATCCTTCAGAGCAGGAGCAGTCTGATATAAAAAGGATTCATTCACAAGGGGAAGACACAAGATTTTTGAATGGAGATACTCTAATTTCTGGTAGATGTTAACCAGTAAGTCCCTCTGAGGTGAAATATTTCAAAACACCAGAAACTTACTAAACTCTATTAACATCTTTATAAGGCAGCATTTTTCTGCTGTTAGCCCATCTTTTGCTTGTAACTGATATGTAGTGCATCTATAAAATATATATTTTGATGATCAAAATACTAATATTTGAAAGCTCAGTGCAGCTGCAAAGACCTTTTATTAAGCTTAAACTTGCAACACAAAAATTACATTAAACTCCTTAAATCCAATGCCAGATGTCCATACAATCACATTCTAATCCAACCCTATAATTTAATTATATTCCATTAACTATTTCCATCCAACTCCTATTTTGTCCAAGATGTCACATATGCCCTCAATAATAGCTGCAGTAACTCAAAACAGATATCAAGATATCTGACCATCAGAGAAAAAAGGATGTTGAGATAAAAGCTGCTCCCAGTAAGAAGAAGTGAAGGAAATTGATATGATATTTCCATCCTTGGACATCAGGCTTATTTCACTACTCACAGTTTCTCACTAAAAACTTTTGCTTCCAAAAGTGTCATGCTGCTTTAATATGATATAAATCATTCACTGTCTATTCTCTGTTCTCCAAACCTTGCTATTACTATCAGAACACCTTTTGGTAGATGCTGGTGTTGCAAATAGTAAATACACATACATAAACACATGCACTGAGAAACACACACCTTTTGGAGGATATAATTTCACAGAATCACAGAATGGGTCAGGCTGGAAGGCACCACAGTGGGTCATATGGCCCTGCCTCTAGCTCAGGCAGAGTCATCCCAGAGCACATGGCACAGGATTGTATCCAGATGGTCCTGGGATTTCTCCAGTGAAGGAGATTCCACAACTGCTCTGGGCAACCTGTTACAGTGCTCAGTCCAGCACAAGCCCTGTGCACAGGCTCTGCTGTGCCAGTGGTGGAGTGATGTGGTGCAGCACAAATGAGTAGTGGATACAACAATCAGTGAATTAGCGCAGCAGCTCAGTTCTCCTGGACTTAATCCAGTCTCCTCTTAAAAGGAAAAAAGCAAAAAAACAAATAAAACCCAACCCACCCCTCCCAAACCAAACCAAACCAGGAAAGAAAACCTTGCCCAAGAGCCAAACTTTTTTTCCATCAGTACAGTCTGCTGGTTTTAACTCTTTTAGTTGCAATTTGCCACTTACATTCAACATTAGAGTTATCTAAACAACAGGCTGCAACACAGCAAAGTATTAATAATTTCAGCAATATCAATTATTTTGAAGATTAAATATTTATCTAGGTTCTTGATTATTTCAAAGAAGCTGTGACTATGCAAGTGACACAAGCTTTGCTAATAATCCCTTTGGAATTGATTCCAATGACTATTTGCATAAAAACATAGTAATTCAGAAAGCTCTATATAACCACATTAAACAACTCATCCAATTTGGATGGGCAAAGTTAATTTAAGCTAAGGAACATAAAGCACTTGTAAGTATCTAAAAGAGAGAATTGATCAGCAGACCTGAACACATTTCACATTTATCAATAGCACATTGCTTTCTGAGCTGAATGTTTGGGAAATGAAGTAGTCATTTTATTAATTAGATCCAGTTCCTCTTCATGGCCATTGATTATCCTTTACTTAGAAAGAGAAAACACTAGATTGTTGCAAAAGAAATTCAGCAAGCAAATATCTCAATTTTATATATATAATCAATTACTCAGCGTGATTTTTCCCCTTGGACCTTCCACTTAATCTTATTTATACTCTTGTGGTGTTGTGCCTTGCTCTCAGATACCACACAATCAGATTTCATCATATATTTACCAACAAACCTTTCTTTAATCAAATCTGTCATGTGCACAAGTCCTCAGAAGATATTTCCAGTAATAAATGCTGTGCTTCCAGTGAGATTAGTTTTGTGCAGTGTGTAATAAACTGGTTTTATTGTGACTAGAAAAACAGCTTTACCAGAATTTTCAGTTTCAATGTCTTATCTCATTCATCAAACTCCTAGTGACAAAAGAAGAGGGGAAAAAATAATCAGGCAATCTTGAGGCATTTTCATTGTCACATGTTTCTGTCAGTCAAGGTAATCCTGTAGATAAGCAGGACAATAAGAACAGACACAACTTCTTTGTTCATTACTAATATCCACATTTTAGAGAGACCTCAGCACAGGTGGTACCATGTCAATTTTTGATTCCAGTCCCCACATGAACAACATAATTGCGATAGCTTTTCTATTCCCATTTTTTTTTCATAGCTGTATATATCATTCTAACATGGGCAGTCCACATAAATACACTGGACCATGGGTGTAGGAACCAAGTATGGTTTCTCTTGTTAAGAGCTCATTTTTCCTTGTTATTTCCTTTTGCAGGCACTATTAGAAATATTTATGTGCCTTTACATACCCAACCATGCTAGAAAACATGCAATATATTTTTTTTAAAAAATGGTTATCTCTATTTCATTGAAGCACTCTCTACAACTAAACTAGCCCAAAAAATGTAGACTCAACCTTAACAAAAACCTGTTTACCATAAACAGAAAGGCCTTTTTCTGTCATTTGCAAACACTAGCCTTTTGTAAGGAGTGGGAATATTCTTTGACATCCCAGTTAAAGTGGTGTATTTGATTTCTACTTTGAAAATCACTAGCAGTTTCAAACATGTTAAAATTTTAATAGATAGAGAGAACTGGAGAAACTATGAGGATAGAATGAAAGCAAACAGAAAATATGTCTTGCTTAGATGCTTTTATTCTGTTATACAACTTATAGATTTGCTCAAGTTGAAAAATTGATACAAGCTTCCCTGAACAGAGAGATGTCTATATAAAAATCACTTCTTGTAACATCTATTCAAAAGTTTTGTACAGATCTTCATTTTTTAGCATATGTTTTACTGAAAATATATTACATCTATTATATTTACAGAAAACCAAATATTTTAAAATCAATATTTATAACACTTTTAATATTTATGGTACCAAGTTTTTGTGAGCTGAAAGTCAAACAACTTAAATTATATTCAGTCTTGAAATATTAAATATATAAGAAGATTTGTAGTGAGGTTTCAGTTCTTTATGCATAGTTCAAGTATGAAATTGATGTAAAATCAGTGTGATGATTGACATTTACTGTAGATTTGTTCCACAGCACTTAGCTATCTTTCATCTTATTTTGGTGTTAAACCTGAACATAAGGCTGAAAAGCATGCAGAAAATATTAAATGGTGACTACCACTCCTGTCAATGGAGAAATATTAAATGAAAAGAAAAATGAAAAAAGAAAGTAAATAAAATAATTTTGCAAACCATTAAAATGAAATAATTATAATTTTTTCTCCTTGGGGCTTTCTGAATGCAATATAATTAAGAAATGATAGGTCATGAAATTTCATAAAATGCTTTGATTTTATTCCATGTGGCTGTTGGTTAGAATCCATAAACCCAAATCAGAAAGCACCATCCTCTTTGCTTTCAGTCTCAGCAAAGACAATTTCTAAGTAATCTCCTAAATCAGATTGAGACACAGCATAGTATTTTTCTTCTTCCTGTCCTGCAGTTCTTTTGTAGACAAAGATCTTCTTTCTCTTCAGATATCAATATAGCATCTTTCAGGGTGATAAAATTTTATTAAAAAGTAATTAAAATAAAAAACAGCAAACTGCATGCTTAGTGAAGTAGGGAATAAATCTTTTAATGATGATTTACATTTCTCATGTACGTTTTAGCTAGAATAATCCCAAAGTAGTTTAAACTATGCTTTTTAACATACTGGGATTTTCACACTAATGCATTGATTACGATTCCATAACTGAAGGCTGGAATTTATCCTCTTCCTTATGTATTAATTACATTGTGTGCCATCCCTAATCTTGCAGAATTTATTCTTTGACTAGAGAATGAGAAAATGTATTTGAAGTGGATTTTTCTGAATATTTTTGTGAACCTCATCCTTTTCCATTATTGTCAGTAATAGATTTAAAAAAAAAAAAAATTAATCTAAGCTATTAAAGTGAATTTTGTTTGTTTGTTTGTTTGTTTGTTTGTTTGTTTGTTTGTTTGTTTTGGTTTTTTTTTGTTTGTTTGTTTTTTTGTTTTTTTGTTTTTGTTTTTTGTTATGCTTGTATTTAGGACAGGGCAGTTCTTCAAGGCATTTTTAGGAGGCTGACCTTGTGATATCAGAAGATGCTTTTGCACTCTAATTTCATGCTACAGAATTAGAATAGAATTAAGTCAATGTTGGGAAGATTTCTTACTGTTTGAGTACAACAATTAAAAGAATACTTGCCATCAGGAAGTTTTTCCTAACATCTAACTTAAATGTACATTGCTGCAGTTCACGTCCATTACTTTCCATCTTATTGTCTAAGAAGTGAAACAGTTTATTCCATTTTTTTGGGGCAATGACTTTTCTGAGCCTGAGGGTCATTGTGTACATTCTTTAACAAAGTTTTTCAGCTATTCATAAGAACTCTGGCCCTTTTGTTCCTCTCTTCTTCAGTTCCTTGAACTGGCCACACAATACTCCAGCTGAAGTGTTTCTGTTTCTGAGTACACCCGATGCACCACCTTGAGCATCCTACAGGTAAAGTCCCAATTAATATCTGCTGAAAATGTCATGGTTTGGTTTGGTGTGTTTTGGTTTGGTTTGGTGTGGTTTGGTGTGGTTTGGTTTGGTTTGGTTTGGTTCAGCAGAATTATTTGTTAAAATCTCTGCCCAGTTCCCCCAGGCTGTAAGGATTAGTGGCATGCGGAATAGAAAATGGATAATGGGAAGAGCAGTCACCATGTGAAAAATAAAAAGTCAAACTTGACTTAGAATAGTGCTTGCAACCTGCACACCTTGTTGGGAAATGAAAAAAAACTTACATTGATTTGGCATCTGCTGCTATTTTTAAATTCCAAGCATGAGAGGTCATCTTTGATAAAGCATGATATTTTGTCTGATATTCAACCATGATAAATGATAAACCTCAGTGTTTTTTTCTTCATATTTTTTTTTCATAATTCTTTGTTCTTCATTCTTGCCCAAGTTAACGGTGCTGCAGCTGTCCCCATTGCACTTTTTCATTTCGTTCAGACAGTTTTTTCAACTTGCCTATGTAGTTTTCAATTTTAAACCTCACATATTTTATTTCCTTCAATGCCACTAGACAGCTGGGTCCTAAATGAAAATACAGAACAAAACTGCACATTGATAACTGGACCTTTAGTATGTTTCTTCAGTCTTACAACAGTGAGTAAGAACAGATGAAAAAATGGGTCATTTAGGTCCACTATGCCTGTGTGGTTAAAAAGTTTCATTGCATGCCTGATTACAAGTTTCCAAGGTCTTTAGGCAAATCTTTGGCGCAGCTGAACGTGGCAGTTGCACAATGTGATATGGTTTTATTTCAGAATACAGGAATAGGTTTCAATTTTAAAATGACTGTACAATAGCTCCCCTTACAAGGCAAGATGGCTTTTCTCCAGCAGTGAATCAGCACTATCTAGACAGTTAGGGATGGGAGAAGAAACAAAGAAAATTTCAGTATGTATCCTTGATATATTATTTAAAAATTGGTTGTGAGAACATTCTCTCTACTGTTGTAAATGACACAGGTACCCAGTATTTCAATCCCTCATCTTGATGTTTTCTGTTTCTTGTTTTGTCTGCCTCAGTTTTTCTCACACAGACTCACACTCTTGCACACACTCTGACACACTCACTCACACTCTTACATGCTCAGTTACATGTATGTTACTTGTATGTACTTGCTTTTCATTACTGACATTCATTTTGACCACCCTTTATGGTGAATAATTTATTGCATATGACATTCCAATTAGTAAACAATAAATTCAGTCCAAGAGAGAAAAGTAAATTACATTTTCTGTACCATTCTCATCTCTTCGCAAACCAGCAATAAGTCATCACTTAAGACACTGCGCTGGAAAAGATGCTGCAGGATGATGGATCACATTGTTAATCTGAGAGCAAATTGCAGTCACTTCTTTAATACATGGAGCCCAACTTTGTACAAAACCACACTTTTGAATTTGTGACTGACAGAATGAATGCAAATGCATAGAATACCTTATAAAGAGGTGTTATTTCTAAATTCGATTGAATTATGCAGAAAATTACAGCTGAGAAGCTGTCTGGGTAAACAGATCACAAATCTGAGTCAGTATGTTTCAATCATTAAAGCAGTTTGCAACTTTCCCAGGTCCTTCTAGACCTTTAAAAAAAACTTTCTAGGTTCAATTAAAAAGTTATTTCACCTCCTAAACTAGATTTGGCTCTATCATTGGTTTAATTTGAAAATGTTTGGTTCTTTTTTCAAAATATTACATTTTAGACTATCTCTGTGTACCAAAATAAGGCATTCATCTATCTAAGCTCTTAGCTATTGCAGTTGTAAATAGCATATTTTTCTGCCACATTTCAGTGTGTTTTAACGATAAGACTGATCCAAATAGGAACAAATGCGCTACCTGGATGTCAAGAAAGAGATCCTGCTATCTTCACACTTGAATGACATTTCTGCCTTCAAGTTCTCTTTCTTACTGCTCCTTGTTCCTCTAGACCAACCAAACTATAGTTTCATTTTATTTCATCATTTCCCTGCCAGGTAAGCCTTAGGGGAAATAATTGTTGCCTTTTTTCATGCGCTCTCTTTGCAGTGAGCTCACTGCCTTTGAATATGAGGGACAGTGCTGAAAACATAGGATAAGACAAACTCCCTTCATTTACCTTGAAAAAGCTTGTCTTCAGCCATCAGATACAGACTGCTGTGGATGATATTGTTCTGACAACTTGAAACATTGACCTGTGTTTTGATAGTCAAAACAATTGGGAAAACCAAAATCACATTTTCCTTACTTCAGAACAGCAAAGATGCCTCCACATTTCAGGCTGATTAATAAAATTTTACCATCTTAAAAAAAAATACTATTTTTTTCTTCATGTAGGTGCAGCTACATATCTTTGGAATTTTGAAAGTAAATTAATTTCTTTTAATTTTGTCTGAAAAACAAAAATATCTGATATGACTGTACTCAATCCAACCACAAAGTCATAAACTGCTGTATCTCATGCCTTGGCTCAGCAGGGCTCTGCTGCTCCTCAGTCACATCAGGCTCTGCAACTTGAATTGAAGTACCTTGAATTAACTTGAATTACCTCCTTGACAGCACTCTTTTAAGGGGCTGGACACATATGATTTTAAGAACACTGATATTTTGTTCTCCTCATTCATTCCCCCTTCATCTAATGTAAGATGCACTTTTTTCTAGTCTTTTTTTACAGAAAATGCACAGAAAATGTCTGGAAAATGGCAATTTCAGGCCTGCACTGTGCTGAAGTCAGAGGTACTGGACATTAAAAAATAGCTGATGGGGAAGACAACGCTTTCTTCAATCATGCAGGTGCTTCTGAGCAGGCTAGCACCTACTGAAGAGATGATTTCTTAACTTACCAAGGCTCTAGGAAGTATCACTTTCTATTAAGCAATTAATTTTACTTAGCCTGAATTGAAACATCAGTTTTCCAGTATGTTTTGGATTGTTGGAGGCATTGATAGATTTAATTTTCCCAAGCAGGAAGAAAAGAGAATCAAGTGAACTGTTTCAATTGTGATTTAGAATTAAAAGGTAGAAATTATCCCCTATAAAGTCACAGCTCTACTCTGAGTGTATTCCCTGTTCTTTCTCTTGTAATTCCCTACTGAATCAGACACAATACTGCAGTTGAGAAGTTGGTAAAATAAAAGATAAGGAATGAGTAAAAATCAATAGTCACCTTAGTTAAACTTTATATGAACTAATTTTATTTAAAAATTGCCTTTTCATTTTTCACATCATTTAATTTGGCATTATAGCAAACTTCTTTTGAATGCAAATTAAGTTAAAAATGCTTTCTGCTTTAACTTTAAATCCCTTGACTCTGCTCATCTTCATCATGCCTTTATCCTGTTAAAAAAATCTCTGCACATTACATTATTGCTTAATTATCCCACATTGAATTTTCATTGACAATCAAAAACTCAAAAATGCTGACATGCACTTACTTATAAACACAAAACCTCTTCTGTCCATTACATGTGGAACAAAATACAAATCATATAGGCATTTTTTTTGGATATTGTGGTCATATTTTAACCCTGGAAAAACAACCCAAAAAATGAAACCCCAAAATTTAAAATTTAGTCATATCCTGTTCTTGCACTTTCCAGAAGAAAAAAGGGATGCTATCAAATATTGTAATCAAAAGTAGCTGTGAGTCCAGCTGAAGCCATAGAACTATCAAGAATAGAACACCTCAAAGTCATTCCTCTCAACAAAACACTTATCATAAACAGGGAGTACTTTCAAAGGACTAGAGGACAGTTCTGCAATATAAAAGTCTGTACTTCCTCACAAATTATATGTGCATGTGTATTTATATATAGGTATTTCTGACTAGACAAAAATTATTATTTCGAATGTCTCAATTTATTAGACAGTGTCTGTTGTGGTTTAGTTTTTAAAAATATTAATTTATTATATGATCAGGCATAAATCTGAACTATACCATTGGATTACCTAAAAGTAAGTTAGTTTGGTCATGATTTTTCAATTCTGACATAAATTAAAAAGCTTAGCATTCAAAACTAATCTTGGTTAAAATTTGGTGTTCTAAACCAGTCCATTTACAGGTCTAAATTAGGCATTATATTTCTTATGGACAAAATAAAACTTTATTATGCATCACCAGGCTGAAAATATGGCTCACAACAGCTTAAGAAGGTTTCAGATAAATTTGATTGTTGCTTTATCCTGTTTTTCCCTTTCATAATTTAAATGCAACAATAAGAAAACAATTTATGCCATGATTAAATGTGTTAATAAATTAACTATAATAAAAAAAAGATTATCTATGATTTCCCTCCCCTTCAAATTTACCCTAATAATAATTTGTTTCATGGGAAAATCTGCTGAAACTGTGGCAGTCTAATAGAATTGCGGCAGGATGACCACAAGCATTAATCACCTGCTTTGCTCAGTTAAGTGTTAAAGACATTGCTTAGAGATCAGAAATGAACACATATTGTATAGAGCGTTGTACAGTCTGCAAGAATTAATCCTTTACTTTTTTGTCTTCTATTTTAATTGAGCACTTAGAGATAGTTTTGTATTTTTTGCTTTAACTGAGCACTTGCAAGTGGTGCTGATAAAGCCACAGTAAAACACAAATTTTAAAATTATAGATTTTGTCATTGAGGTATTTTTGCTATTTGCACCTAATTAATTAGTAATAGATATGGAAGCAGCATTCTGACCTAGTTATAAATCTCTGTAGGTACATGTATATTTATAGAATTCCTCGTTGACTAGATCATTAGACAGTGAGCAATAAATGAACTTTAAATGATTTAGTGGTGTTAGTTTCTTGTCAACTTTCTCAAATACCTCTGCTGAGCAGAAATATTTATAACACAAGTACAAAAAGTTAAGTAGAACTATCCTACAACATGTCCTGGTTTTAAATTTTGTACACCTTATTGACATTTTGAACTTGCAGCTCAATATGCTTTCTAGTGAACTTTTACCTGTGATGAGACTACTATTGATCCACACAACATCTAAAGCTGTTGTGATCTTTAAAAAGTCCTGTTTTTTGTATTTACCTTTCCTTCTTTAACACATATTAAATCCTTTTGTGTTGTCTGATGCACTAAACTCACCTAACTGTAATACCAGTCTTAGGACGGAGAAAGCTTTTCAGATATACTAACTGTTTAAATTTATGAGCACAGCTGGTGTTCCTTCCTTACCTCTTTACATTGCTTTCTTGTGGATTTTTCCCTGATAATATCTCACCCTAACATATCAGAAAAAAACCCTGAACGTTAATCACAAGACTACAGAGAAAGACACCTCCATGCTAGAAGCTTATGTCTTTTTACAAAGGTAAATCTTCAGATGAGTTGTATATGTACATGCATATCTATACAATTTTCTCTTGCAAACACCTGCAAACAGTTGAGTTTAATTAAACTGCAGCTGTTGCTGACTGAGAACAGACATTTACCAACAAATATGCTAACCTTACATTGTCTTTCTCTGTGCATATTTCTTTACTCCCAATTATCTGTTAACATTTTTCTTTAATGGTAGAAACATTTTGAAATATATGCTGTGTAATTAAAGTCTAAAAATCAAAGTGCTGTCTAAAGTGGCAGGCATGTGATGCAAGTAATGGTGCTCCCCAGATGAGGAGCTTAGAGACTAATGTATATGCAAATAATATCAGTTTACTGAGCACCTTAAAAGCCAAATTGCTCATCAGAAGACGTTTGAGGAAATGAAGAATATTCATAGATAATGTAATTCAAGCCCCTGAGTTATATGCCATCTTGGAATAGGATAAACTAGTAATTAGGCCATTTCCTAATAAGAGGAAGGATAAAAAAAGAATAAATAGAACTAAGAACAGAAATAGACAATACTGATACTGGAGACAAAATGTCACAGAAATTTAATTACTTTTATATTGTGCAAAAAAAGTTAAAGTCAGCTTGTCTGTACTGACAGTCAAGGACCGTCAATAACCAAGGAAATGTAAAGCTGGTTCCAACCATCCGTGGTCCATAGTTAAGTCTCTGGGAAGTCTTATTGCTGCTAAACTATGGAAAAGAAAGTTCCCCATCAGCTGGTTCATTTAATTGGCAGTAATCAAAAACTATTTTATACCCTGCATTTCCAAATTATCTCACATGGAAATTACCACTTTGTTGCACTTGCAGCCTAGATGCATTCTTCAATTTTGATAAATTATGTTTCTTCAAACATTGAGTGGTAACATATATAATGGAGATGTACAACATCCAAAGCAATCAGGAACTGCTAATACATGAAGTGGAAAGATACACAGAACCTGAGAAGCCATGCAACTTAGAATCAAAAAATTAATTTTTTTTTTAATAATTCCATTTAAGTTTCTGATACCTTTCAATAGATACGGATATGTAACAAACTGATATATGGAAATACAGACCTACCTTAGGAGATTCATAAAAACCCACAATTTTTTATACTATGATTTATTGCAAGACCGTAGAACTACTTTTCTCACTATATTTTAACTATCAGACTTATTTGTCAGTAGATCATATGAGAAAATAAAGAAGCATGTTCAGTTATTTCTGTGGCAGGCTTTCTCTTGCCATTTTATAAAGATGTAACTATTGCTTCACTGACATATCTGTAAGAGGAGACTGTATAATTAGTACCTTCCAATGAGTCCTCCATATCAATTCATACCATCTACCATGGGGTGCATTTTCATCACACTATGTATATATCTCTCTGGTACTGAGAGAAAAGAACAGGTTTGTAATTTGCATCAGATAAAAGGAGCCTATTCTAGAAAGTAATGGTAGATCAGCATAATCTGTTATATCTAAAACAGTATTTATGGCTGCTGCAAGAGCTCCTGGTTAACATTAAATTAATGTTTTCTGTTTCTTCCAGCAATCTGTCAGATGCAGCAGTCAGATCCACAGGCTGCCTGAGGAAGAGCATGGGAACTCAAATCCCACAGCGCAGTTTCCTAATCCCCATAACAAACACTGTCACTCCCTTCACTGAAATGTAGCAGAAGTTATTTCAGCCAATGTGATGGAGCAAAAGATTTGCTTTCCAGGAAGTTTTCCTAAACTTGTAAAATTGCTCAAGCCAAAATGGGGACTCTGCAAAAACATCTTACTTCTAGGCTAGAGGTTAAGGTCCTTGTGGATGTTCAGACATGGTTGGTATTGCCAGGAGGAGCAGGAACCTCTTAAGGTGCATTTGGAGCTCTCCTCTACTAAAACATTAGCCTGAGCTAGTGTTCTTCACATGTGAAACACCCTATTCCTATACTTGATTTTACCTGAAGTTTTTCAAAGTCATGGGTTTTTTTTGTCTCACTGGGAGTGTCATAACCTCTGGACTACAGGCAGGTGGACAGACGTATTTAGTTGCAATCTGCCTACATCCCTCTGCTGGAAGGATTTTGAGATTTGCTATTTCACAGTCAGAGCAAGATGGTCTAATTTAGAAGCTGCATCACTCCCTGGGGGGATTCTGGTCCCAGAGCTGTAATGTGAAATATATAATCAGCCCAATTAAGGCACAGTCCCCAAGATAGGGCAGAGGAAATTTTACCCTTCAGAATGAGAAAGGAACTAAACAAAATTCTTCTCCATAGTCAGAGCCAGTCTGCAGGACAAGATTACTGCATGCTAGAGGAGTGCTCAGCACAAGGTATGAGCTGCAGGACGAACAGTGCATCTGGGTATATAAAGAAATCACTAAAAAGCCTTCAAAAGAAGAAAACTTGTATCTTGGAGTTTTCAATAAATACTTCAGATAGAAAAAAATAAAAGAATGAGGAGGACACAAATATTTATAAGGTAAACATGAGGAAGTTACAATTTCCCAGTGCCACCTTCTTCCTTCTGGGTGTCTATGATGGACTGAAATCCTATTTTAATGCATCAAGGTTTCTCTTTGGTGGTGGTCCTAACCATACTTTATAAGAACCTAAAATACTGTACTGGTTTGTACAGTTACACTCCTTTTCATGTCACAATTTACAATTATCTAAAACATTAATGTTATAATTAATTTAGTATAGAAATCTAAAATTTTTTAGAAATGTCAACATTTACACTTACTTAAGCTTGATTTGGATCAAAAAACACACACAGCCACATTTCTGTAACTGCTTTATGAATTAGAGTCAAAGAATCTCCTGAGTTCGAAGGTGACCCATAAGTATCACCAAAGTCTAATTCCTGGCCCTGAAAGGACAGCCCCAAGAGTCACACTATTTTCCTGAGAACACTGTCCAAATTCTCCTTGAACTCTGGCAGGTTGGTGCTGTCCCAATGTCTTGGGGAGCTGTGCCAGTGCCCATCCACCTTCTGGGTAAAGAAACTTCTCCTGATATCCAACCTAAACCTGCCCTGACTCAGCTTCAGGCCACTGCCCTGAGTTCTGCCACTGTCACCAGAGAGCAGAGCTCAGTGCCTGTCACTCCTCTTCCCCTCACAGGGAAGTTGTGACTGCAGTGAGGTCTGCCCTCAGTCTCCTCCAGGCTGAACAGACCCAGTGCCCTCAGCCCCTCCTCATGTGTCTTCCTCTCCAGGTTGTTCATCTTCAGAGCTCTCCTTTGCATGCTTTCTAGTAACTCTACGTTTCTTCTGTTGTGGTCTCCAAAACTGCCCCTGGGACCTGAGGTGAGGCCACATCCAACCATTTAAGCACTCAACTGTCTTTAAGCACCAGTTTTCCTTCGAGGCCATGCAGCCACCTGCTTAATTCTCACTGGATCAAGCAGAAGCTCTGCACATGCCCAGATACTTTGTAGAACAGTTTTGAGATTCTGTAATTCCTTTAGTACTTTGAAAAATTAGGGACTCAAAATAATTACCTTAGTATTCAGAGCAGCAGTGCTCCCTCTGCCCCAGGTGTAAGACATTTCTCTGTTCCTACAAGTGGTCTGTCCTTGGAGGTTTGCTCTTGTACTTGTCAGTGATTCAGCTCTCTAGTGCTGTGTGCTGGAGCATGTTCTGTGGTTCTTATTAGAATCCCATTTCCCCTTCTCTCAGGGATGAACTCTCAAAGGAAAGTGGTTTCTGTTGGGTTTTTTTTTATTATTTTATTATTTTATTATTTTATTTTGTTGGTTTTTTTTTTTTTTTTTGCCTAAATACTTCAAATTAAATCAGTAAGACTCTCCACTTAGCTTAAGCTTGATTTGGACCAAAAAAATAAAGATTAAATTAGTTCCTACATAATGAGCCTGTTCTTTGGCACATTGAGGCATCATACTGAGGTTTTTATGTATGTTGACCCAACATACACATTTTAGAAGTAATTCTCAATTTTCAAATTTCATTAACCAAACACTTTAATAAGAGTAAACCATGAAATAACATTAGAAAATAGATTTTTTGGTCATTCTCAACTTTTGACACCTGGTTTTACCTTTTCCTTCTTTGATCTACTATAATTTACCTAATAAACCAAATTCATGGAGTATTTTTTTTTTCAGAAACACTAGATGTTTCAAATTTTACATATTTTACATCTAGCTTTTGATAGCTAGAGAGCTCATTAGCAGTTACTTCTTGTGGTGAATACAATACCACCTGAGAGTATAAGACCTCCCTAATTCACAAGTTCACGTTCTTTTAAGAGGTTGCTTAACCTTTAAGTCAACTGCAGCATATTAAAATTAAGCTGTTTTCAGCAGATAACAGATTATTCAGTTGTATTGGAATTTCCAGGTTATGCAGTTTCATTGGAATGCAACTGTCTAAAATATTGCCAGGCATGAACTTCTAATAGTTAAAAGTCTGTGCAAATGCTTCAAAACATAAGAGTTGAATGTGTTTTGAATGAGATGCAATCTTTGAAGGGAAATACCTCATCATTGTTTTGACTACTGTAATGCAAATAATCAGCATAATATCTGGAATTAATAATAGTATTCCAGACAGCAAAAGAAATGAGCAGGAATTGCTTTTGTTTTTAATTCACAAATGTAATTTGTGAAAGGTGGTAGACTGACAAGTCTGGGAACCTAACAGCTAATGGAAATGCAAGTTCTCTAAATCACTGAATATATCTTTGTGAAAAATTTCTTTGGCAGGGCAAAAATCCCAAGGTTTGAAGTTTTCCTGCAACTTAGAAATGATTGATAATACTGGGTTTGAGTTTTTCACAAAAACATTTGGCAGACTTTTTCTCTTAATGTGTAAATTTCTGTCTATGAAAAAGTTGTGTATACCAGTTACTTGAATTATTTTGTTTTCTGGAAAGCTCTATATGACAGAAAAAATTCTATTTCCTTGACTGGTCTTCTGACACCTAATAGAAGTATTTTCTATTTTATTTGTTAAAAATATCACCACTAGAGTTTAACTCAGCTTTCGCTCTTAGTGAAAATACTCTAAGTATTTTGTCTCATATTTATGCCAGCGGAAAGAGTGCTACTATCCTCATTTATTTGAAGATTAGTTACATTACTGTATAAATTTTTGTATAGTTGATTTTTTAAAAATTGTATTACTTGTGGTTACTTAGCTATTTTCCAAAATTTATCTGTGTAGTCACATTGTCTTGCAAGTGAAGTGAAACTCCTCTGCTTGAAAAGAGAAATCAATAATTGATGTAAATTCACACAAAGATATTTAAACCATCACATACACATTTTTCTTTTTGTTTCAAAATTTTACTACTGGTAAATATTAAATTTAAAATTAGTGCTCTTCAAAATTTTTGCATGATGGCCATTTCCATGAAGGTTTCAAGACTGTTCAGTTTGCTCTTTGATCACATTCATGCCAACTACAGCAGAGAGTTGTAATGTCAAAAACCTGTCTTCTGAGAAGCTGTGCAGGTAACATTTACAGCAGATATCACAAAATTTTCAGACAGAAGGGAATAAATATATCTATCCTTTGTGAGCACTGTATTTCTAATGTGAAAATTTTATGTGATGGAGTCCAGAAACAGATGGAATTAATAAATTTGAACTGCAACACAATCTTAAATAAAGAATTTTAAATGAAATAATCTTAATACATTTTTCTTTTCAATACTTTCATTGCATCAGACAGCTAAAACAGCAATGAGTGATGGTGATCAACTCTTTTGTTAAGCATTTATTTTTAAAAAAATGGTATAGCACAGAATCAGAAGCGAACTTTTTTCCTAAGCCTGAGACTGGTATTGCTCAATGTTGTCTGAAAGTTTCTGATTTTTTACTGAAATAGAAACTAAGCTATTGACAATAACAATGAAATCCTTTTTTTTTGAATCACTTTTCATTCATTGAACTTTAAAAATAATAGTAAATATCTTTCACTGCATAAGTCTTGTGAGAAAGTTTTGACTCAGATTTAGCACCCATAAATTCAGTGTCATTGCTCCCTTTGGACCAAAGTCAATATTTTGCTAATGAAAAACATTACACTAATAAAATGAGCACCTGTTAAACTTTTTTACAAAAAAATGCAAATTTATTTTAAAAAGAAACATAAGGATTTTTACCATAAATATTTTTGGTACTTAGACACAGATTTACATTAATATGCACTTGAAAACTGAACAAAGTGGAAGCCTTGGTGTTATTTCAGGGGAAGTAATTGAATTCAGCAAAATTGCTAATAGATGACAGCATAGTAATAAATAAATATTTTGCTCACTAGTAAATACGTATATTAAGGACAATCTAGCAGAGATTGTGAGATTACTTCTGCGTTAAGAGACTCTTTTTGTTCTGTCAAGGAAAGAACAGTTCTGATGACTTGGTGAGAACTGAAATAGAAAATGTTAGAGAGGCAACTAAGTTGTGGGCCTCCTGGATAAAAATCTCTCTGCCTCATCATTTGATGATTTTGCAAATCATCTGGGGAACTAGAAATCAACAAACTGGCAGATTTAGCTACATGTTTCCTTAAGCATACTGCTTCCCAATGGACTTATAAAAAGAAAACAACTAATGTAGAAATTATTCACTAGAAAAAGTACTTAAACCAAGACTGACTGTAGTCTTAGACAGAAGGCAAGTGAGGAGTCTGCATCCTCATAGGTGCAAAAAGGGAGTGAGGAAGGAGGGAAATTTGGGGTTCCACATCAAGCTAGTCCTTACTGAACTGAGCAGAGAAAGCAGTTAACATCACTCAGACCTCATGCCTAAATTAAAATTTTATTTCAGAATCTCCAAACAAATTTACCAGCTGTCTCAACTTTATCAAATTAAATGATCTGGAGGCAAACACTAGGCAATATTTTTGCTCTGAAATGCATCCAGTGTCATGTGCCTGCCTGGAAAGAGATTTTAATCCAGGTGCATAAAATGCATAATTTTTGTAATCTGCTCTGAAAATACACCTGTGGATAAGCTGTGTGTAGTATTTTCTGCTCCTGCAGTTCTCATCAATTGCAGACATAATGGAGGTGGACTGAGAGAGATGAAGTTTCTACCCTATAAAAAGGTATGCATATAGAGAAGTCAGGACCTTATTGTCTGCCTTAGCATAAAATTCAGCTGAAAGGATTGAAATGTTTGTCAAGTAGCAGTAGCTGCTCAAAATGATAAAAAAAACCCCAAAACATTTTCCTTTTTGGAACTGAGCACCTTAGTTCAGTTTAAGTTTTGCACACCAGACAATATTTCACTAGCTAGAACCATAAGCACAGCACTAAATAATGTTAGAATGTATTATTAACAATAGTTCGATTGCTTACATATATCTTAATAACCTTGAAAAAAAATCTTTACTTCTAAAACAACTTAATTGATTTTTTACTTTTCTGTAGATAAATGTTTCACCAGTCTCAATACATCTCCTATTACAATTCACTGCATATACACCATATATTTTTGTTGCTCTCCCATAGTTCAAAATATATTAATTACTACCAACACATTAACAGGGTTGCTTACAAAAAGCTCATTTAACTGTCATTATCACACATTACAGTTACATGGATCTAGAAAGACTGCAGAATACCCAACCTCTTCCAGTTGTACAAAGTGTAATCTTGCAAAACTGCAACTATGATCTTTGAAAAAGGCTCATGTTTTCCTCAGTAGAAAAGACCATCAAATATGAAATAGTAAATCTTGCTATGAAGCTTAGCTGGACTTGCAGGTGCATCTAGGAATGCAAACATCTGGAAATCTGAGGTTGCTTTAGTTGAGTCTGACACCCCTTACCTGGCTCATGCAATGCCAGGCTGTATTTATACTTGACCGTGATGTTCTTAAACTATTCACCTTTCAGAATATCAATGAGGATGTGCAGCATGGACAGTATCAGACAATTATCATTCGCTCTGTTGACAGGAAATTGCCATTCAAGATTTTCTGTTTGTTGGTTTCTCTGCCACTTATTTTTAAGCAGGTCTTGGGAAGACAGATAAACTAAATATGACCAGTTTTGATTTACACTTTCCTGTCTTTTTTTCAATCATTAAAGCTTATAAAACATTCTTTGATCCTGGATAGGAAAATGTTGTAAAAGTACAAGGTAGAATACTATGTTTAGTTCAGGTGGGATTTGTGAGCTTGTGCACTTACAGTCCTAAGATCAGCAGTTCATTTCTTCCCTGTGAAGATAACGTTCTAAGGACTTTTGATACACAGGTGTTTGACATGCAATATACATTTCTGCTTTGGTCAAAGAAGAATGTCTCTTCAGTTCCCTCATTTAGCCTTTACTTTTAAAAGCTTAGGTTAATACAGTATCCCTAGAAGCCTTCTAAACGAAATAAATTATCTATCTCCTGGATAGCCTAATAATCATCTAAAAGCATCAATTCACTTTTTGTTTAACTTTTACTTTTTAAAGGAAGATGTATTGTGTGTTTTCAATTCAAACATACAATATAATTTACAATGTCAGTAAATCTAGATGAATAATAAAATATATAAGTATTTTTGATCTACTCTAATTTGAGGGTTAGGTTAGGTTTTCTAATGAGGTAGAAGCTACTAGAAGCCACTGCAAGCACTGGTGTCCAGGGTTTTTTGCTTTTCAAGGAAAAATAGCATGTCCTTTGGTTTCGGCTCTTGGAAATCCTTTCTCTATGACAGGGACTCCCAACAACCGCTTTTCCTGAATCTATTGCAGTTGGAATATCTCTCCCAGGCATATCAAGTCTGCCATTGTGATCTCCTTTACCCACATCATTCCCTAGTCCAGTTCTGCCTGAACCATAAAAAGTCCTTGGCAAAGGAGGAGTTTGTAGTCCTTTGTTTCAAATCTTACAGTATTACATCTTCATTTACTTCTTTATAACACAATTTTTCACAGTTGCTTTGGGTTTTTTTTTTTTTCCTTATTTTGGTGGTGGGTTTTTGTAGTTTATTTTGGGGTTTTATTTTGGTTTGGTGTTTTTAGCAGGAAAATAAGCCATTAAAAATCTAAATCTCATAAAATAAGGTTGGTCAATTCTGTTGTGGCTTATTTCCAAGAATTTCTTCTGTGGTATACAACAAGGATACATTTGTTTTACTAGAAACAAGTGGGTAGTCCAAGTATAGTAGCTGAGACATCATTGGAAATGATGATCTTAAAAAGTCAACAAAGTGGATTTATGCTGGGATATTTAGTTACATTGTAGTACTATTGGCTATGGTAATAGTTCTCCTTATGACTTTAATCTTCACAATGAGACACCACAGTTAAAGCTGAAAATTTTAATAGTGCTGGCCCAAGAAACATCATCAATTTTGAGCATATGGAGTAGGACTAACAGTCTTCCTCCTTTCCTATTTTTTTTTAAATTTTTTAAGTCTAACTGTCCATTGATTACCTTAAAGATTATGGGGATAACTTATGCATGAAATACTCTAAGTGGAATTATGGATAGTGAAAGAATCAGCTTGAAGAGGTTTGGGGAAGTCAGAGGAGTAGCTATCCATCTCAAGGACACACATTTTCTGAAGGATATAAGTGCAAGCATAGCTGACAGTTATTTTTCTCAGAATACTTGATGCAAAAAAATTCTCATGTCAGTTTTCATAAAATGCAAAAAAATAGCTAAATAGATAAATAGAGCTATTGTCATATGAGTAACAGTCCCAAACACTTGGGGTTATGCATTACTATAACAATGCCAGGTGACCCAATGATACAGTCTTGTATGCTGAGAAATGAAATGGTGATTGGCAAAAATGAGTGAACTAGGGTTTTTGGGGGGGAGGAGAAATACTCTGGAAGTCAAAAGTCAATGCAGCTTGAGGTCATATAGCATTTTTCTCTTAGACAAATTAAAATGAAGACTATTTCCCAAGGACCATTTATAGTTTTCTCAGTAGGATCTAAAATGCAGTAACTTTTCTTACCATAAAACATAATGTTAGAAGTGATTCAGTGAAAGAAACTTTTTATATCCTCATACTACCAAAAAGACCTCAGCCAGCATTACTTTCAGTTGGTACTTTTTCAAATCTGCCTGGTGCTGCATATTTCAGGCTTGTGACACAGTTACCTACAATGCTTTTCAGCACAAAAAGGAAGTTAAAACCTTTTCAGATTCTGTATTCACAAAGGGTTTAATGTATTACTGTAGTGTTAGTAACCAAGCCCAAAATAGATCTTTATAAGTCTTTTTTGTTTCTTTCTCATCTGGAAGCATTTAACTTCCCAAAGTGCAAAATTTTCTAAGTCACATTTGTTAGAGTTCACACTTGTGTTATAACATATAAAATCAACAATGGGTGGAAAGCATTGCTCTGCAAACTTCCTGCTGGCCAGACTGTCATTAGCTAACCTCAAACATGTTTACACTTTTCTCTGCACTTAGATGGTTCCTGAATGAAAATATGCTGATCAAATTGCCACATAATCAGTAAAGTCCTGATGGTGTGGAGCCCTCCTGGACCATTAAAAGCAAACAAACATCACACGCATCAAAATCAAAGCATTCTTTCAGTTATCTTAGCTATAAGAATATCTGCCAAAGTAAATCAATAACAGCCTGAAAACATCAGGCACTACTAACACAAAAAAAAAAAAAAAAAAAAAAAAAAAAAAAAAAAAAGCAGAAGAGCTCCCACTCCACCCCAGTCAACAGCTTAATAGTTGAAACTTAGAATAGGTGGCTTCTGTGGACCCAAGTTCATTAAGTTCATTACCCTGACTGTTTCAGTCTGACAAAGGGATTTAAGTCCAGTTTGTCACCCTCCTGAGAGCCTGCTGTTGCCATTAGACAAAAACACAGTCCAAGGTAAATCTTCCACTCCCTCCAGCTGACATTATTCCATTTGGTATAAATAATTAAATGAAGGAGGACTTGAATTTTACTTTCTCACATGATTGCTCTAACCACCAGGCTATAGAGTCAATCTCTCTTCCCCTTTTTTTTTTACACAGCTTAATTAAAATTTAATTGTTTACACAAAGTGAAAGAGTTTTAATAGGAGAGAAATTCTGAGAGACAATTCCCAGTAAGCCAATACCTGGGAGACTTGCCCGAGAAACGGGAAGTCTACCACCACCTCCTAGTTTCAAATCAAGGAATAAAACCTGCCTTGTGGGGTAGGCAAGAGCCCCTTCGAATTTTGAAAAATTAAACATTACCCGTCATTATTCATTACGTTTTTGTGCGAAAAGAGTAGCGTGGCTTAGACACCAAACTGCAGGAAATTGCCATCAGTTTCAAGTCCTAACTGGCGTAAAGGGAATTGCAGACTCCTGGTGGGGCATCATGTCTGTTTTCAGAACTTACAATCATTTATTTTTTGTTCAGCTCTTTGCCTTCTGCACACCTTATCTTGAGGCACACAGTGCAGGACATGCTCATAAAGCATGCAGACACCTGAGCCAGAATGCCTGATGCTGTGAGGTGGAGTGATGATTGCGAGGCACAGAACCAGGGCAGACACAACCATTTCTGATTCATAAATACGTCTTCAATATATTTGCATGGAAGAATCCTTTGAATTATTATTCCTCAAAGTATTCCTCGAATTAAGTTTGAATTCTGGGGCAGAGGGCAATACCAGTGGGAATAAAGCTGTGTTATGCGATATTTTCCAATTTAGATTGATTGTTCTGTGGGACACTTTAGTAGAGTTGCTACTCAGCTGCTCAGGATGCTTTTGAGATATGGAAAACAAATCCCTGAAAGCTTGCAAACACTCTGTTGTTTGCCCCTTAGGCACATCTGGCAGAGAGACTGCTGCTGCTGACATGAACTCTCAGGTCTGATCTCACTGCTCCCAGGATGAAACAGTTAGGTAAATCTGATGTGAGGCATCAGGAGTCAGCTTGAAGCACAAAGAGAAATTGTCCTTTTTTTGGTGAAATATTTCTATGAAGTGAGACCAGAAAAGTAACCTCATAGGGATTGGATGGTATTTTTTACAGTAGGAACCAGTGAGCTGTCTTTCCCCCTCCCACCACTCTTATCCTTTCTTTTTTTTCTTTGACAAGGTCTGTAAAAGTGTCAACTAATCTCAGAAAGTAGCACACAGAACACTCATTCAAAAAGGTCAGAAGGTCCACACAACACTTTTGTGTTAATATTATTCATATGCTTCATTTTCTCAAGCTATTTCCTAAATCCTCCTTTGAATGTTCTCTTTTCTCATTCTTTCACTAAGCCAAAAGGTACACAATAACTCGGGTATTTCAAATACAAGAAAAAAGTGCATGGTATCATTTACATGATTTGGAAAGTCTGTTGACCTGTGAAGTAAAATGAAGTGAGTGCTGGAAAAAAAACCCCAAAACACAAAGAATCTCTCAAACCACCAAAGGACATATGTTGTGACACTTAATCTAACTGATGTTTTTTCTTGAATTCCAGTCTGGTCCCCAATTAGTTCACAGGAGGGCATGCCCTGTACAAAGTCCTAATCCAATAATTTTAGGAAGCCTTAGTTTCATTCCACTTGTGACCTTAGTCCAGTTTCATGAGTTTTTCCTCAAATTTTCAGATATTTTTGAGCTTACCAAAGAAAAATCTGAAACCACACGAAGAATCCAACATAAGAGAATATAATATCTCTGAACCTTTCTTACTCAGTTCTTTCAAGCTTACTGTACTGAAAAAGACCAATCTACTTTTCACATAATTCCAGCCGACTTTATGGCAATTGACTGCTATTATATTCTTGTGAGAGCTTCCTCTAAACTCGGCACTCTAGTCTTGTCCAATAAATCATTCCTCATTTCAGGTGTTTTGAGGTCAAATCCTCAAGATTGGCCTCAATCTATTCTGTCATTTTACCCAGAAATCCTGACCAGAAGTACCTTACTCAAGTTCTTGACTGTCACAGACAAGATATTCAAGAATCATTTTGAGCTATTCCAAGTCTATGGAAGCTGTGTATGAATAATTTGCTGACAGGTCATCATTTTGCAGAGCCTCCCACCTGATAAAAACCAGCCCATTCATTCCAGTTACAAAGAAGCTTTCTTGCAATTTAGGGAGCAGAGGGCCCACATTTTCTTCCTTACCAAGTGCCCAATGTCTGACTGTATTTAGCTTTTGCTGTCTGAAAACTCATTCTTAAGAAGAGAATTGGGCCTCCAGTGAAGCAGAAAGATGCATTGCTTGACATGTCTATTGACCCAAAAGCTGGAAGAAGGTTCCTGCATATCTTGCAGATTTGCCAGGTTTAGCAGTAGGTTTTCTGTACAAGTCTGTTTCACCTCACCTACTTTGTTTTCCCTACAAAACCAAGGGGTTTAGGAGCAACGTATCAAAATCTATAAGATATACTGGTATCTCTTGTCCTAAATGACACCTTATTTTTGTCTCCCTTTTTTAACTGTAGGTTGGATGGCAGATCTCAGAGATGCCCCAGCATATTTTCAGCACTTTTCCTGAATATCCCTGTGCTTCTGGCACAGCAATACAAGACTGCTAGTGGTAACCCTGAAATACAGCCATTGCTAGCTGAGGTGCTTAGAATGCTTTGAGAAAAACTCTCCTTGACCCTTTCCAATCTCCACCTCTCCCCAGGAATGATTGATTGGGATCCCAACTCCTTGGTTGAATTGCTGAAATAATATTGTATTGAAAGAATGCAATATCTTCCTTGTTCTCCTTAGCAGTACTAACTAGCTGACAATACTTTCTGCATTTACCTCAACAATATGAACTGTTTCAACCATCACAGGTAAGGCTAATTATTCCTGCACAGCTTATCTTACATCACCTTCAGATCTTTCCTTGTAGATTGCACACTTACAGTAATTACTGGATACAATTACAGAAATACTGGATGAAAATATTTATTAGGTCTAAGAAACCTCATCAAATTGAGAAAAAGGAAAGCATAAACCATAGGCTTCCTGAATCAAAATAAATAGGAAATTTTGATTGGTAGAAAGAGGTACAAAACTGAGTTGATATGAAAAAAAAAAGTCAGTATCTCTGGCAATCCTCCACCAGCACAGAGGAAACAAAAAGTAATTCATTTCACAGTGCTTTTTCCCTCTCACACTTTTTTCTAGATCTTCCTCTTCTCACCTCAGGCCTCAAATCAATCTCTTGCCTTTCAGCACTCTACACACACGCACACACATACACTATACATTCCTTCAGGGCAGTGCACAATTCCCTTACCTGTTTTGACAAGAAATGCACATTGAGTCACATGCCAGAGGCCATAGTTACACAAAAGTCACAGGTCAATAAAGATCACTTACGTTTCCTATGAGCTTTTTCATCCTCTTTTTTTCCCTCTGGGAGCCAGGGCCTCAGAAAGGAAAGAAAGAAATGTCAAGGGCCCCTTTGCCAACTGCTTTAAAAAAAAACCCAAAAAACAAACCAAACCCACCACTGGATGCCCCCTCTTCGTTGCCTTAAGGAAAGTGACCTTTTTCTCTTGACCTCCTTTGCCTTGAAGGAGTTCTTCATCCCTTCAAGAAGTTGGTCACTGACTTATCTCTCTCCCCTGGTAATGTACAAGAAAGAAGAAAAGATTAGTCAGTATTCTTTTAAAACTATCTTTTACAAGGAAGCCAATAAAATGATCTACATTGTATCACAGTTCAACATATCTGACATCTGTTCTGTAATAAAATTCACTTCATACATATGCTTCTTCAAGCTTATACATATGCTCCCCACAAGCATCCCCCAGCTGCTCTTCTGAGACATTTTGTAACATATCTATAGCATTATGCTAGAAGTATTTAAGTAGGTATTCTGTCTTTTGTCTGTAATACAGTGACTACCCTAAGCCATTCCACTTGTTAAAGGGAGTAACGCAAACTACTCTAGGGATGCTTGGATATCATCCTAAATTGCTCATTTTCTCCAGGACTGAATTTCAGGGGCAGTGTTCATTGTTCTCTTTTAGACTTGGAAGTAATCATGTTCCATTCACACAAATTCTTGTGATAAATGGAATTATTGCTCAACAAAATGAGTATATGATTCACCAAATCTTAAACAGAATAAAACACTAAAAACAGAAATGGGTCAAAAGTTACGATTTTGCCTTTGACTGTGAGGGTTATACATTCTGAATACCAGATATCAGTAATGCAAATCATTAGAAAATGCAGGTAACACAGTAGCTAACCTTTCATTCAATCTTTGAACACAAAAGGTTCTCTTCATTATCATGTTGAACTGGATCAGCAGTTTCTGAAGCACTCTGTCCAGGTTTTTCAGCTGTGATGTAATTTCCTCTTCAGAAGGCGTATCAAAGCACATGACCTTGATTTATTCAACAAGAAACTGCAACAGAAGATACACTGCAGAGATATCTCCAATGCACTCCAGCTGCAAATGAACACAGAGGTATCCAGATGTAAAGATACTGAAGTGCCTACAGTGTAATCCATTAAATTAATTAATTTATTAAATAAATATATTAAATAAAATAATCTATTAAATTTCATATAATTTTGGAAGGCATATCAGGACCCCAACATAAAAAATACCAGAAAGGTACCTAATTATCACACATAAAAAATTTTGGTGAATAAAGATAGCTACAACCAGCACAGACTGCTTATTTCTCCTCATATCAAACTCCCAATGTGACATAAACCAGCTAAAAGTTAACTTGAACACTTCACATCATACCACAACATAAAACATTTAATGTGGCTGCTACCTAAAAGGATTTTCTGGGAATTCTACTGTGATGTCTTAGATCCGACTTTCCACCTCCCTGAGAACAGGAATATGTGGTACAATCATGGCATATCTGTTGGCATGTATCTCTTTATTAGCTTTCAGATTTCAGGACAATCCACAGAATTTAATTTTTCTAGTATTGAAATGGAGATATGTCAAACAATTGTCTGAGCCTAGAATAGTAGTCTTCTCCTGCTGGAGATCTGAACAAGGTGAAGACAGAGAAATCTATGATATTTTCCAATAGCTCTTGACAGGTTCAGTAGTGCTAGCAGGCAACAGCAGCCTGAGGAGACACCACCGGGAAGCCTGCTGAAGCATTCATCCAGAGAAAAATAATTTCTTCCAGGAAAAAAAAACTCTCTTGTTTTGAGAATGTGTTGGGTTTTTTTTGGTTTTTTGTTTTTTGTTTTTTTTTTGTCATTCCAGTATGTGATCTGATAATGCAAGTAAATTTGTGGACATTATAGAAGGTTTTTGAAAATAAGTATACAAAATTAAAGAGGACATGCAACAGCTATCCAGCAACCTTGTATACCAACATTCGGAATGAAACACATTCCAGCAAATCAGAACATGTCTGAGCACACTGGGGGGTTTTTCATACTGAACCAGGATAATTTCTTAAGAGGGAAAATTCTTATTCAATAGAAGTTCTAATTATATTTTGGAATGGTGTCTTGGCTTATGAATCTTATGATGGTATTGTATTTGGTAAACTATCTCCTAAATACTGGATTTATAATCCTATGTCTATTAACTGTTTTTCAAATTTCCTGAGGTTACATGATTATACAGAAGACAGACAATCTCAAAAAAAGCATTGTGCTTCAGGAATCATAGAATCATCAAGGTGCAGAGACACCTTTAACACCATCAAGTCCAAGTCTCATCCCAGCACTACCGCTGTAACCCTCAACCACTAAACCTCATTAACCAGTGCCGTATCCAAATGTCTTTTAAACACCTCTAGGGATAGTGATTCCACAACTTCCCTGGGCAACCTATTCCAATGCCTGACCATCCTAACATATATATGAATTATATCTACTATATCTAATACCTAATCTGGATTTTCCCTGTCATTTCCTCTGGTCCTCTCACTGAAGGCACAGCAGAAGAGAACAGCCCCCACCTCACTCTGAGCATCTTTCAGAGAGTTGTGAAGAACAATGAGCTTCCCTTTTCTCCTCTCAAGACTAAAGAAAACCAACTCCCTCAGCCCTACCTCATAAGACAAGTTTTCAACACCTTCCATGATCCTTGCTGCCTTTTGCTGGACATGCTCCAGCACCTCAACACCCTTTTTAAAGGGGCCCTGGATACAGGGCTGTAGGTGTAGCCTCACCAGTGCCCAGTGCAGGGGGATAGTCACTGCCCTGGTCCTGCTGGTCACACTATTGCTGATCCAGGCCAGGATGTCATTGGCCTTCTTGGCCACCTGGGCATATGCTAAGCTGGCTGTCAACCAGTACCAGTTCTTGTCTGCTGAACAGCTCTCAAGCCTCTCCTCTCCAAGCCGGTAGCACAGCATGGATTTGTTGCTACCTAAGTACAGGACCTGACATTTCACCTTGTTGCAGTTGTCCCCAGCCCAACAATGGAGTCTCCCTGTAGAGCCTTCCCAGCCTCAAGCAGAACAATATTCTATCCAGCTTGGTGCTGCCTGCAAATTCACCCATGTTCAGGACTGGCCCCAAAATTGAGCTGCTAGTAACCAGCTGCCAGATGGATTTAGCTCCATTCGCCACAACTCTCTGGGCCCAGCCATCCATGCAGTTTTTAACTCATTCAAGGCTTCACCCATCCAAGCTGAGAGCAGACAGTTTTTCTAGGAGGAAATGTTCAAGTCAAATTTTCTCTTAATTAGTAGTCTTTGTTAAGACTGAGTTTATTGAAGAAGAACATCTGAAACTGCATCACATCCAGCTCTGCAAACCAGCGTCTTGGATTTCACTCTCACATGGAGCAATAAGATAAGAACTTGAGTATGTCCAAAAAATTTACAGGGTCAAAAAGTTAAGGAATATATTAAAGCAGCTTACTTCCAATAGCCTTGTAGTTTGAGCAAATAAAGTTTTAATACTCACCCATTTGAGACATTTATTTACTTATTTTGTAGAAAAAGAAAGGAAAAACAGAAAAGAAAAAGTCTTCAGACAATGAAGATGTTTTCTTCAGGGCTGCAGGAACAGGCAGCTATAGTTAGGTTCTGTCTTCCAGAACCCAGGCAACCTTGCCTGTTACTGTTAAATATGCTCCCCATTGTACTACCAAAAATCCGGAGTAACTCAATTGATCGCAGTTATAAATTAATGCATGTGAGGTCAGATGGGTGACCAATAGGTCTCTAAACTATCCTTTATTTGAAAGGTAAGAAAATAATTCCTTAAAATGTTCTCATTCGCTTCTGGATCAATTGAACAAAGCCACTTAGTATTGTTTGTGCATTTTTTGACCAGGGAAAAGAAAACTGAAATAAGGTAATATATTTGGAAGTTATTATTCCTAAAAAAAATTAAAATAATAATTTTTGTAAGCACCATCAGTGGAAATCACTATATAATAAAAATCTCTAGAGTAGCACCTCACACAAACTTAGTTTTGATTTATAGCACCATAATAGTTACATCTTGTTGGAAGGATTTTTTCAAGAAATATAATTTATTTTCAAGGCCTCCCTATATTAGCCCATAAGTTACAATGCCTCACAAATTCAGGATTAATCTTTTTCAAGAGATGTGTGGAAAGAGGTCAGAGAGTGGAAGTGACACTGCCTATTACGACAATTCTATTTTCATTATATAAGAACTGCCCCTGATGCACTAGAATATGGAATATAATTGTTAAATTTACATATTTAATTATATAAGCACTAGTTGCTAAGTCTGTAATGCACATAGCATAATCTTTAATAGAAATATTTAATCACAATACATGCTTTGCTAGGATCCAGATACAGAACTGAACTACTGAGGTCAAATTGATCAAACTAATTGCTCCCTGAGAGGTACACCTGAGAAGTTGTCCTTACTTACCATGCTTAACTTTGTCTTCAAGGGTTTTTGATTTAGGACCAATTGGAATAGACAAAAGTGTATTTAAGAACCCAAAGGGTTATACATTGTTTTAAATGAGAAATGTGTCAAACACTTGCAATCCCTTGATCCTATCATTTTATATTTCATAAGGAAGGGATCCCTTTTGAGAAGGATTTATGTGTCCCAACATATTTGGAAATGTTCTTTGACAGAACAAATTCTTTGAGGACATAAATCAAAACTACAGCTGCTCCCCTAAAAGCTGTCAGTGATAATAGCATCAGAAATTGGATTAAATAAGTCCTGTCAAGAGACAGACAGTATGTCCATTTCCACATTCAAAACACATACAAATTGTCAGAGAAACCTTTATTCCAAGAGTAGGAAAGAGACAATGAGGAAGTATAGCAATGATTTTCAGCATACAGAAGCCCAGCTGTGGAGCTTACAAAAAAAAGAACTCCTTTTGCTTTGTGTAAACCTGACTGAACTTCTTCAAATAACATATGCATAAAACCCTAACATATTCTAAAGTAGTATGAATAAAATCTAGCTGTGTTTCATCCAAGAATGAGTAGGACAAACACAATCATTTGCTCCAAAACCAGTGGTATGGAAAAGGAGAAATGATTTGACACAAAAGGGATAAATATGTAACTTGGGATTTCCAGGTGACAATTTGGTTTGGCTCCCTCCTGCTGTACTTTTTTTTTTTTCACTTTTCAGGAAAGGGAATCTAGCAGTGATTTGTACTTATTTACTTTGAAAGGAAAAATGTTGAAGCCTAAACAGACAATATTAGATTAAGGTTAATTTTATTCCCTTTAGTTTCACAGTTGAACTTACTGCTACATCAGTTGCACTGTGAATCAACTTTACAGATATTTCTCAGTACTGTTGAAAACTGCAACAGCACTCCCATGGCTGACACACATGTGGCCATTACCCATCAGCTTTATCCTTCTTCTTATCTTGACTCATCCTATTTATACAAGAAGCAAAAATTTTTGGGAAAAATTGTGCTCTGATTTATAGTAAAGTGAGACATAGGCTTATTTACATGATGTATTGCCACATTTCCTTATATTTCTAGTTAGTTTGTGAAAGCATTGTGGCCATAATAATAGAACAGATTACTATTATAATATATTTAAACCACCAAAATCTAACCATCAGCCACAGCTAAGGAATCTGTGTCCTGTGGTTTGCATTCAGGGTTGGGCCCATGTCATATGGGTTTATAGGGCATGTTTGTCTCTCTGCTCACCCAGCTACCCAGACAGAGTTGGACATGCTGCTCCTGGAGCTGATTTCATTCCTGTAAGGACTGGGCTCTGCACTCCACACTGCTGCTACTGCTGAGCTCCATTGTAGAACTACAGCTAAGCCCTTTGGACCCTTCTCAGTTAGCAAAACACCCATGCCCATGTCATGCACCTAAGGGGCTCCTGCCCCTTCTCCCATCGTCTCCTCTCTCAGAAGATAGCTGTTTACACCTGGGAAGGATTCTTGCCTAGGGCTAACTGCCTCTGCACTACAAATAATTTTGCCTGTGTTGAGGAACCTGCTCTGCTCTTCCAAGATAAAAGAAACAAGCATCAAACACACTTGCAGAAAGTGTTTGTGATCTGTATGATATTTATAGCAGAGACAACTTTGCTCTAAGTTTTGGGATTATAAAAAAAGTTTAAAAAAAAAAAAAAAAAAAAGACAGAGAGAGAAATTTACACCTTTATTTGTTTAGAATTTATCAGAATATATAAAGTCAGGAGGATGAAATAGATTGTTATCCTTAGCTATGATGTATGCTTCAGGCTCAGAATCAGACAGTTGATAAAACAGTTATTTCTGAACACATGGACTATCCAAATTCTACCTTATATCTTCAGGGTCACAAACCAAATGTGCATTTGTTGCACAAACAGAGATTCATTATTCTGACTGAAACAAACAGGATTACTTGTTTACCAATTCAAAAGTAATCTGGTTTTTTATTTACCAATATATTACATTGCTGTGCAAAGAATTATCTTTCCATTGTTTATATGCCTCACTATTTAAGAGGATTATTATTGTAGAATAATCATCTTGCTTTAATTACCAAGAGGAGCCCACATCATTTTATTAATTTTAGGATTTATGCCAAGTTGGAAACAGAATGTAAAACACAGACTCAGTCAGTAGCTGACAGCAGCTTTTTTAACACTTCTACAAAATCTTTATTGTGAGAAGAAACCTCCCCCCCCCAAAAAAAAAAAAAAAAACCCAACCAAAAAACCCCCAAAAAACCAAAAGAAAACCCACCCAAAACCCCAAAACCCAGAAGAACACCAAAAAAACCCACCAACCCAAAACTAGAGGCAGAAAATGAATATATATATATTTAAGTAACTCAAGAACTCTCAGCAAACGAAGTGAACACATTCTTCTAGAGTGCATACCTGAGGCACACAAATGCATAGACATCTTTCCTTGATTACTAAGGAGACAAAGCACATCCCTGGATTAGTGGCTGGGATGGTTTGCTTTGCCCAGAGCAGGAAGCAGGAGCACAGCCAGCCCACACGCAGCTCAGTCAATCTTCACCAGCTTCAGAATCTAGGAGGAGCAGACCAACTTCAGCAGCCCTCAGGAAACAGCACTGACTAAGTTAATGCTGATTGCCAGCACCTCCCGGAGCAGTTTTAGCAAACACACTTCTTTTACTAATCCTTCAACTTATCTTTTTCAGGAGGTGGTTTCTTTATCTAGGAGAGGGGGTTCTCGTTCTGAGCCTGGCTTAGCTCAGGACGTCGCCTTCTCCTCTGGAGCATTTCCTGCAGCTGGTGCTGTGTCCTGCTCCCTGCATTTTTGTCACCAGCCATGGCATCAGCAGGGACCAAAGGCAAACTCTAAACAACAGCGACTGTGGCTAATGGGCATATTAATTCAATTGCTAAGAAAGTAGGTGTCCGTTACTATTGCTTTTAAAAATAATAGGTATTACCATCTATAAGCAGAAATCAATCTATTAACTCAAATGACAGCATCGTCTTATAGTCATTTAAAGATGCAAAAGCTAATGAGCATAAAGACTCAGAATCTTGAAAAAACCCTATTTTCTTTCTTTTGTTCTTGTTGTTCTTTCTTTTACAGGTTGTTTTATCTGTATTCCTCAACCATTAGATGTTTAGAAGGCATTGTAAAATTCAGAATTGATGACTTGTCCTCTTTCTCTTTCATAAGATATTGTGGACCTGCACCAGACAGCATTTCAGTGGCTTACTAAATTCTAGAATCTCCATTTCTGCAAGGTGACTCTGAAGAATTGATGTAAATGCATATATCTTCAAAAAGAAAAGCATTAAAAAAGTAATATTTTTTGATCTGTATTTAGAGTCCCTGTCTAAGACTGTCTTCTTCTGTTGTGTTATATATACAGAAAAAGAAAATGTAAGGACAAACATCAAACATTTAATTTTTTTTTAATATTTTTTTTTTTATTTTAATGTTTGGTTGAACTCCAACCCTGTCAGCTTTGGAAAGTCTACCAAGCAAGTCTGGACTAACTAAAGTTTAAAATGAGTTTAAATGAGTTTGGTGTTAGATAGTGCAACCTCTTGTTTTATACCCTCAAATTCCAGTTTTCTTTTAAAATTTGCAACAAATTTATTAAATTGGAAGCAACAAGAGTTTTTCTAGATGAAGAAATTATCTTTTAAAAATGAGAAATAGTGGTGTTGTAATGTCAAATCCCATAATAACCTTCAGAGTCAACTAAGTACTTTTAGCTAAATATGAAACCTGATTATACTTTTTTAGACAATATTTTCCTCAACTTTTGCTTGTGCTCATTGATTTGATATTTTATAGTTCCTTATGATTTCTGACTGCTGGAATTTGTATATGTGATATATTTACAAAGAAAAAAGAATTGAAACATTTTTTTTTCTGATTAGATGAAAGTAGTATATGATCTTTGCAAAGAGATAGAGGATTTGGAATTGATAATTCAAAGCATCTTAATTTTGATGGTGTAAGAGAAGGTCACCTTCATAACTCTGATTCAGTCCCTGAAAATATCTTATTCTGGCAAAATCTGTTTAGTAGTAATCAAGCAAACCCAATCCTAATGAAGAGAGCTGAGCAAATAATTCACACTGAATAATTTACTCAAACTTTGTTTCAGGTTCTGGAGTATAAATGAGCAGTTTCCTTGAATTTTATTTATTCAGAAATAATGTATATTATTTTTATCTGCATACACTTACTGGGAATTTGATCTATTTGATTTAAATAAGCTAAGTCAAGGAGCTAAACTACAGTTCATTTCATAATTTTTTTCTCATTCTCCAAATTAAAATAAAATAATCCAGAATAATGATTATTATATTACAGGGAGTTGTCAAGAGCATTGCTTCACTTTGAGTCAATATCTATAAGCCACCTTCAACATATTGGAGAAAAAGTCTTGCCTGTGTTCCCAACTGCATTTGGAACCTCTACTCATCCCTCTGTCCCAGTGATGATATTGGTGCTAAAAAGCCTAAAGATGTACCAAGTTATACAAGTGACTTCTACTCACCCATTTATCTGCCTTATAGATTTGGCTTTCTTGCACCAAGAGGTACAAAACTGACAATTATTTAAATATTGTTCTGAAATAATAGTTATTGAACATCATTACCTCTTTCTCCTACAGAGAATTTTATGGGTTGTTTAACTAAAGGCAGAGGGAAGACTTTATTAAAATTGATGGATCTTTTCTATACGTGTCAAACTGATTTCATGTGACAAGACACTGAGCCACAAATCAACATTTAATGTTCATTGTCTGAAATGTTAAAGGGCCAAGTTTACCTATGGTTAAAGGCAACTCCACTCCTCCCCATCCCCAATTCTTCTTAAATTATGTATAATTTTTTTTCTAGAAAAATATTTAATGAAAATTCCAGGAAATCAAACAGCACCAGAATGCACACTTAAAGAACTGAAAGTAGAGAAGATTTTCAAGTGACTATAATGTCACCTTTCCCTAGTCATAATGAAATGGAATTCACATGTGCAAAATACTGAGCTCTATTCAATAAAGAACCCCAAAGATAAGGCTTCTGTTGTCTTGACCGAGACCTTGGAATCGTAATGAGGTTCTCCAAACAAGATAGAAATAAAATCTACCACCAACCTGATGTAGAAATCAGGCTGAGAAAACTTTACAGTCACTTTGTATTGTATTTAGATTTTTGTCTTTAGTATTTTTTCCTTTGAAATACCGCAGTTTTGTTATTCAAGCAAAACACATAACAAAAATTAAATAGTAAAAAATGATCCATTCAGAACACTTTACTCATTAGGGCTTTATATAACAACCTTTTCTTTTTCCCTTTTTTTTCTTTTTTTTTCTTCAATTTGCTTTTTTTTAAAAAATGCATATATTTTATTTGTCTTAACTCTACAAGACTCATTATCCAAGCAAAAAAAGCAGATTAATTCCTAAAACTCAGTTTTAAATTTCTCTTTGGAAGTTTGATTGAATTCCAGTCTGAAAATTCACCTTATGATATTTTATTTTAGAGGTATTATTCAACTTCAGAAAATCCTGTAGCAGTTTCAGCTTGGGGCCTCTGTTGGGAGACTAGTCTTATTTAAAAGCACAGGAGTAATAATTGTGTAATCTGGGACCCATTTCCTGTTCTGCTTCAGATTTTCTGGGCAATCACTTATCTCCTTTCAGGCCCAATCTGATGAAGTGAGCTATGGAACACTTCCTGCGGGACTCAATCTGCATATCATTATACTGCACACAGAAAATGGGCAAAATAAACACTACCTCTCAGATAAGATGTAAACATTCATTAAATGTTTTAAATTGCTGCAAGATTCTCAACATACAAAATATTATAGAAGTTATTTTAATATTTAATGTTCAATACAGTTTGGGAAGTTGTTTTATTTCCTCTTTCCCAATCACTTTACATAAGAAGTCCCTTCAGCTATTCATAAAGCGATTGCAAATCCACATGGCAAAACATGTAGTTGAATTTGTCATAAAAGTTGAAAACATTGTGGATGCTGCCTTCTCTGTAATCCTGTTCTCTAATACAAGAAAAATACATAAACCTTGTTAAGCCTGCAGGGACTGTATATTCCTTGTCCTTGCTAAAGAAACAAGAAGCTGAAGAACAATTGCCCATGGAATGGTTTCTAAGCAAAGTTTTGTTTCAGTTTTTAACTTTGATTTTTGATGTTTGTTTTTCCATTTTTTTTAATAATTCAGAGAAAATTATTTAAATTTTATAAAAATAATAATTTAATTTTTTACTAAAATATATTTTCATCATTTTATATGTTCTCTGAAAAGGCACTAAAGACATCAGGAGCCTAATAGAGCTACCTTATCCCCAGGAAAGTCATTTTCATTTACTTTTCTACTAAGTAGAGACCTTTCCTTGGATAAATATCAACAGTGAAACATAGGAAACTGTATACAAAACCCACAGATTTCTTCTTCTTTCATATTCAATTTTTAAAGCTCTACTAACCAGAAATGTAGTTGATGATCACAAAATTTATGAGATAAATCATCTACCATGAAAAAATCAATGAAGTGACACAGAAAGGTATTGTAATGAGATTTTTAAATGTTTTAAATATTCAAACTACAAAGTTTCTGTGCAGTTGGGGTTTTTTGAGGGTGTTTTTGTTCATATATGTTCAGTGCCAATTTGTTCAATACTTCATGCTTTTGAAAAATATTTTCACTGACCTAACTTTGGGTTGGGAGAAAAGGCAGTTACTGTGGAGCTAGACACCCCTAACAATACATATATTTTGGTTTAATTTTAAATAAAACTGACAGGTCTCCAGGCAAAGCATTTCAAGGCTGATTTCTGCAATACAGTACTGTAACTCCTCACCAAGGGTTCCTAAGGCTTACAGTAAATTCGTGCATCCATAGAAAGTCTGGTCAAAATAAAATATTGCTTTAAGCTACATAACACCAAGAAATGCTTCCTGAAATTTTGTCAATGAAATGTGCTCCATGGAAGAATACTTGAAAAATACCACAGTGCTTTGCCAAATTTCCCTTAGCTACTGATGAACATCTGAGGTGTGGGTCACAGTGATTATGCTGTGTATAGGGAAAGACAATAACAGCAAAATAATTGAAAATTAGTTTTCTGATAGAGGGCCACCCTCCACTCTGATAGAGTCACTTTCAAGGCAGTGAAACTGCAGGGCAATCAAAGGACCCATGTAAAATGGATAGTGTGGAAAACACGGTGTTTTCAAAGACCTTTGCAACTGGATGTCAACTGCAGTTTCATCATCGCCGGGACCTGCAGCCATCAAAGCCAGTTCAGACGTGTTTGCAGCTCCCAGAAGTGATGGGAACTGAAAACAGAGTCTGACCCAGTACCTAAGAGCTGCTTTTGTTATTTGGCACTATTCACGATGGACATGGTAATGAGGCAAAAAATAAAGCTTCACACTGCAAGCAAAACATTTGGGGTGCTTGTCTAATCAATGACTCAACTGCATCCATTAAAAGGGCCAGTGCCCTCTGGGAACATTCAGATGTGGTGAGATATTATTTTGTTTCAGAAGTCAAGGAGGCATTTTCTGTTTTCTCTGTGGAGCACGAGAGGAATTTGCAGAAGTTCACTAACAATAGTACGTGTGTTGCTTTCTCTGTCCTGAACACTTGTTTTTACCATTTTGCTTTCAGATAGCAGAGTCAAGCCCAGCTGGGAGATAGGCAGGGAGTCAAAGAGAGGAAAAGGGATCCCTGGAGGGTTAGTGATGTTCAAGCAGATGGGGGAGGAGGGAAGAGAGAGTGAGAGCAGATGGGAGGGGGAAAGAGACCTGAAGCAGAACAGATGTGGGGGTGGGAGGGGGCTAATTTTAGTTAAAGACAAAAGAGGACAAATATGAATTTAATTTGTATTTACATTAAGAATCTTCTTTTTCCCATAAGCACACATTTTGTGTCTTATACTAGAAGAAAGTTTGAACAGCCTGCAAAACATAAAAGACAGACCAAACATCAATGTCACTTGAGCAAGCACTAGAAAGTGAAGAGGCTGTGCAAGAATTTCTCAACCATGAGGTTTTGTCTCTAAAAAGCTGGAAAGTGAAGGTTCCCACTTGTTCTGTATTCCACTGCAAAAAACACACGTTTGGAAAGATATGCAGCAGCAAAACAATAAAGAGGAGACTTATCTATGTGGATGAAGAGCAGATCTTTGAATTTCCTGAATTGAAGAGGAATAATAATAAAATTTGAGCTATTGGGCCATGAGTGAATTGCATGCAGGTCTACCCTAAATAAATAAGAAAAAGGTATAACCTATGTTTGCATGCAGAACATTTTCATTTCCTGTGAAGGCACTCTCTATACTCTGTCCTGTTCTATATTTTGAAGTTGAATTTTGTTGTTGTGCTTCCTGGCAGGGTGTGTAGGTTTTGAGTGAAGGCTGACTGGGAATGCTGCAGCTGAAAGTTAATTAGCGTGTTGGCAAGCTGTCAGCCAGACTTTTGTCTGTTTGCTTTTCGTATAGAAATGAATGAGAGTGGATTCCAGAGGTGTCTGAGTACAATTAAGCATCTCACTCTCTAAAATAAATATTTTATATTACTGCATTCTTTAGGAATCAGCCAGAATGTATCCATTGATGGTATTTTCTGCTGATATCCTTAAAAGTAAATATATGTAAGCAGGTAGTGAAGATGTAGTTTAATTGCATCTGTTTGGTAGAGCATGAAGGGCCAGATTCTGTGTTCATTTAAACACAGAATATAATTTTGTGTAATCCAAAAACCTGCTTCAGGCTTGTAGAGGAATATTTGGGATCAGGTTCTGGTCCAGATTAATTTGGCCAAATTTAGTTGCTGATTATACAGCAGATAGGTCTACTTAAAATGTTAAGAAATGATTTTCAATTCTATGATGAAAAACCTAGAAATCTTGGAATATAATGTGCACCCACTAATAAATCTTCACCCACAGTATTTATTAAGCGTGTGATGGCTGGATTTCACAGCCCAGAATAAAAGTGAGAAGCCTGCAGTGTGTACAGAAGGAAAAAAAGGAGAGCTAAAGGGGTACTAGAGAATGGCAACCTTGATTCAGACTGGATGCCATTCCCATGGGCACCCTGCCTATAAATGAGTTTCACCTGACCAGGGAACAAAGAACAATTTTGCCATGTGCAGAAAAGGAAGTGCATCAGCTCCAGGAATCACAAAATTATATCTGTCTTTCCTTGCCTCTAGGAGAATATATTCACCTTGGGCATTCAGGTATGCTTCAGGTATGCCACAAGAGTGCATATATAACCCACCCCCCCAACAGGAAATGACTGAAAAGCAAAGATTGTGCTGCAGCCAACAATCTAGGCCTAGTGCTGCTTGTCTTGCAACCAAGATCCCCAAAAATCTGACGTGTCCAGCCACAAGTGAGGCTCTGGAAACTCCCCTTTCTACCACTGCCCCAGAGGAGATGGGGGCCTACAGATGACAGGCTGAGTATCTCTGAGTAGGATTAGATTGTCCTGAACTCATTTTATGGTCCCCTGAAGGAGCAAGCACAGATGATACAGGCAAGAAAAATCTGCTGCAGACTGGAATATTATTTGGAAAAACCATAGAATACATTTCCAAACAAACCTGACCATCTGTTAAACAGATTTCTAAGGCCCGAGTCCCTGGTGCTGCAGGTCAGACAATACACAAGACCCCAAAAAAGGAATTTCCAATTCCTCAAAATGACCAGTAGTATTCAACGGGTTTTTTCCACCTTTTTAATATTATAAACTTATTTTCTACAATAAAGTTGCCAAACTTCATGAAACTTGCAACAAAGAAAGTCACAGAAACATCTAGGCACAAAGAATTTGTGTCCTCTTGGGTGCAGTTGTCCTCTCTTACTCTTTGCTTAGCTGGTTTGTGACTTAGCATGGAGTCTGAGCTCTGTGCTCGTTGCTTTCTGAATTCCATTTCTGCTTTGTTTTGAAGTTCAGCGTGAAAATACTGGCTCCGAACTTTCTCAGGTTGTCACTAGCTTTTATCTGAAGAAGGAAGGCTCCCTCGTGCCCTCATCAGTATACACATGTGTGAAGTTTAGAGTATTAGTTTATATATTTTTAGAAAGGATGTAAACTATTTGGAATAGAAATAGATCCCAAGAGATCGCATATAACCCACAAGGATTCATATTAATCCCTAACCCACTAATCCTGCAGTTTTGATGGCTTAAAAGCCGACTACTTTAGAATTCTTTGTGTCTGTATCCCCAGCTGGTCCTTAATTGTTTCTCTTCTATATTTATGCATACTCCAGATCATGTGTTGGTATACAATGTCATTATCACAAATTGATTTAAATCTGTCCGGCTCCAAGTCTCAGAATCCATCAGCATAAAGCAAAGCATTTATTTCCTGTTCATCACACAATAGTGCTGAAGCAGTCATGCCTTCCAAGCTACAAAACACATCAGCACATAAATTAGTAAGTGCAATTTATGAGAACAGATTAATAACAAGAATATTTCTAGCAGCATTGTATTAAAGAGGAATGTTTAAGTCAGGGCAGCTTGTCCCTCCAGATTGTCAGTCATTTTCAATCACAGTAAGAAGAATCTAAAGCAATTTACGTAAATATAGGAGTTTCTTTGTTCGAGCCTTTTTTTAAACAAATGTTGCCAAGGTAGAAATTATGCCAAATGAGAACTGGTTAGGCTCTGCCAATTTGCCTCAGCTGACCCCAAACCATAAGCTTCAAAGAGCATTGAAATAAAGAGACTATTGTTAATGTTGCTGAGCTGTCCAGAGGGTCCTAAAGAGACCTCTGTTATCTTTTATAAACACCAAGAAGATCTAATCCAAGTGCCAAAAGAGAGGCAGGTTATCTTCATTACAGGGATGAAGGAGTGAGCACGTAACAGCCTGTAGGATTAATACCGCTCAAAATAAAAGTTACAGGGTACTTTTTGACATAAGCACCCTGTTAAAACGTGTTTCACCTCAAGTTTAAAGCCCATTAATCTTGTGAAGTGCTGGAAATCTACAGTCTGTGTCACTTAGCTGGCATGAAGCACAAACTGCTCAGCAAAGCTGCTGAAATTCTGACCTACAATAAGCTTGTGAATGAGATATGGACAGCCTTAGCAGCTTGCTACTTTTGGTAGCTGCCATTACCAACTCATTTCCTCTTTTCCTCTCTCTCAGTTATTGATTTGGCAGTGTGTATTTTTTCTCTAGTCACCTGCAAAGGTAGAGGTATCCATATGAAATAGAACAGCAGTGGTTAAAGTCAGTGTGTTTGCCCTTTAGGAGAGATATCTTCATTAGAGATTTCTCTGATCTTATCCTTGGCTGTGCACCCCAGTTTGTTAACATCTGGAAGCTTGATGATTTCAGCCTGAGATTTCTTGTGGGAAGCTCTACAGAATTGGCAAGGCTTCCTGGCACCAAGCACTTGGCTCCTAAATATTTAGAACATCATGGCCTGGACACCTCATGTGCAAAAATAAGGAGGATCAGAAAGCATCCAATCATGAGCCCTCCTGGGGACCTACTGTCCACTTCAACTACAAAACTGATTTCTACCCTTTCCAAACTCCTCTTAATAGATCAGTGGTCTCTGTTTTGCCTGTAGACATCCCCTAACACCCTCACCCAAGACACACCAGCAAAAAATGACAGATGACATGACAATCTGACAAAGGTCTTGCCTAAAATGCAGAACATTCAACATTGGACCCAGATTTGAACAAGAACATCAGGAAGGTGCACTTGCCAGGAAGGGCTAAAAAGGACCAAATACCAACCTGTGCAGGAGTGACTTTTGAATAACCCCTCTAAATAGAGCACCTCTTCCAGAGACCCAGTGCTTGGCAAGGGCAAGCTTGACCACGCAGTGCCCTCCCCTTTCCACTCCCTACTTCACCCCATTTCCACTGCAAACACTTCTCTGCTCTGGGTGTTCTGGGGAGATCAGCTTTGTTTTGAGAGGGACATCGAGAACAGGGCACTCAGAAAAATTCTATTTATATTATATTACTTCTGCACACAAAACCTGAGAACAATTTATATGGCAGACAGCTTACTATGCCTAGGAAATGCTGCAGCAATACCAGCTTTCCCATATTCTCTTGTAAGGCCACTCCTGTCAGAACCTGTTTGCAGGTTGCTGTGGGTTGCAGGGGCTGCCTGACGCTCGGCTCTGCAGAATGAAACACCTCAGAGTGCGACCTCCCTGGTGCCCTCAGACAAGCCAACCAAACAATTCAGGTCAAGAAAAATCAGAGAAGGGAATCAAGGGAAAAGGAAATAGAAACAGAAAACAGTCATTGATACTAGAGCTCACACAATAAAATTTGTAATAGCTTGACCCAGGTAACCAGGCAGAGTGTTTTAACAACTTTTTTTTCTCTTCACCAGCAGGTTTACATGGATGATGCAAGAAAAGAAAGGACTGTGAGTAGATGATGAGAGATGAATTGTTTCTTAGTGCTGGTGAAGTCCCTGAATTTTATTAAACGAGTGGGTTTGATTATGTGGTATTTCCCCATTTTGCTATTTTTATACCATGAGCCTTATTTTTCATATTTAGCTCAGTCCTTTCTATCATTTAGTGTATGTGGATATTTTTCCTTTACCAGGAAAGATCTTGAAACTTGAATATTTGGATGGAAAAATATATTCAAATCATAAATTAGACAGGAATCTTTTTGATCATTTGCTTAAGAGAAATACATCTAAATATTGAAATGCAACGACTCATTGAAGTCGCACGTGTAGGAACATTACCAAGGAGCTGAATGCTTGCTCAAGTTCATATTTCAGCTTATGAGCACTCATGAATCAACCTTAGAATTTTGTTTTCATTGCTGCTTGTACTGTCAATGTTTTAATTCCTCACAAAGTTCAAATTACTGGAAACACTTTTTGATGAAACATCCCCAAGGCTTATAGTAAGTGAAAATCAGTATTTGGAAAAGCTAGTGTATGCAATCATCCCATTAAAGCATGACGGAAAAGCAGCATTTTTCCTGCTTGTCCTTTGCTATCAGTTTGCTTATTGTAACAGCTCTTTTATCTCTGTCTGTATTTTATACAGACACTATACTCTGTAGTGCTTTTTTCTCAGTGGCATCACATAAATCAATACCTTTTATGTTTGTTCTTGCCTTGATATGTATTTGTAAATCCTATTACCATGCAGACTGGAGAGAAAAACACACACCAGAATTAGTCAAATTAATATTTTATTTGTTATATTTGCTTCTCATAGTGACTGATTCCATATTTGGTCTTTAGACTTTATGATTGGTTAAATCAGTTGAATTAAAGCATCCAGAACCCTGAGAGCACCGTTTGTTGCAAATTAAAATATGTAATATATATGTTTTCCTAGTATCTGGCCAGCTCTATTACAGTGAAGATGCTAATGTGATACACTGAAGCATGAACGTCGTGCACCAGGAAAGTAACACGTTTTCAATGAAAATTCATTGTATCTACAGGAAGGCAGAATAATCAAGGTCTCTTCTGTAGAGACACACAGGGAGGCAGTGAGGCCTCTTTTCCTTTCCAGAAAACTCAGCTGGATCTACAGGAACCACAGGATACTGCAGGCTGCATCCATCCAAATTCTTATTCTAAATCCTCTCATATGGAACTAGTGGAGAATAAAGAGAATGCAATGAAGATTAAAAACATCAAACATCACTCTGTTATGGTGAGGGAAGATTGCTGATAAGAATTTATCATTATTGAGTGAAATTTGGGTTCAACAAAAGGAAAAAGAAATATAAAATGAGTGATTGCTCAAGGTCTTTTCTCATATAAATACTTTGCATGTGTATACATTCAGTCACCACAGCTTCAGATTGTGTTTGTAAAAATGAATTAAGAGACAGTGCCATGACTTACCCTAGAGACTTCTGCAAGTTGAAAGCTTTAGCCTTGTAATTTATGTTTAATAATTTAAAACATTAATAATATTTTAGATTTGGATTATTGAACATAAACATGGAGATTATTTAAATGAATATTTAATTTTTATTCACCTTGCGAGGAGACAAAACGTGTTTTTAATTGCCAACAATAAAATGTAGAAAAATTATCAGTAAAGAAAGCAATTAAGATAGTGTTTTTACAAAGAATTCATGGTAGAGAGGGGTATTTTCATTTTTTAAGATGATAGAACAACCTTGTCAAAGGAATCAGCTTTAAGCATGTGATGAGTTTTATTTGCAGTTTCCTGCTAATTTATCTGCAGTAACACAAAATAACATACACTGTTTTTCATGGTTTCCTTCCCTACAGTCTAAAATGATCTTTTAGGCTTTACATACTGTGGTTCTGCCCAAAAGCCTGAATTTCTTGAAGACAAATTGAGCCCAATTTTTAGCTATTTGCAGCCTGGTAAATGAACTCTTGAATCTGGTGCTTGCAATAGAACTTTGAAAAGTCTCTGAAATCGTTTTGTATCTGTCATACTTTGAGGTTTTTACTATGCAGTTGTTCTTCTGCTATTGGAGAAGCTATTGGTTTGTGAGTATTTTTCTGATTTTTTTTTTATTATTATTATTTATTATTGTCCTTAGGAAACAATCAAATCCACCTCTGCAGAAAGCATTTTATTTTTAGTACTGTTTCTTTGAAGGTATTATTTGACTGAATTTCAACTCACTGACCCACCTTCCTTTAGAATTTGCAGACACTTTAATTCCCACCTTTTGCCTCAAGCTCATCAATTTTTAGCTTTACTTGTTTTGGGTTTCCATAATTCTTAGAAATTGAGAAAGATTTTTCTTCTTAGTCCTCTAAACACTGAAACATTCCAAAAGAAACTCCATGACAAACCTCATCCTTTAAAGTTTTGCACCAGTTTTTATAGCTAATTACTGCTAAACTAAATAGCTTGTGATGCAGTATGCCAGAAATCACGCATATCTTTTGTGGGTATTCAATATGAGCCACATATGTGCAATTTTTATTCAAGTTCCCTTCTGTCTAGCCAAATTATCAGATCATTACGGCTCGCTTGCCTATTTGGGCTCTCTTCCAATCCATTCCACATTTGTATCCATTTTTCCCCTACTGGTCACTTACTATGCTGGAGGCTATTTTTAGTGTTCTTAACTCCTCCTGTAGTTTAACACTTTTCAAACAGGCAAGACTTTGCTGCACAAAGCAAGGGAATTATCTCTGCCTTCATATCCATGGCATACAGGACAGAAAACATAAGCTTAAATTATAGCAATAAAGATTTAAATTAGATAATATAGAAAGAAAGTAAAGGCAGAGAACATAACAAAAAAAATTGTTTCCTATTAAATGGAAGGTTAAGCATTAGGATAGGCTGTTTGGGGAGTATATGAGATCTCTGTCACAGAAGGTTTTAAAAAACAGGTTAGACAAACATCTGTCAGAAATGTTTTAGGTATAACTGATTCTGCCTTGGGGCAGAGGGAATGGATGAGATGACCTCTCAAGGTTCCTTCTAGCTCTATTTTCTGTTTATTTCTAATTTTCTTTCTTTTTTTTTTTTTTTTCCAGCCTGGATTTGGACAGGTTCTTCAATGCACTTTCTATTTGTAATGGGTGGTCAGATTTCTGTTTATAAAATACAGATGTTGCTGTTAAGAAAGAAAGATTCAGTCAAAAGAAGTAGAACTTAGAAAAATTGTGATTAAAAATATAATTTAAATTCAAAACACAGAAAACATTTTTAGCAAAGTTCATAAAAACTAGCAAGAAAAAAACAGAGACCTGTACTTAATCATTAATTACATAAGGGGCTTCAAATATTGATTAGGCTGTACCACTTGTCCTTGTTGTAAGTGGTATTGACCCTTTAGAAATGAAGTTGATCCAATACTTTCTACTATAACTCCTCTTAGGGATTAGGAGATGTCAAGTATTTTCTCTTGTGATATTCACTTCTTGATAGCTTAAAGCTAAAGTGAATAAATTCTTCCCATACAAAGAAACTATCAAGGAACTGAGTTGGTATAAACAGTACATATGTAACAATCACGGAGTCAAAAAATATTTTGTGTGCTTAGTTGGAATCAGCTGGAACCATGTAACCTTTTAATTCCGGAAGTATAATTTTCAGAGGACTTATTTTACTTCCTCAAGTAGTTCTGTTAGAAAGAGAAAGCCAAGCTTCTGTTGGGGGTGATGGGAACCTGTTACACCCTCTGGTTCCTGGTGCAGAGTGTGGTGAGTGTTCACCAAAGTTCTACTGAGAGCCTTGTTACAGGGTTGTGCAAAGCAGTTCTTCAAGCAAAATGTGTGCTGAGGGCTTCCTACCTGTCTGAGTGTTGGTGTTTTACCTCAAAATCCAGAAGGCATTCCCCACGTCCAGGAACAAGGAAATTCCATTGCAGTCAGATCTGTTAGCTCTGTTAACTTTATTCCATTTTCTTTTAATGTGCTGTGAGTATACCTCATTGAATTCAGATATATTTTAAATATATTTTAAATATAAATTAGATTGCGTGAAAAGCGGTTTGGATGTTTTATAAATATTTATCATTGTAACGTGTCATACTTCGACATTCAGATTAAAAATTCACAAAGCTCAACATATTTTTCATCTCAATCATCTAGTGAGTTGTCAGATAGACTAGTAATTTATTTATAAGGGCTGTAATTGAGGCACATTGTCACACAGGTGATTGGTGAGCCAGGCAGTGACGCTGCGATCCTGCGGCGGACAAATGTGCCGGTGCCACGTGAAGTTTGCTGAGGTATGCTGCCAACACTACTAGCAAGCTCATGTACATAGATATGTTTCTGCTGAAAACACAGTGACTCTGTCCCTTAATTTAATACAGCCTCAGAGATGAGAAGAATGTACATTTTCCCTCAATGCTTTCATTCAGCCCAGATGTTGTGCTTTTGTCTGTGTGTCTAGTTCAGACAATGTTTTGGTACTTCAAGTTTCTTTGAATTTTTACATTGATCTGTGAGCCCAAATCGCAGCACTTACCAGACCCTGAAAGCTGTGTTTTCATTCAGTATGAATCCATGAAAAAGGTTGAAATAACTGTTTGGAATGGTCTGGTTTGGGTTTTTCCTTACATTTTGTGATCTGCTTTCTATTTCTTTTATTCTATCTTCCTTGAAAGACAGTGTGAAGTTTCATTGCAAGAGTTTAAGGTACTGGGAGATGCCATTGATTTGAGTTGTACTGAGGTAACAGGCAAAAGGTGGGCTCTAGTAAATTTTGTATTAAACATGGTACAGGCAATTACAGTAAAAACAGTTTTATCAGGTTTTAAAAGAGGTTAGAAATCTGCTGTAATGCTGACATTATTTTTGTTTCACATAACTTTCTGTACCTAATTATGACTACACTGTCATATATTCCAGCATGGCCTGAGAGACAAGGTTCCAGATATCTACTGTTACTTTATTATTTTGTATTTATTCTGGATTTCAGATATATGTATTACAATGCCCTCTGTCCCTCTGTATGCAAGCACTGGGCTCAGTGATTCATGAACTGCTGTTGACTGTTATTAAGAAGAGCAGTCCTGGCCATGGGCAAACAGGATATACATAAAAATTCAAAACTAATAACACTCAGATACAATTGAGAAAGTTTTAAAACAATGATTTAGTTGCTTGGGATGTGGAACAGAATCCTCCTGAGCTTAACTGCATCTTTTGAGCTCATTATTCAATATCTAAGTAGCTGGTTGGATCACACTTAGTTTTTGACTATTTTTCTACTTCTGGATGAGACACGTATCCTCTGCACCTCTGTGGTGAGGGATCAGACAGTGAGCCAGCTGTGTTGTGAGAGCACCACCCACCCCTTTTAAATTAAATGCTTATAAAAATGTCAATTTTCCTGCACAAATTAGCAGTCAACATAGAAAAATAATTATATTGTTTAGTATGGTTTTAACTACTATACAATAGTTTCTTTGAAGAGCTATTAAGAAGTACATTTATGATTGTTTTATCCTCTTCTTTATTCTTTAAATAAGGCGAGTAATATGATTTTCCTTTGAAGGTCAAGAGTCCACATGTACATTTTTTGGTTAATATCAGGTATACGTGTTTCTCCCTCCATAAGTAGGTTATTTTTCTCCACCACATCTTCCAGATCTGTTCTGCTTAACTGCAATGCCTATAAATGAGCATCTAGGTCAGACTCTTAAGGAGAGACATAACCACTGCAGCTGTTGAAAAATTGCTTTGGTGGTCTTTGCTAAATTTCCACTAACAGGCAAGTGCAGCACACTGGAGATGTAAATGCTTCACTTAAATACATCTTTTAGTCTGGATTTATGGTCCACTGTATCTGCTCCTCTCCTGAAATTTTAAAGACTACAGGAAAATGATAGGCCCCTGGTGTGGAAAATCATGCTGAAGCAGAAAGTTACTCAACACAGCAAATGTTGTCTGGCAAACACAGCCCACGGGCTCTTGTTTATAACCTTCTTCCAGCGCAGGCTTTGTAGGGCACTTTGCCATACATTTGTGGAGACAAGAAAAAGAAAAGATCAATAGCTTAAAACACTCTACAGAAATTTTACCCTAAAGCCCAGAGGCACATAATCAAAGACTCCCAAACCTGCTAATAGCAACTAACTAATTTTTTATTCTGTCACTCACATTAAAAAAAAACCCCAAACAACAAAAAACAAAAACAAGGAAAAAAAAAACAAACAAAAAACCCCAAACAAACATAAAAAAGCCCTCAAACCTTAAAGTTCAGTGGGGGTGGAGGAATCAGTGTGGTCATAGTTCCCAGCATTGCCTCCTGTTCACGAGCCATTGGTCTAATCTATTACTTCCTTTTTATGCCCTAAGACAAATACACTTCCTGAAATCCCATTGGCTCTCTAGCAAGTTTTCTTAAAAAAAAAAAAATAAAAATTAGACCCCAAACAAACAAAAAAGCTTTGTTCAGAAAAACAGTCCATACAGTTTAGTAAATCACATAGAAAATAAAACAGATGTCCTTTTATAAGTAATGGCAAAAATTTTTATGTATTATTTTTTTGCTTATTTCTATTCAAAACATTTCAGTTACTGGACTAAGTCAGCATTTTGTATCAATTTGACTCTCTGTCAAGTTAAGGTGATAGACAGAGATGTTCTCTCCCTGTTTTAGTTCTTTATGTGTCTCCTCCAATGAACCTGTAAGATCTCTGGTTTTTAAATCTATACACATTTAGTAATGTTTCTACATCTGTGCACTGGATTTACATGATATCATAATGTAAACAGCAGTCACAGAGAATTTGGAGATTTCCCACAGAAATTTCTGTGATTTTTCCTACTTCTTGTGGCCCAGAAGTGCTTATCCACAGATCATTAATAAAATGTAAAGTTAGTGAGATATTGTGACCCAAAATGCTTACATCCATCAAATGTAATTTTAAATTCTGTAGTGTTTATTTCTATACTTCAGAGGGAAATGTTGAAAATGCTATATGCATTTGATACATGATTCAAGTAGTTTTCATCTGTTATCTGCCAAGAAGACACCCATGAAAAGCAGGGGGCAAACTGGCTGAAGCTCATGTGTATGTTCCTAGAATAGTTAAAGGTTTCAAGGCCATTCAAAGGCAGAGGGTGAATAGCTCCCGAGCTGTTAATTTCGTTTTGAAATTCGCTCCACTGCTGAATTTTGAAGAGATTATGCAAAGCATCTTAGTATTTAGTTATCAGAATGCATATCAGAAATAACCATTTTGGCTAAACTCCATAAGGAATATTTGATCATTTCCTGTGTTACCAAGGTTTTCGTTTGTGCTGTAGCTTGACTGCAGACGACTTACCATGATATTACATTAGCAGCATTATAGCACCTAAATGTCCCATTAGTGATTGCAAATGAGAAAAGAATATTTTGAGAATAATTATTTTGGTTCCAAAGACTCAGATTAGGAATATGAAAATATTGCAGAAGTGAATTCATTCATTTGAAAAATGAAAGACTTTTCTTACACACCATATTTGAAGAACTGATGTTTTTCTCTCATTAATAAAAATATATTTCTTTATTCTTAACAATAGGAAAAAGGTAAACTTTGTTTTGCCTTATAAGATATTCTATTCAGTGTCCATGTAAAAGAGGAAGGATAGTCATGTATAAGTAAAATCACTGATATGCAGAATTTTCTTGAAAGCCATCATTTCTTGCCCATTACCCCATCATTAGTTCAAGTAGGGTCAAGGCTTACACAGAAGAGATTATATAATTACTTAGAGAGGGTTTGATACATCCATTATAATCCACTCTTAATTGATATTTACCCACTTTTTTTATGGTATTGAACAAGTTTTTAAGAAGGACTTGAATTAATAGATGATGGTGTCTTGAAAAATAGATACTGTGGAGGTGTTAATATTCTCAGCAGTGAGCATTAGCAATAGTAGCCATGTAAGAGTGGTGTATCTTAAAAGGAGGTATCTCTTGAAAGGTCAGAGAATAACACCACAACCAATTGCAACGGAGATTCATCTCAAGCAAGAGTGGAAAACAAGTTACTTTTGGGAAGCTAAAAAATATATTAGAATTTGAATTAATTGATTTATTATTAAAATTATATTAATATAAAAGGACAATTATTAATTATATTGCAAGACAATAAGCTTTTTTCTCTTTGTAAGGTAACAGAAAATCTTATGAAGTTGTACTTGACTAGGTTTTATAACAATAATTTGATATATCTGTTTAAGGCATCTAAGTAAAAGCTAAGCAAGAAAGGAAATGCATAGGGCATCAGAATCTTGAGCCCACTTATTTCAGCTTATCACTTGTGTATAATGAACTCCAATTAATCTGTTTCTGAGTTACCTATGAAAGCACAAGGAAGTGGCTTATTTTTATATCACCTATACATTTCATTTTTCCAGCTGAGCTGAAAGATGGACAGACAGATACAGTGAAATGGAGAAATGCCAGGATCGTAAATAATTTTGAAGGCCTAAGGGTTTTAGAAAGATGTTTCTTTCTTAGAAGCCCTTCTAAATCTGAAATCCTCATGACCATAGAAGTATATAGCAAAAACTGTCAGCACTCCTTTGGGTTTTTTTTATCTTTTCTTTAGAAAAAATCTCAAAGCATTGCTAAGGATTTTCTAATTCCTGCTGATTTTGATTTTCTAAAAATGTATATAGATTCCTTCTACCTCAGAGATTCATAAATGTTATTAAAAATTAATGGCAAGACTGATTTAAATTGAAATGTCAGATGGTTGGATTCCTAGTAGTTAAAAAGTAATGACAACTGCATAAGAAGCAAGATAAATTAAGGAAAAAAAGAAAGGTCTGGAGTTAATTATGAGTAGCAAAGTATAAGAATTGAAATATTATGCCTATAAAACATATATTTACACACATGTATGAATTTAATGAGGTAGCCATATGAATGGACAGGTTGCCTAATTCTGCAGCCCATTTTGCTCGTTAATCACAGCATACTTCTGGCTTTGTCACTCCAGTTCCAGCCCCACACCTCTGAGGAGAGGGGTGTTAATTATCCCAGCTCTGCTGCAGTCACTGGGCTGACCAGGGGTAGTGAGCACCAGCTAGAACTCCCTCCAGACTTTTGTTTGCTTCCACACTGCTCCTGATTAGGGCAGGAATCAGACATCACAACATCAGATCTCTGGCAGGAAGGGTCACTGTGCAGAGACCCCGAGGGCAGAACAGACTTTCTCCATATCCCTTCACACTTTGAATACTTGTGCTGAGGGGAGCTAAGTTACCTGTGCCCATCTGTATCTGAATTTTGCATTTTAATAAAGTGGTACAATCTTCTGTACTAACATGTTCTAAGGCAAAATTTATAACAGCTTGAATCTTTAAAATCTTGGGTACAATTTTTTTGCTTTTAAAATTAATTAGAGCTGTCAGTGCTGTAGAGCCTTCTTTTAGAAGCAAAAACACCTCTACACAGGATAATTTAAAACCAAGTGCATCTCCCCCTCACCACCCTCCATTAACCCAAGGGACCCTGCATATGTTTCTTAAGGGCAGCTCTCATGCAAAGATTCTAGGAAATCTGAACACAAACTGTTCGGAGAAAAGACTCCTCCAGTATTTGCAGAGGAATAACAGAGAGCAAGAGAGTGGGATTCTGCAGAAAGTCATACTATAAGCTTTCATCAGGCTTACAGGTTTAAGAAGGTGTGAGACACCACATGCTCCAGGACCTGATTTTTCCCTTGTGCAAGAGAAATGATTCTGGACTCTCCAAAGACCTTGAATGCATGGTGAAAATTTTCTTCTAATTATTTCAATTATTCCATGGATGGACAGTTAATGATTTGCCCTTACCTGATTTCTTCAGGTATTTCACACATATTTGACCACTAATATGTAATTTATGTACATTTAAAAATCATTTACAAACTGAAAATGAGGCTTCTGTTAGAAATATTTATGCAAGTATAAAGAATATATCCTACCACTTCATAAAGCATACAGTAAGAACAGTCTTTAACAACACAGGTACAATGTGAGAAAGTTGTTTTATATGCAGGAAGATAAAGAAAAAAATCTAAGAGATACTAGCAAATACTTTAACAAACTTACACTTCTATTTCAAATTTTTTCTAGAATAGAATAAAATAGGATTAAAAGACTTGAATTATAGGTTGCAGTTGCTGAGTACTGAGCATTAAGACAAACTACATAATATTCTACTAGAATCTGAGCTACAATTTTTGGTTATATATCATGTACTACTATCTTAGAAAAAACCAAAAAAACAGAAATGAGAAGTTTCAATAGAGAAAGACACTAAAATATTCCTTTCTATTTAAAATGTAGCACTAAGGCTAAAAGAGCAAAACCTTGAATGACCTCCTAACCCCTTTTAAACCAAAAGAACTGTGCCTTAGTGAGTTCAGTTTTATGAAGAATTCTGTTGAGACTAATTGAAGATGGAGTAATGAAATGGCTCAGGTCAGCTATGATTTGAATGTGAGACTAAAAAAAAAATTAATTCCTTTATTTTAAAGGATTTTTTTCCTTTGTTATATATGAAAATAATTACAATTTTTGGACAATTTTAGGGAATTGTAAGGTTTATTCTTCTATAGTAAATCTATATGTTTCTTGTTGAAGCTGAAGACTTATATTGCAGACATTGGTAGAGAATACATAAATTGCTGTATGCTCGAATTCTTTCTGTTCTTCTCCTCCATGAGTTATAAATGACTAATTCTTACATTTTCCTCAGGAGGTACATGAGGTGAAAGTTCTCCTCTGTAATGGATCATGTTAGACTTTGTCATTTTCTTATAAGAAATAGAACTATTTCAACAGGCTCAGGTGTCCAGGTCTTTCTCTGATCTTTTCTAGGTACAAATAAACATATTTTTTTTATTCTTAAGGCCTAACTTCAAGTTTTTATCATAGAATGAGTTATTTAGAACCAGATTAAATAGTATCTTTTATGAAAAAAAAAGGAGACATTATAAGAGCTGTTAAAATTACATCAGAGATTTTTTTAAATAATTTTCTTAAAATTTTCACTGTTATGAAAACTAAGATTTTACAAGTTCTTCTTTGTCTGTTCCTCCAGAAAAAGTTTAGCTGAAAATGAGTCCCTTTTTTTTAAGCCCCAATGTTTCAGTGCATTTCTTATTATTCTACTGTGTTTTCATGCTTTTGTGGAGGTGGGAAATGAAATGATACCTAACATGAGATGCCTTTGTGGTAAATATGATGGCAAATAATGCTGTAAATCTCCCTCCTCCAAATACATGTCTTGGCTGCATTATGAAAACTGAATAAATTAATATCATGCTGTAGACCACATGAGAACAGTAAATTGCCTCTTCAGGCTGGTATAAAAAATGTAAGGGTAACCAGATACCAGCAAAATATTTTAAAATTAACCAGAGCTTTAAATCTGAACTGTTGGAGATGGACTTTGTAATTTGGATTACGGGAAAAGAAGAATGGAGTTATTTCAGTACTTGCAAACCAGAGACAGAAAGGAAACCCTTTTGCATTCTATAGCTTCCTACAGCTAAACTGTACAATATATTTTATTGTACTAAAATATTCTGAAAAGCTAAGCAAATAGAGTTGAAATTGCTTATGAATATAATGCGGGTTTGTGGTGTTTCAGGCCTGTTATTTACTGAGCATTTGCTGATGTGTTTTTTTTTCATAGAACTACGTATTCAGGTATATAATAGTGGTGACACTCAGACTGCATTCAGGTTACATCAGCATATCCGCTGAAAAAGACTTTTAAGGGAAGAAGTACATTATTTCACAGTAAAGAATATAAATCTGCCTCTTGATACATAAGTATTAATTTAGGATTGTGAACTTGCACTCTATTCAAGGCCTGCAGTGGATGGCAGACTCTGTGTAGTGGAACAAATTGTGTAATACCTTCACAAGGCTCCTGTCCCTGAGGAGCCTTGATAATAGGGATATATATGCCTTGCTTTTCAATTAGTGAAACTGAAACAGGTTCTTCAGAAAGTGAAGAACAAAAAATAAACCAAAAACAAAAACAAAACAAAACAAACAAAAAAAAAAAAAAAAAAAAACCAAAAAAAACCCAACAAA
>CM031864.1:13343253-13396610 GCA_018697195.1 Certhia americana | reverse complement strand
AAAAAAAAAAAACCCAACAAACAAACAAAAAAAACCCAAACCAACCCAGGAAGGAGAAGTGAAAAGGGAAATCATAACTGACCTAGCTGTGCAGCAGACTCAACTCTTAATTGCCCTGCTTTATCGCTCCAAACGATTGAACGATTGGAAATTAAGTTGAATGTATATCTTTATTGAACAGAGCAGTGCATTCATAATATCAATACTCAGAGAACTACAGCATGCACATTGTTGATGTCACTGAAGGGACATGAATATTTTCCCGTCTGATCAGTTCAGACTAACTCATATACCGTATTCTGGTGAGTTTGTGAATGACTAAAGGAGTCAGGTAAAGTCAACTGGAAATTTTCTTGGTGATGTCTGTATTACAAGACATCCCAGACAGTGAGAGTTTCCAATTTTCATTTGAAATTCTTAAAATGTTATACCTGGTTTACCTAATTAACCCCTTAATTTTTAGCATGAATTTTTATCATAACATATTGCTTTCTTTTATTAAAATCTTGAGGTTATTTTTTATTATAGTTGAGGCTGTACTTGTTAAGGAAAGGTGATCAAACTTATCATAAAGTAGTTCAAGAAAATCTGGATAATTAAGGCAGACTCTTGTGAAAGGTAGTCACCTTGGCTATTGGTCTGCTCCTGGTAGTGGTCTACTCTTCCCTTTATGTATGTGGTCTTAGCCATCCTTCAGACCAGAGTTACTCTGGATAGTCCTGACCAAGAAGCCCCACATTTCTCTTCTTGATTTTTCTGTGTGAAACCAAAAAAAAAAAAATTAAAAAAAAAAAAAATCATTTTTTCATGATCATCTGCAGAGATAACAGAACAAAATACGTTATCTAATTCTTTCACGACCTGCTAGCTATCACTACCTTCCTTTATGGAGAAGTGGGAAGAACTTAATGTTAGACTAATATAACCTTTTATATAAAAAGTCTTTTTTGGTGTGCTATTAGAAAAATTTCCTTTTGAATCCTATATTGATTCTTCAGGGGAAAAAAATTGCATTGGAGGTAAAGTGCTTGACTGTACAAATACCTTATCTTATTTTCAGATAGTGATGTAGTGATGGTACACAAATAAAGTAGATGTTTGGCTGATTTCAAGGAGTTATCAGAAAATCCATAAGTTCCCATTTTTACACCACAAGTATTAGAAACTGTACAGCCATGAGGTAAGAAAATGTGAAAGATCTTAGAATGTGAACAAAAAGAAAGAAAAGCTGTGAGAGGCGAAAAATTCTTATGCTTATTTCACAGGTAGAAAATAGGAAAATAATACAGCTCTTGTGACTTGAACACCTGACCCAAAAGATTAAACTCTTCCTTGGCTTTCTCCTTCAGTGACCTCATTCATTTGCAGTGGAAATTGGACAGAACACTTCCCACCTCTGAGTGTCTCTTTTCTGCCAGATTCACCACTTCTATTAGCTAGCTGGTGTTCAGTAAGGGAATTTTGATCTCCAGAGTCCTTTGAAGAACAAAACAAATGAAAACCATGACTGACATCCTGTCACCCAGTGGTAATTCTTCTTGATTTGCAAAATAACTTGCTAAAAATTGCCTGTCTCTATATGTGGGATTTTTTTATGTAGTAGTGACTTAGTAAATGAGTTCTCCAACACCATTGGAGAGTCTTGAAGGAGTATTTCTGACCTGTCTCATGAAGTAACCAAGTCTGCGTGGAACTTTTCCGGTCCATTTGTCTCCTGACTTTTGTTTTACAGAGAATCCCTCTTTTACTTCAGTATGGTAGTTTTTTTCTCCATAGATCACTTTTGTTTCTATCACAATATGTTTATTTAATGTCCCTTTGTATGCGCACTGACTAGTAGTGTTTTCCCTTCTCAATGTTACCTCAGTGATTTTCAAAGATTTCTTCAGCAATTTTATCATTTTTTTCTGGCAGGACAGTTATTCATGTGTAAAACTTAAAAAAACTCAAAAGCTTAAGGTACTATGGATAAAAATTAAGGGATTGTTTCATAATGCATAAATAAATTTTTATCCTATTTTGATAATTGTTATTGTGTGCTTCTTGGTCCATATTTATAACTTTAGTGAAAGTGCTTGATTGAATCCTTTTACAAGAAACTGTATCTGTACTCAAAAAAAGGCTCTGAACCACATTGTAATCAGATTTTATGCCTTAGTCATTTCCTAACAATAAAAGTTTTACCACCTTTGCTGTTTAAACCTATAGCTTATAAGTATTTCAGTGTTATAACCTACATCTTGTCGTAATTAATCTACGTCATTTTTGAGTTTTCGTTCTCTGACTTTTATTTTCTTTTTCAAGGAGAGAACACATAATCAATTCTCACCTTTGTTTATGTTTGGAACATATACCAAGAATCCTACTTAAACACTTCTTTTTCTCTTGAGAGGAAACAGAATTAACCTCAACAATATTCCCAACTTCTCCTTTTTGCATCACAGCAACTTTCATATCTCCATGTTCTCAGAAAGGAAGTTGGCATGAGCACTGATTTCTCTTGGTTTGTGTTCGGAGGAAGACTTGTGCTTTTAGCTTTTAATAATTATTGGAAACCTTATGACTATAAAATGTCCCTGTCAATTATGAATAAGATGAAAATGTCAAGTCAGAAGCACTTGATAATGCTGTGATGGTTTCCTAAACCTGACAATGGCCTAAAATAATGATTCTGAGATTTTAGTTCTTCCAGTCAGTTCAGCCAGGTTAGGTCAGAAGCCTGAAGACAGCAAAACTATTCACATTATCAAGATTACAGCAAAAGAGTCTGTCTCAGTACACATCTGCGGAAATGAGAAATACATTCTTTATCCCAGAATCCCAGGCTGACAGCATCAGCCTTACGGCTGGGTTAGAGGATGCTGTAGTGTAGCCACAGAGACCTTGTCAATATTCATGTCCTTGCATGAAAACTTGCTAGTCTACCATGGGAGGAATGGGACTAATTTAATATTTTTCTGCTAATATATCAATAATTTTTTTTCACCTCCCTTTCTCCCCCCCTCATGCCCTCACTGAAATGACTGGCTCAACCAGTAGTCTTCTAAATATTTGAACTACAGTATTATATGATTACAAATTGGCTACTTACAAAAATTTTTTTTTTTTTTTTCTTTTCGTGGGCATTAGTTTCAGCTTCACAAAGATCAGGTTGGGCACGTGAAGCCTGAAAGTCTGTCTCATTCACATCAGTTTCATGCTGCCACAAGTTGTGGAGCTTCAGATTGGTAGTTCAAGATGTTAGAAGGCTAGGATTGTCATTTCAATTTCTCTGCACTTCGTTTTAAATTCTTTTTAATGTTGTGGCTACACTAGCCACAGCATAAATAAGAAAACAGGATTTGCATTTAGAATGCTATAAAATACTGTATTCCTTTGAGTATACTCACAAATATACCCGTTCCTATAAATCAAGACAAGAATATGGAAAGAAATTTGATTAGGTACTAAATTCAAAATGCTACAAGAATGTGGTCTAACAGTCACCAGGAACTTAAGAGAGGCTACTTATACAGCAATGTCTAGAGTGGAAAATTAAAATGACAGGTTTAAGAGATAAAGACAATTTTGTTCTTATTCAGCTTCGGGGTTCCTGCCAGTTTCTCTTATGAGGTGTAAGGTAATATTATATACACATCTACTCTAAACAGTGAGACTTTTATAGATATGTCCAAAAGGATACCATTTGATGGAAAATAAAATAAATTATAACCTTGTAAAAGTTCTTTAATTTATTCTTATAGGCATTTCCCTCTGAGAGACATGGAGAAAAAGTAAAAGCCTGTATATTTTACTTAGTGTCTAATCAAGGTAATAAACTATTGCTTTCAATTATGGGAGATAAAAATTCTGCCCTTAGCTAAACTAATAAACAGTGTCATTAAAGCTTATACAATTTTAATTAATGAATATCTAGAGTTTTTCAAAGCATTTCATTTCTGGTTAATAGATCTCAATGACACAAGTATGGGATTCTCTTATTCCTGATCTTTAGGTTACTTTCAACTTCTTTTTATCTCAAAGTTATAAAAAGTTCCCTTTCATTTTTTCCTTTTCTTTGTCATCTGGCTCAATTATTACTTGATTTTTTTAGAACTATGTAAAAATACCACTAGAGGCTACGTGTTTGCAGACTTCCTCTAAAACAACAGAGGCTCCTCCCATCTCCTTCTGATAATGACATCAAAAAAAATTTATGGTTTAGAGATACTTGGCAAGTTACTGCATTCCTTTCCTATCAAGTTTTACGGCTTTTATACAGCCAGCATAACACATTTAATCTCATACTCATTCTATACACACTTTTTTTTACTGATATTTTCCTGCATACCCGCTTATAATTAGGAATGAGGCCCCTGAGGGCCCAATTAGCCAACATATGAATGTAATTATAACCCTTGAAATGTTCTTTTCCATGTGTGTCTGTGATATGACTTTGACCATGCATAATGTGAACCTACTCACAAGGAAAGTTAATCCCCTAATCATTTGGGGAGAGCTTTGCTCAGATTTATAGGAGGAATACAAATGGTTATAGAATATCATACTCCAGGTAGTGTAGTAAATATGTAATGCTCCTGTGGCAGTATTCAAGATATAATCCAAGTTTCAGAGTGTTTTAGTACCTCTCTATTTCCATTGAATTGTAAGTTCTGTGACCTTGCTAATGTGTCAATAATATCTGGATTTACTTTACTTCTGGGATTTTAAAACTTTATTTAAATATTTGAGACATTACCTTCACATTATTCCAATGCTTTGCTGAGGCAAGCAATTAAAGAAACTCGCATTCTCAGCCTCTACAATGTGAGGAAAATAAACCACAAATTTTTGAAACAGTATTTTCTGAAGTCTGTTTTCTTAACATTATTTTTGTTACACTCTCTGAATTAATGATGACAAATCTCTCAAGCATCTGGATATTTTTATTTTACTTCCTGTGCCTGGGTAAAACCTTTATTGAAAAAAAAAAACTTCCCTGATTTTTTAAAGAACTGTTACTGAAATGAATAGAAAACACTAACTTGCATGGACAAGTATGATACAAAATTAGACATCTTCTGTGCCAATACCAATTTTATGCTGGCTTCCTTACGACATGTCTGCAAGATATAAAACTCCAAAAGAAAATAAATCCATCTAACATTAATATCTAGCACGATGTTGGTGACATCCTTATCGAGTTTGACTTGGTTTAGGAAAAAAATCCATGCTCCAACTGTGAAGAGAAATAACAAAGTTTCTTTGGAAAGAGGTTTATTTCTGAATATAAATCTTGTACAAAATACATGTGGAAAACAAAATAAGCAAAACTCGTGAGACTATATTGAAGTTAACAATCTTACACTGACAGCTTAATTGTCAAAATGGCTATCATTTGGTCTTTTTTGAGGTTTTTTTGCTTCATCTCTAAAGACATTTAATCATAAACTTACAAGCAAGTCCTGGAAATGTGTGTGTGCTTAAATTGACTCCTCTGAGATGTAGCAGGCTGGCATTATGGGAGAGACTTGGCATATCAAAACTACTTATGGTTGGCACCTTCCATTTTCATTAAAAATGAAGCACTACAGCAGATGGGCTACAAAGATATTTTTAAGATTTACGTGCCAGCCCATGGGAGGGCTCCAGTGCAAACAGTTCCCTGCAGGGAGTCGGAGCATCCTGGGTCAGGGGAGGGGACCAGGCAGCCTGTTTGTCACACATTAGGATCCTTCTTTCCATTTGATGTTGTTAAATTTCATTCTGCCTGTACAAACAACTCATTTTAATAGGGGAAGCTTAACGTCTCTCAAGTGCTTGTCCTGCACCAAATGTAGAGGTTTTAAAGACATAATAAAATAAAATGAACTGAAATAAGCAACACTCTACAAAAAAGGCTTTTAGTCATGTGGCATCCTGGCTGCAAATGGCATGTTTGGTCTCAGGATTAATTTCTCAGTTTAGCTCTGTGCAGAAGCCAATGAAGAGGATGGGAATATTGCCACTGACTTCAGTTGGTGTTATAAAAATTGGTCTCCTCAGTAATGAGAACTTCTTTTCAAGCCAGTCTACCAGTACATGTCATAATATATAAACAAGGGAAGTATGGAGCCATTTAAGGATAAATTTTGTCTAAAACTACACTGAAAAGGCACAGTCCTTTATAAATTTCTCTTTATGTTACTATTTAAAGATGTTGTTTCTTTCCTTGCTTTAATTTATACGAATTGATTTATACCAGCTGCAATACTTCAGTATTCAAATAGCAAAGCTGTTGGGAATCCTTGAAGGGTTTAAAAATATCAGCAAATTTGACTGTTAATTCTAGGAGTTCTGTTAAGCTTTCACATTAAATATCAGACTGTTGCAACAGGCTGAATCTTCTTGCTGTCTTAAGGGTCTGATGAAAACATCCCTGTGGCATGCCAGTGTGTCTCCAAATGTCCTCTTTGCTCATCTCTGATGGTGTAAGCCTTCTGCTTTTACACTTAGAGTTTCAAGTTTAATTGGTCTTTACACAGTGTGTAAAAAAGAAAAAAAACGGTGTTACACAGTGTTTCTGAGATAGTGATTGGCTTTCATTGTGTAACTGGACACAAATCTCAAAGAAAAAATAAAATACATCATTCATTTTCTGATCATTCAGGAATATTATTCAGGATCTCACAGACATAAGACCTTTTTGTGCATCTTAGGCTGCATTTTTGAACCTCACAGTTTTTAATTTTTGGCCCTCATTCCACACTAAACAATGTCCCTCTCTTCTGCTGTGAAATAAAAATTATAATTCCCCCTCTACTGCCCTAGAAGTCTAAAACCACCCATGAGTCTTTTTCTCACAGTTTTCAGAGTTGTTTTTCTTTTTCCTCACCAAAACTTCAAAATATCTTTTTTTTCCTGTTTTTTTGGAAAGTGGAGTGTAGAAAGACATCAACCTTTTGCAGACAGGCATGAGAAAATTAACTCTCTTGAGGAGAAAACCTTTAGTCCAAAGATGCTTCCATCTCTTAACTTCTATTAAGCCTTAGTAGCAGATCTGTGCTCAGATCTATGGAGGCTCTAGGAACCTGTAAGGCCAAATACTGGTTGCACATACTTACAGAAATACGGTAATGTTCGAACTCTGCTCATTAGTTCATTAATTCCACACAAGTTCCCTAAATTATGAAAATATCAGCTGTGCTAATGACAGGAGCTTTTGTGCTGCAGGACAAGACTATTAAGAAATTAATAGAAGACTGTATCATGTAGTATCTTGCTAGTTATTAGATCTTTATGATATTAGCCTGCCTGTAAATGAGATACTCTATGTCCTAGATTAAACAGTTATCTTTTTAGGCTCCAAAGCTGATTAGAAGGACCATTTGTTGCTTTTTGTAGCACTTGAAGGTTTTTAGCTACTGGCTGTAGATCAAAATGTTTGCTTATGTTTGCCATTCTTTTTAAAATATGCTTATTTATCTTAGATTTACTTTGTTCTCAGGGTTTTAGGGTAGCCCAGTTCATTAAGCAGAGACATAGATGTTAAGTGCTATAAAGCATGCTAGGAAAAAAATGGACTATTTACAAAAGGGTTGTAATCTAAATTTGTCTGGGAATCACTTACCAGAAGATAATACCAACAATCATGTCCCCAGTTGGCTCTGACAGTGACCATTTGTGCTGCCAATATGTTACATCTGAGCCAGTGATGTCAATAAAGCACAGACCCTGCCTTGATTGCTTTGTTGCTAGGTTTTGTTTTTTTTTTTTTTTTTTTTTAATGCATGACTACTCCAGTTAATTTAAAGAAAAAAAAACACAACAAAACAAAACTATCCCCCAAAACCTAAGGTCCCAAGTTTCTTTAGAGCATCATGACCCAGAACCTTTTCCAGTTCTTCTTTTGGATTTCCTCTATGGCACACCTCCTGTGCTATTTTGTGATCACTTGCAATTTTGCTTCTTCCTGTTTGCAAAATTACAGGTTTCTTCACTTGGCTGCTAAAGAGCTTGTTTGTGTCTCTGTGGATTCTGCTCACATTATGCAGTTGGACCTTCAGCAATAACTGCAACAACAATACTTCTATCAAGAACTGAAGAATCAGCAGAAAAGGCAACAGCAAAAGCCAGTTATTCATCATAATCATCATCATTAGCAGAAACATGGGATCCAGAATGAATTCCTACAGGACACATTTGTTCTAAATAGCCAGTGCTTTGGATGGGCAGTGTGCTGTTTTTGTAAGGCTTCCTCATACACTCAGAGGAAGCAAAACCAGTGTGTTTTGGGGAGGAAGGTAGTTAAGATTTTTAGTTCAGTGGTGGGGATTTGTGTTGGGATGGGAGGGTGGGAGGTGGGGATCGGTGCTGTTGTTTTAAATCAGAATAGTAATTTTTATTCTTTTTATTAAAAATGCCATCAATTCTCCATGGAAAAAGACTAAGTGTAAACTGGTGCTTGTATAATAACAGCTTTGTGTAAGAAAATTCTAATTTTAGGGAATGGAACACTGTTGACACTGAACTTTAAGTGACTTATGTAATGTGTGGTAAAAGGTAGGATCCTGAGTGCCTTCAATCACTGTCTAGGGAAGTTATTCTGTCTCCTTTGACTATGAAGAGATCTTTGCTCTGTCAGATGCTACTAATAATAACAGAAGTGTCCCTCTCTGCATTAATTATGTTCTAGCTATGAATGCAAGGACAAATTTTATGGGTGGAACTGTACCAACAATGTACACAGATTGTAATGCAAGAATAAGGCTCAGCATACTAAAATTTAGAGTATACTAAGACAAAACAAAAGAAAGGAAGTGTCAATAGAGCTGAAAAACCTACAACATTGACATTAGATGGGGAAAATGACATCTTAATTGAGGTTTCAGTTGCTTGAAAGGTGGAATAGTAAGGAAGGAAAAAATCTCTGAAGATTTACTTCTAATCAAGAAACACCTATGTTACTAAGGTTATAGTTTAATGAATAAGAAAATAAGCTATTCTATATGAACTAAGTGAAGGATTCCTCCCTAGACTGCTGGATTGCAACACCCCTTAAAACACAGATGAAATAAACAGCAGTTAGCAGGGAAGAACCTAGAAAACAAAAACACATGCTGGGATTCACACTGCTGTTACTGGCGCAGCTCCCTGTGCATGACACTGCAAGTGCTAAAATGAAGTTCTCTGTTCATTGGAATTTGGCTTTGTCTGACATGGTGTTACTTGTTTCTAATTTTATGTAAGGGATGGTCTTATATTGGGAGCTGACTTGGATTTAGAACTGCTCCAGTTCTCATTTCTTCTGAAGGACTGCATTCCTTGCCTACAGGTTTTATTTCCAATCTGAAAATTCATTTGAATTTTGCAAATTATGCAAATATTTGCTGCTACAAATACAGTGTGTAGTCTTGCAAAGTGTTCTTTGGAGCTTATTGTGGATCTCTTGGTGAAATTGAATAAAAAATTGCAGAACTTAATAGCAGATCAAGAGTCTGGTCAACTTCCTTTTTACTGCTGAGAAAGGGTTTGTAGTGTATTAATCCCAGGATGTGCAAGCACAACATTAGACTTTGTTAAAGCATTACCATTCACATTTTAATTACTAATTAATACTTAGGACTGATAAATATTTATTAAACTGGGTTTAGACATCTTCAGTGTTCTGTGTTCTCACTGGGCCACAGATTGACCAAAAGGACCTAGGGAGCTACAACCTCCCAGGTGTGAACACTATTCTTTGCTCAAAAGGGCAGAATTTCAAGTGCTAGGTGTCATATGCCTATAGAATCATGCCATCACTCTCTTTTAGATAAGATCACTGAAATAAAAGAAAAATTTCCTCAAAAAGGATGTTACAGAGGAGCATTTTAAAATTCTAAGGAAAAAGCTGTATCTGATAAATCCTATCAGCTTCCTTAATATTAGCTACTCTTAGAATTTAAAATTAAATAATTTATCAGCCTTCTAATAGTGTGAATCACTAAATATTTTGTGTGATCTTATTTACACAATTTTCAAAGGATGACAGTTGAAAAAAAAACTTTAATCTATTCTGACATATTATATAATAATATGGGAAAAAATCCCAACAAACACAAGCAATTGATTGTTCTCAAGCTCTAATATCTGAATACTAGACAGAATTCAGTTTTTGAAAGTGGAAAGAATAAGGGACAAAGTGAAAGCGTGTTTAGAAATAATGAAAGGTGTAGTGAACACTAAAGTTGTGATTTATTCTCTGGTCAATTATTTTACTAGAGTAAGGGGATCTTTCTTAACATAAGCTCATAGCAAATTTAGAATGGATATTTTTTATATGAGTTAAGAGTAGCTTTCAAAAGCAGCTTCTCTTGCTTTAGTTAGTTTTATAGAATTTAAAAGTGGTTTAATGGCTGCATGAATTCACATAGCATGGAAAGCTGTAGTGAAACAGGAAAGTAATATAAACAAATGTCAGTAAAAAATGAACCACTTGTCACAAGTTATTTAACTGCTAGTTTATACAGACATGGATATCATTTAAAGAAACTATATCTTAGTTATCTAACATGAAGAAAAGTGTTCTTTCACTTTATTGTAATTTGGGCTAGTCATGGTTTCACACAGTACAGCTCTATAAATAGATTTTATTATCATGTTTTTAATATATTCTGTTTCATTTCATGTGTTTGAACTTTCCACCAGCATTCTCTGTCTTTAGAAATGTACAAGTAAAAATTGAGGCGCAAAGAACACTGGCTTTCTAGCATGTATTTCATACTCAAATGTTCTTTTTTACTCTTCCTTAAATATGTTAAAATAATATTGAAAATTCAAAGTTTGCTGTGAAATTCATCCTTAGTAAATGCAAACTTAAGTAGTACTTGAGAACTGTATTTCTAGTGAGATTCCAACTCTGAGAATATACAAACAGTGATAAGGAGCATCAATCACTTATAGCATCATAGAAATTTCTCTTCTGCTTGTTTTCTTTTCATTTAACTGGCTCAGAAAATAACACCAACTGTTGAATTGGCGCACTGTTGAGATCAAATACTCCTTTTTCACATTTGTAGGACAAAAAATCTGAAACATTCTTCTTAAAACACAGGGATTGCATGCATTAAAAGCTCCTGTTTGCCTTAAATAGTTCCTGAATTATACCATAGAGATATGAGTGGGTTGAGTGAAATGAAATGGATTATTATGATCAATCATGTTTCATATGCTAGTGGCCAAGTAACAACAGTTGTGGTAGATGATGTATAGAGGCAGAGGAGAAAATGCTTTTCGTAAGCTGCTTATATTCTAAATGGTTGAGATGGAAAATGTGGGTGAGGGAAAAGATTTAGCACAAATGAATGTACACAGAGATGGTAAGAAGTGGATACAATTTGGTAAATGTTTTTATATGAAAGGAAGGATTTATCAGGAGGGGATCAACTGGATGGAACATGCAAGAACAGTGACTGAGCTCTTCAAGGCTGAAGTAAGAAAGGAGAAAATGGAAGAAGGAGGCAACATGGCAGGGATCTAAAACATGGGGACAGAAAAGAGACCTCTTGCATTTATTTGTATTTGCTTGATTCCATCTCACTACATTTTCTCGCTTTGGCCTCTTTATGAAACTAGGGAGAAAGTGGTAAAAGATGCAGGGAATGAGGGAGGCATCACCTGGACTCTAGTCAAAAAGGGATCTTTGGCATGCTGACAGGCACAGGCTGTGGGGGAAAAAGAGGGTCTTATGGAAACATTGGTATATCTCTAGTTTATGCATTTTCTAAGAACACATGTCATTAGGAGGTCTGCATACACAAATGGTAGATGTGGCTCAGCTGTCTCTCCAGAATAATACAGGCACTTTTCACTGGAGAAGCTTAAGTGCTTGCAAAATATACTCCACAGAAATTGTGGAATTTTTTTTTTTTAGCTAAAGCCCAATAACGTCTTACTTTCAGAAGCTGAAAAAGAAACATAAATAATAAATAAAATAGTGATCCATCCATGGGTATTTGACTAGAAAGTAGATTAAAATCTTAAAATACTGCTGAAGTTATCAGGGCAAAAAAGAGTCAAATGTAAGGGTTGAAACCAATCAAAGATTTCCATGTCAGGGAGCAGTATTTTCTCCGGAGCTAATCTATGTACATTGCATTTATCATCTAAACAGCTCTAGCACTACAACCAGTGATGATATTATATAGCCAAAAGAAGGGAGGGGGGGGTGGTGAATCTTACAGCTAATCATTTATCTACCTTCTCCCTTCTCTTTTTCTTCTTGTAATGCCATTTACATTTAGCTCACATTTTAAAATAATGGAATCCAAAAAAAGAGACAAGGATTCAAATTTGGCTTCAGTTTTTCTATCCCATCCTTTTTTCTCTTTGTTTTCTGCAACACTGTTTTAATTTTAGAAAGAAATTCTAAAATGACATTTAAATGGTGGCAGGGCAATTCTCATTCTCTGCCTTGTGAAACGGTCTCTGAAATGTACAATTATGCTGTCATCTTTAGCACTCCACATCGGACAGAGTTTAATTATTAATGTGTTTCCCTCAGAGAATGACTCGATCATGTCACAACTCTAGACAAATACAGCTAATGCAAAATCATAAAATATTCACTTGAATACTGCTGAACTGACAGGAAATTAATTCTATGAACACTTTTGATATTACCAGAAAATTAGTTTCAAATGCATAAGACTGAAATAAATGTGTTCATAATTTGCTCAAGGGTAACGCTCATCTTGCAATCAGTTGGTGTCTTTTTATAAATGTTACAAGTATTCAACATGGCTTTATGATAAAGAGGACAGTTAATGTAATGTATTATTTGTAGACAATATTTCCCTTGTAAACAGCAGGGAGTGAAGAATTGCTCTCTCAAAAATATTTAAACTCTAGAAATATTCTGCAATTTATCATTTTGTGGCACCAAAAATACACCTATTTTTGAATAGTGCCAGGAGGGGGCAGGAGCTCAGGAAGTTTGTAATAATCACACGATAGTCTTTCACATCTAAATTATTGGGTTGAGTTTTATTAGCCAGATTGGGAGGGACTGAAAGTCATTATCATTCTGAAAGTTGCAACAAATGTAGTGGAAAAGGATCAGGCTCTCCTTACAGGGAAACATCGTTGTAGCAAATGTCACTATCTTAGTGTACTCTCCAGCTGCATGAATAAAAATGCAGATGAATTGTCACAGTTTGAATGAACAGAAACAGCAAGTTCAGTTGTTGTTACTTGTGCCATATTATTTACCAGAATTTAGAAAACCTGAAATATAAAGAAAACCATTTCCAACAAAAGTAATTATGTTATGAAACATTTACATGCATGTGCATGCTTTAACCAATTCCTATGAATCTGTCCCAAAATGCTTGTTCCTAGTCTGACTTTGTGTCTGGCTACTCTTGCTGGCAGCACGTGTGAAATCACCTGCAATGGGCTACCGTGGGGAGCAGCCAAATGCTTGAGCAGACTACTTGTCACTGAACCAGGGACAGAGACTTTGTCCCTTAGGCTACTTGGCAGATAATCCTGAACAAATACAAGGCCTATTTTTCAAACAGGAAAAAGTATTTGGAATAAATATTATTCACAATGAATAATTTAACAGCTCTCATGGGCACCTTTGGAAAGTTTCCTCAGAAAGCCCTAGAATTAAATCACCATGAAGATTAAATTGTTTCTCAGGGCTAATCCTGCATTCATTTTTGTAGTGCTGACCAAAGTTATATAAAATATGAAGGACGAATATAGTGGAGCCACATTAACTGGGATAGCTGGTATAATAACTATTGACAGTTCAAGGACCAACCAGGCCCAGTCTGCTGTTCTTAAAGTATATGAGGGAAGATGGTTACCAAAATGTTCAAGAGCAGGTGATCACAAGGGGATCAAAGCTGGTTGTCAAGTCCATCACTTCAGTATTTTGTAGATGGAAGCACAGGGGTTGTTTCTGTGAACTGTTTTGTAGAGCTATAACAGAGGATGAGACAGAGAACTGACTCCCAAGGAAGCCTTTCCAAAAGAAAGCCCAAGAATCTGTGTGTCCATGTTTCTGGAGGATGTTTTAATGTAGAAAGAAAGAGGTCTCCTCAATTTTCCAAAGCAGGTCATCTGGGAATTTCCAGATGCATCTATGGACAAGAGAAGGTGTTTTAACATTTTGCCTGCAACATTTGAAACTGGAAACTAAAAAAATATCCTCAGAACATCTTTTTCACTCTGTCTGTATGGCTGCATAATAAATGCACCATTAAAATATGCAGTGTCATTAATGAACACCAGCGGATTGCACAGTTTAACTGCTTAAACTTTTTATTAAAAATTAGAGGAAATGAGAGTATTCATTATGCTATAATGCTCCTCCCTATCATGACAAATAGCCCTAGTTCATAGAATTAAGATATCTGTATAATAAGGAAAGCACAGTACTGAGAGAATTTGTAATACGTGGGAAGAAAAATCCAGCAGATTGCATGATAATAAAGGAGGCAGGCAAGAGACAATATCTTTCTCTAGCCATAATTTGATTTTTCAGGTGTTTTTAGCAAAAACTGTCATAAAGTTAAATTTAAAATGCACAAATCATGTATAAACAAGAGGTTTACATGTTTAAACACACTCCAAATAAATAGTAACTTTTATTGAGGTTTTGTTTTGTTTTGTTTTTTCTGTTTCCAGATAAGAGTCTTTTGTCATGGTATTAGACATGAGCAGTAAGTGCATGCTAGCACTTTCAGTTAGCAGCTTTCAAATAGGGAATCTATAAATTGGAACTTAGCTTCATTGAAACAGTAAATTATTCAACATCAGTCTATGAATATCAGTGAAAATTATTGCTTAAGAAAATTGAACTAATCACAGACAATTTGTGCTGTGGAACTTTTATTTAAGAGGAAAAACAAGAATAAATAAATAAATAAATAAATAAATACAAAAAACCTCAGGCATACAGCACCCCCCCCAAAAAAACCCACTAACAACCTAGAAAACCACCAAACAAACCTCTTAAAAAAAAAAAAAAAAAAAAAAAAAACAGAACCTGGAGTGACTTATTTGCTCTATGTTTGAAGCAAAGCTGCTGTAAAAGGAGAAAAAGAGGTGGCATTGGGAGGTAACTATACAGAGCAACAGGCAATAAAGGAATAAGCTGCTATTCACTGAACTAGAAAAAAAGCCTCTTATTAACTTCAGCCAGCACTGATTCATTGTCCCAACCTTGCAGCTGAGTGTGGATTTCTAGGCAAAGGATTGGTAGAAACAATGCCTTAGTCTTCAGGTTCTTGAGGCCTGACATTTAATCTCCAAATCATTCCTCAAATGCTTAAATGACTTAATTTTAAGGACAATGTTTATTATGAAGTGAGGAAAAAATTCCAGTTTCAGATTCCATAAAGTTTTGTGTGGAGATTTTTTACACCAGAGAGTATCTAATTTTCAATGAATAAGCTCAATATTATAAAAAATAGGACTTCAAGAGATTGTATTTGAAAATTAAATGCTATATTCTGCAAGTTCAGTGACAGAACTACTTGAAGAAACTTTAAGATATTATTTTGTTCTAATGTCATCTAAGTTGAGGAAATTAAATGTTTATCACAATTCTGATTAAAGTAAAGAAGAAATAAATAATTTTGAAAACCTCCTTCAAATTTGAAACAATACTGTATTGAAAGGACTGGCTTTTAAATATCATTATGAGGTGAAAGTGGAAAAAAAAATCACTAGTTAGGATTGTATTTAGTTGTCTTTAGGGAGATGAAATCCTCAAGGGGCATGAATTAACATTTTGCTATCTACTTCAAGCTGGCTGCTCTATGTAGAGACAATGTTTCTAATTTCATTTTTTTACTACAAATCTGGAAACCTCATTCTGTCTTTCTCTACACTGTCAAATTCATAGCACTACTATTGATGTAAAATTATTTTATCTCATAATACAAATGCATATGTTTTTTCATAGTATGGATATCTTCCTAGCAGAAATAGGAATTGTGTCTTGGCCTGAACAGATAATATGTATGTAACCTATGCCTCCTGCAAATCTGTCTCTAAACGAAAGTCTCAGGATCCCAATGCTTGCTTTTTACTTCTTTTCTTCCCTTCCTTACCATTGCTGTGCACATCCACACACCGTAACCTGCCCTCTCAGCTCTTTTCAGATCTTGTTTTCTTTTAACCTATTTGGATTTCACTGAGCATAAACTTACTGGAACAAATGAGAGGAAGCTGTGAATCACTGTCAAGCAGGAAAAAAAGAAGTTACAGTCTGTGCACTTCAAGTTACAATGGCATCTCCAGATAGGTATTAGCTGAGGCTGAGGAAGCTTTGACCATGTCTTCAGCAACTCACTGGTCTGCCCTATTAAACAGGCTTAAAAGCATCAGCTGGAAAACACTCAGGAAAGTAGAATTTTGGGTAAATCATACCCAGTGCTTGTGATGCAGGATGATATATACTGAAAATAGGAACAACATATCTTTAGACTACTGCCAGAAAAAAAAACATTAAAAATAGCATATTATTAATTAAATTGGGAACTCTAAACTCCTTACAATCTTTTAGAGAAATGAGCCTCTTTATGAGTTTTTAAACAAGTTCATTTAGCAGACTTTCACTAGAAGCATTTTCTAACTTCATTTCTCATTGATAAGATCTGCATAAACATCCTTCCAAATTATGCTTGGAATTACTTGCATTTGTTGAGTCTGAATGCTATAAAATCAGTGCTGGTTGGCTTGCATGAATGTCTTGTGACTTACTCAGGATGAGGATGGGCAGCAGAAATGTCTTGGCCCTTCCATGATTTGGCCAGGGCAGGAGGCTGCAGAGCTCAGGATGAGGGGCTGTGAAGCTGCTGCTCCTCATGCTGTACAGGCTCAGAAATGCCAGCCTTTCTACCCTTCGCTCTCCCAGTACATCCAAATCCAAGTTGAACCCAAAATTGACCACTAAACTTAGTATTACACTGAGACTTCTAGGATAAACAAAGTTTTATTAAGGGAGGTTTTAATTCCTTAGCCCAGTTCTGTTTCCTTATTCTTCTACTGCCTTCTGTCATCTTTTGGCAATTTTCTCTCTTACAGTAGCATGACTTTGTGGTCTGTTCATCAATTTCACTACACAGTTTAGAAATCCATGTAGCAAAAATAAAATCTTTGCAGATTACAGAGTAGTTATGCCAGTGTCTGCTGGAGTCCTCTGACATAAGAACCAGATGGGACTTCAGTATAATGATTTTAGCAGAGGGCCAGGGAACGCATGACATGGGTAGCATAAGTGGAACAGTCATTATAGGGTTTATTTCCATGTAATTGATATGTCATAACTTTTGAATACTACCAAAATGTGGGATTTAAATATACAAAAGGAAGTTTTATATTCAGGACAAAAAAATTGCTCATTTTAGAAATATTTTTTCATGGATTTTCACACCAACATGGCTGAATTTGTTGATTGCAGTGGTCATAAAAGTAAAATCTAAGTGCTTTTATTTTGCAGCATGGCATGTGGTTTAATAATGTGCACTTTGTGAAGAATGAAGAAAACCTAAGACTTTCTCCAGAACAGCTCTCACTGAACAGCTGAATATTTTTCAGCTAATATAGTGGTTTGTTTTTTCCCCCTGTTGTTTCTACAAAGCAACTTAAATTGATTACTTGCAAATACAAGGAGAACATTCCCATCCTGATCTTTCATTTTTAATCCTGGAGAAAACTATAGCAAAAAGTAATAAAAACAAGGGTCTACATAGAACATTTTCATTATGTATGTACATATTTCTTCATATAATGGCTGTATCTGAACAAAAAAGACCTGTCTTCAGTTGGTGGAAATCTCTGCTGCCTTATTATAGGGCCAGCTGGGAATATTTTGACAGAACGTTTTATCAGAGATTATAAATGCCAATGCGTCCAAGTAAAATGTTTTACAGAAACCTGACAAATTCGACAATTTTATTTCAGGAAGAAAAGATGTTCTGTTAAGGTCAGAAAATTTTGTTTTGACACTTTAAAACTGAAATGTTTGGCAAGCTTTTTTAATGATTTTCATTTGAAAATTTGTTTTGTATTGGAGCTCAGCCTTCAAATCAGAGTAAAAAGAGAACAAAAAACGATTGCGTGAAAAGTTTTGAAGGAATCGTTATTATTCTCAATATGGTATGTGATGAAAAACACTGAACTTCTAGACAGACATTATTTCTGGGGGAGTTCCATATCAACTTCAAAGTACCTGGATTATTACAGCTGAAGGTTTAATTCTCCTAGGGCTTCCTTTATACCAAAGAGAGAGAATTTCCTGTGTCACTAGGGAGAAGTAAATAGGAACAGCCAAAGAAGATGCTAATTAAGATTGCTGCAGAAAGAGGTGTATGCTTGAACCCATGTGTGTAAAGGTAAATCTACAGCAGATCAATATTTTCTGTCGAACTTTAAGAGAAGGAAATTGCCTCTGGATGTCTTAGTGTCAGGAAAATTTGAAAGGGTGGATAGTATTGAGCTTGTTTTGCTACAATTTAGACCTTGTTCCCTAGTTGGGAAGAAAGACTTGATTTCATTGTTTAGTTAAATCCTGTTTTATATGAGGCTGGAAGGTTATGCCCGCTTCTCATTTGAGTGGGCAGTGAGTATTGCCAGTGCTGTCTCTCTCAGACAGCAAATGACAGGAAGGCTCCATCCAGTCAGTGCACTGCAGTCAGATCTGTTCCAGAAAGCCACAGCAAAAGGAGAAATTATTTGAAAAGGTGGTCTAAAATTTTCAGAGCTGTACTAGACTCTAATGTTGCATGCACTTAAAATATTTTTCTCTCTGCTTTTCCTGTCCAAAAAGCCTTTGCGATGAATGTGTTGAGAGGGAAATGAGCTGAATATCGCAACAAATGCAGGATGGAGCTGATAAAAGCAGAAAGCATGGTTTGTATTAAATAACGAAACACTATAAATTCCATTCATGTGTGTTATCTGAAAAGACAATTTTGCAAGCATTAAAAATCCAGCACCATGCATTAAAATATGTCTCTGCAATATGATTCTCCTTTTCCCTAGATGGGTCTGCTGATCCTTTCTTCCTTTCTGCAGTCTGCCCTTTCCTTTGGAACTATTGAGAGGACAAGGATCACTTTATTGTTTGTTTCAGAATGAGTGGCTTTGTGCTTCCTTTATATAGATTTCCAGACTACAAGTTCTGATCCTGTCACCTTTTACCTCAAGCCTCCCTTTCACTTTTTCACCTCAGCCTGCTTTCTTTGCTTTGTGGTTTAGGCCTGTATCTTTTCTTTCACTCCTCACAGATCTTTTTTCCTCATACCGCTCCTCTGTCTCCTAATGTTTTCTCACCTCCTCTAATGCAAACATGCCTTGTTTTGACACGCTTGTTCCTATCCTTCACATTGGTGTTGTAATTGTAAAGACTGTTCTTAATGAGTCATATATAATAAAAGCCCATTTATATAAACTATTACTTATCTGAAACCAGTTTTCGGGCAAAACAATGGAAATATGTTTCCTGAGTAAATGCAGCAGGAGTTGCCCTATTCTTTCCATAGCTGGCATTAAAAATAGAAAAAGCACCAATTTGGTGGGAAGACAGGTTTATCACAGGGAAATATCATAAGTGTCATAGGTCCTAGAATCTGGCAACTAAATTCTTCAGCAAATTTGATCCTTCTTACAGGAATCTCCAAATCTGAAAAGAAAGAAATCCACAATCTGGCTCAGACTTGTACAGTAAACTATCTTTTCCCCTTCCCACTCAGAAAGGGGCTGTATCATTTGTGTAAGTATTTAGGAAGTCTACACTGTAATTAAACGGACCTCCAAAGAAACCCAGGGTCATTCCTGTTAGAGATGCAAATGTGTATGAGTACATTTATGTGTGTATATTGCTAGGAAAGTGTATCCTTTTAAGCACCTACTCCATACTTCTGATTACCCAACTTTTAATGGCCCTATTTTAAAGTAAAATACAATTAGGTGGATATCCCTGTTAGCCAGAAAGAAGCAAAGAGGCTAACATATATGTTAAGAATAGCAAGTTCCATAATTAATTTATAGATCAGTGCTTGGAGGCAGCCATTTATGCACCTTACCATAAAAATATGCACTTTTCCATAGAACTGCTGATCTTCACACACTGCTGAAATGATTGAGATTGCAATGAATCATCATTTAACTCTGGTCTTTAGAGAACTGGGGATGCTGCAGAAAATGAATAGACTGTTTTCCCTATTCATATATCTCTAGTGAAGCCATTATCTAAAGGCTCAAAATTCCATTGTATTTAAAATTAGGTAAGCTGCAGCTACTTTGGAAATGAAATTGCAGCAACTATTTTGAAGCACAGAGTCATAGAAGTGCCTGGGTTGGAAGAGACCTCAAAGATCTTTTAGTTCTGGTCCCCATGCCACAGGCAGGGACACTAACCTGGCCTTAAACAATTCCAGGGATGGGACATCCACAACTTCTAATGCTGCACAAGAGTTTAAGCAATTGCATGCTTTTTACACATCTTTTCTTAAACACTGGAGATACCAGGATGATGATAACATCCACTAAATGTTACTGTCTTTGCATGTTTATAGAATCAGATTGTTACCGTTTTATCTTGGACTACCTATATTGCCATTTGCTACCCTTGCAGAGCCAGTGTAAAATGACTCAACTTCTGTTATTACAACAGGGTCATAGTATGAAGCCTTGTAGCTGTAAGACACTCTTTGAATAGATCTTTATGGTACATTTACAACACAGTTTAAGAAACAACACTATCTTTCTTTAACTATCATTATTGGAGAACAGTAGTCATTACAAAAACTAGTTTACAGAACATCAGAAAGTCAACATAAGATGTCCCGACTTTCAATGGATTTTAAGAATACTAGCTCAGACTTCTGAGATAGCTTCTATCTCAATAAAAAATTTAAATTAACAAAATTAGGTACGCCACTGAAAAAATTTATTGGAGAAAGTGTGTTAGAATTAATTATTTCAATAACTATTATATTTACTACTGAAATATATGTCAATTTCTGGTTGCAAATATCTACTGTTGGAAACATGGCATGTGACTCGACATATAATAGAGCTGAAACCTTTGGGGACTACCTCCAATGCTCTTCAAATTAACTAATCTGATTTCTAATCTCAAAGGAACCTCAGTTATCATAAATTCACAGTAGACAGCTGCTAAAAAATAGTTCATAGTTACACTGCCGGTTAAAGTGGACCTACATTTAAGACAGAATTTTACCTATTCTCCCTCCCTACACTTGGATCTGATGATGACTTCAGCCTCCTCATGGAGGTAGATGCTCAAACCTGTCCTAGGTTTAGGCTCTATAAATAGCTAACTCTGTCTTCCGAAGGGAGGAAAACCCTGAAGTAATTTAAGAACTCAACCGCTTTCCAGCACAAGCACAATTATGAAAGAAAAAGTAGCTGGGGGAAAGGAAACTGATTAATACACTAGTTCATGGAGTAAAATCATAATTGCTAGATAAGAAATAACCAGGTTTTCATTGTTCTGCTTTATCCACTAATTTATGACTACTTCAGACAGTATTAGAGAGAATAACAAATCAAATGAAGAAATGGTGCCTAATGAGTGAAGCAAAGAAATGTGAGTTACAATACTTTAGAACTCTGCTTTGTCCTGCCATCCCTTACTGAATAACCTTTAGAGAACTGTTCAACTTGTGTTGCTTTACAAGAGTTGATGGTATCCCTCAGACTTTGTAAAGTGAAGATTCTGTTATAAAACTCTATACTGGCAATTTTTTTGTTTATTATATAATGATAATGCCATTTCTTGCCTGTTAATCCTTTTGATATTAACAAACCTGATTGTTTTCATGTAAAGAAACTCTAAGTGGTGTTGTTAACAAGATAGATGCATAAATTTACCCAGAGGAAAAAAAAAAGTTACATCATAACTATGTTCTAAGCCAGGTAAGTCCTCCAAAAGGGTTTAATAAGCTGGGTTATAGTTCATATTATGTTGACAAAGGAGTCTATTCAGGTTATTTTTGCACTCAAATAATTGATGATAGGATACAAGTAAGAAATAATTGTGCTAAATTATTGCATAAGGGGGTTATAACTGGAAGAAAAATCTTTAAATGTTTGCATAAAACAAGTTGAGATGGCGGTATTTGCTTTGATTAAAGTTCAAAGGAGAGTGATTAGTGAATTGTAGTGCATGGCTCTGCAGAGGGATTCAATGTTTTGAAAGTACCATACAGGTTTTTCTATAATTGGGTAGGTTTACCTGCCATTAGTTTGGCTGCTTCTGACTCCTTTTAGTGCAATAAAATAATGCTATTCCTTGGACAAAAACCTGGAGGCATTTTTGGTACTGGAATATACAGAATTTGGTTGACATTCTTACACAAATGTTGAGAAAATACAGGTCTATTATAGCTCTAGATCCTCTTTCTCCAAGCAGAAAAAGCACTTTCCCTTGATTAATGGGTGGTGTTTTTAGTGGTTCCCAGCACTCTGATCCTACAACTGCATCCAGAGGAGAAGGGTGGCAACACCCTGGCTTTGCAGGCAGAACAGGTGGCTCTGACACAGCTCAGAGAAACAGGTACTGCTCACTCTTGGCCAGGGCGGGGTACAGTGGCTCATCCCTGACCCTGGAGGTGTAAAAAACATTCTCTGCCTCTTAACAGATCATACCATGCAAACCTGATCTGTGGGTGATCCTTACACCATATTCTAGGTTTAATACAGATTCAAAGAATACTACTTTTTTGTGTGTGTGAGTGTGTTGTTCCTTCAGTTTCTGGTGATCTGACAAATTCCTGGAATTGTCCAGAAATTTGCTTACTTCCAATATCTTTAACAATCTTCTCATTCACTTTCAAGTTTGCTTAGCAATTCCTCGTTTCCCTCTTAGCTGTTTTAACATTCATCTTCCATTTCAAATGTCACTTCTTGTGCTGATTTTCAATGGCTAAAATTTCCATATTTTCTCCTTCGACTGGAAATCAATTGCCATCTTTTAAAATGACAATATCTTCATGGCCTGTGTGTGTTCCTTTTTGATCCACTTTTCCTCTGCATGTGTAAGATCTTTTCTTGCAACAGTTTCAATCCCTCCAAAGACCTTTTCTCCCAATTCCACTTTGAGATTTCCTTCTGTAATCTCAACTACTCTCAGAGTCTCAGTAGAAAACCCTGTTGAGAGGAGTCCACTTGACCAGAGCCCAGGAACAGCAGATATCTTGCCAGTTTATTATCTCTGTTGTCAATAGACAAACAATGTTTAGACCTTGGAGTGAGAATCAGATTGTGCAAGCTGTTACTGGTTTACTAGGGTGCAACAAATTCATATTTTTCTTGCAGGCGGCAAGGAGATACAAGCATCAGTCTGATTTCATATCAGTTTCATATCAGAAACAAACATCATCTGTTTTCTTATATTTTTCCCTGATAACCTAAGCAAGGAGAAAACCTTTAAATCAAAACTGAAAGCTAACCCCATTCATTGTCTAACTCTTCCATATTAAACCCAAAACCTTTTAAATAAATGGGTGCTGGGGAGCTGAAACATAAATTCAGATGAGGACATTTATGCTCCAAGTTTGTGTTCCCTTCTTTTGTCTCCCCTCTTTTTATTGTATGACTTTCTAGTTCCCCTTATAGTAAGTCTTGCTGTTGTACATTTAAAGTGACTTTAAACAGAACATATTCAATTACTGCATAAAATTTTACAACTTACACGTTCCCATTTATATCTAAAATTTATTTCCTTCAGGCTGTATGTACTGAACCTCTTGACACGTTTTACAAGGAATATCAACTTTGGCATTAAGTATATCACCTGTGATAGGGTCAAAGATAAATATAAAGAAAACAGGAGAGTATGTCCTATGCACTCGAGGATCTTAAACAAAGCATTAATAGATTCCATGTGAAGAAGAGGAAGTTTGGAAGAAAAGAATGTCCTCTGTGATAAATTATGCCTATTTTTTGCATGGTATTCCAAGTCTTCTAAGCCAGGAAGGTCATTCCCAAAAGCAATGTCAAAACAGCCCCAGTCCAAAGATCCAAATCACAATAAAAATTGCTTGCAAAGACAGAGTTTATTAGGGCTTTATATTCCACTATTAGTAAAGGAAGAAGCTAAGATTCCAGTAGTGGTTTCTAGTGGTGCACTTCTCACTCTGTACTGTTGCCATGCTATACCAGATGACAGGGATTTCCATTGAGTTGCCCATTAAAAATTCTATTGGCACCGTAGCCTGGAGTCTGAAAAAAAGGAGCTCTTTTGAAGATTGAGTAAGAATTTCATACTAAATGACATATAATATCTTTAGAGGCCTTATTTTATCATATAATGATATTCCATCCAACATCAATCCAGAGTCACCTGTAATGTATTTCAAAGAATGAAACTGAAATGACATTGCAGAGGGGAACTATAATTCGCTCTCACAGACAGGGAACTCATGTCTGGTCTGTAGTATCTGCCTGCTGATATTTTTTATAGACCAGATTGAAAATAGGGTACAGGCTACATAGAAAAACAGAAAGATTTGATTTAAAGTCTAACAAGTGATTATTCATAGCATGTACTTGTCTCCTCAGACAGGGAAGAACATAACATGGCCTTGGGTAGCCCGTGTTGATTCTATCCATTTCTAGTCCTTTAATTCACTCATCTGGAATTAAAATTTACAAGCAAACATTGATGGATTCTTGCAAATTAGAGAGGTTGTTTATATCTGGGGAGAATCAAATATGAATGTTATTCTTCTAAATTTGGACTGGAAGACTGAACAGAAATATTTTAACTCTATATTTTTTTATTGACTTCATTATGTGGACTCAGCAAGATTAACTGTGTGTGCAAAGCTTTGTGGGATTGTATTTGCTTACAGTGTGTTTGCATAACACATTTTGAATCTCATCCTCATATACCTTCCACAAATAAAACATTGCTACTATTCTTACAGTGGTGGATTTGTAAAATTCCTATCTAATGGATAATTCCCGAAAAAAACGGTCCTTTTGTATCCCCACATTTTGTTATGTCTCTGTTATGGGCTAAACCACTCAGGAGTTTACCAGTGCAGTGGGAACACCTGCTAGCAAAACAGTTTAACTGCAAGCTTTTCTATTGCTCAGTTCAACTAACAAGCTGTTTTTAAATGGCCTTCAGACAGCAGTGTAACAGTAGTGGGTTTTTCAGTTTGTTCTCTTGGGACATATAGTGGAGAACTATTCATCAGTTATTTCACCCTGTTGCTGCCTGCTGTGAAAGCCAGGGGAACTTAGAGCAATGTATCTTATGGTTTCTCTTTTGAAAAAAAAAAAAAAATTCAATGCAATTACCAGAGACATGCATCCGCAGAGAAGTAAATAATGAACCTGCCATGACATAAATCTCAATTTCAGCTCCCAGATTTGTCAGTTTTCAATGTTAATATCATGTTTTGTTTTTTTTTTACAGTGCACATCAGGATATTGCAGTTAGCCAAAGTTATTTAAAACACACATAATTACAAGCTATAAAATACCTATTTTTTTCTTCTTTTAAAAATCTATTTGTTGAGCATGAAACTTCTCTTAAACTATTCCGTACTTTTTTACAATACTGAATACACATGCAGAAGACACAAATGCTGACACCAGTAATAAACTATTTATTTACAACAAAATTCTGAAATATAAACTGTATTTCTGAACTTCAACAATAACTTAGATAACTTAGACATGTCTAAGTGTGATTCACGCTTCAAGACTGCTCACCTCACACAGAGTGATGAACTGTCACTATTTCATTCATTCTAAATGCAGTATCCATAAGGGCTTAGAGAGCAGACATCATCATAAATCAATGTTATTGGACTATATTTTCAAACAAAACATTTTACAGACATAGACATCCCACATTCCATACTGATCATGAAACACTTGCATGAAGGTCAGCTAAAGTCAGCAACAACTTATGGATTCATTTTCTGGAGGAATAAAATGTGCCTATGTATTTTTTTAGTGTGTTAAAAGTATCTTAAATGTCTGGAAGGTTTCTGTGTAGAATTTCTCATAAGAGAAGACCAGTAAAGGAAATAGTACTAAGGAAACGTGTAAGCACTTCAGGTTGTCTCTTCTGATGAGGCTCAGAGGGGACTCAGTCACTACGCAGGAGTATACCACTGGTTTGGAAAGCACGTAGAAATAGCAGTAAAATTTACTTCACTGTGAACTTTTGTTAATTTTAAAAACTTATAAAATATTTTGCTTAGAAACCTAATGAAAATACAGCTAGCTTAGACATGTGGCACCCTACCTGTCAGTGAAAAATTGGAACTTTTGCTCTGTGTGGCCTAATGTAGAAATTTGCCTGACAAAAATACAATGCTTTTATGTTTTTATATTTAGGATTAAAAATCCCTTTTAATTTATTCAGATACACCAAAGGACATCTTAGAACAGTAAGTGTGAATATTTCTACAACTTGAAGACCTACTCTTATGAGGAGTGAATATATCAGTCCTGTCATTTCAGTATGCAGAAGATTGTACAATGAACAGTTTGTTGAACTTTGGGCTTGTTTGAGAGAAGCCAGGAAAACTGAGCTCATTTCATTACAAAGGGCAAGGATTCACTCGTGTAAAAAACTACATGTTTTACAGAGCCATTAATACAGGAAACTTAAAGAATACACTGACCACATTTTGGTTTTTGAGTCATACCTCAAAAGGCAGTTCATGATGATCCTCTTTATATCCATTGAAAGCTTTTTAAAGGAACAAACTAGAACAGTATTAAATGACACTGCTAAGGACCAGACCTTGGAAAATCAGTAAATATGCTGGCTTAACAATTTTTACTATGTACTTAATGCATTTTTTAATCTATACTCGCTGTCTGGAAACATTGCAGAACACAGAGTCTGCTTTGCTTCTAGTAAAGGACTTTGATCCATCTTTACAGAGTTGACTGCAGATATTTATGCCAGAGCAGCTCTTAGGAGCAACCTTGGGTTATAAAAGCGGTTTTACTGGGAGAATCCTCAGCTGTCTGCTTAATTTGGTCTTACCAGAGCAGAGGTCAAGATCTGTCCTTCATCGTTAGGCAAACAAGAAAGGTCTACTCGTGTGTAACAATTAACAGTAAAACTTCTTGAAAAGCTCTCAGGCCAAACAGCCACCTCTGAGCCACAAAACATGAAAAATCTAATATCTTCTCTAGCCTTGAATTTTTAACTGAAAATTATTTGCTAGGTTATCTGTTGACATTAAAAAAGGTACTGCATAATAATAATAAAATAATAATTAATGTAAGATGAAAAAACTCTTCTGTATAATGAAATGCATAATCTGCAATTTAATGAAAGTTCTCATTAAAATAATTCATTATTTCTGCAAAGACTATTGCAGTACACTGGTGGAACAGAAATTTATCATATATTGGAATTTATATGTTACATAGTGATGAAATCCATCTGTTAGGTGCTCACTTATACCACATAAAGTAATGAAAACAGCCATCATCAATCACACATTACTCTAATCCTGCTTCCATATTCTACTACTCTTGGGTCATTGAAGAAAGGCAATGGTAGTGATCAGACCTGTAATTATGGAGAAAAAAAAAAATACTGCATTCCAGTGAGGATAATGATGTTTACTTTTCATGTCAAGATAAATTCGGTGCAATCAAAATGCTAATATTGGAGAGCCATCTACAGAATTTCTACTGTGGACAACATTGCTACACCCAGGTATTGCAATTATTGTAAAAAATACCAGTCAACATAATTTTGTGAAGTGCTGCTTTTAAGGGAAGTTAGAGACAGGCATCTAAGAACATATTATTCCTGACATTTATGCTATGCCTGACATGCTATCTAGAAAAACTATGCCAAAAAAAATGAGCTGCACAAAGATAAAAAACATAGATTTTCTGTGAATCTAACTTATAATTTTGAATGTTTAAGCAAATGTGTTTTATCACTGAGCATATCCTAGGAATTTATAACTATTACATGTATTTTGGTGGAACAAACTCATGTAAAAGGAGGCAATTTTAGAACAACTGCAAACAAACAAACAAACAACCCTTTCCTCTGATGAGTCAACACTTTCAACCCAAGTACTGAAGAAAAAACTCTGGACTAAATTTTAAAACTAATTTGGAGGATGCAGGGAAGTGGAGGAAAGGAGAGAAAACCTTTTTTTCATTTTAAATTAAATTTACTTATTCCAAATATATGTGTTTTAGTTTTAATGCCTTTTATTTTTTTTCTTTTAAAATTTGGACTAATTAATAACAAAAGCATTGATTTTAATAAAAAACGGTGAGGTTTTTGGTCTTTTTTAAAAGATTTATTTGAACTTTATGTTTCAGGAGGGGGCAAAAAGTACTATCTGAATGAAAAATAGTGCCCCTCCTGAAAGTCAATTTATTAATCAGCAAAAGAATTCACCCAGCAGTTGTCCCTATTGAGAGACACTTGTATCATGCCTTAGTTAGTGCTCTGAAATCAACTGGTTCTCCTGAAGCGTGGTCTGTGCAAAACAGTGATAATGAATATATCCTGGAAACAGCATGCAATGATAATAGCAGTATTCTGGACATTGGGGCCAGCAGTGTGATCAGAAAACAGTCTTGAAAGGAAAATATAGGCAGGCAAGGTAGAAGATTGTTGGAGTCTGGAAATATGACGAATTTCTCTTTGCATGTTTGAGAGATTTTAGAATCTCTGACAAACAGTGTTTTTAACCTTTGTTCATGGAAAAAGGGCTTTTAAGCTCTGAAATGAAGCAGGGTTTTTAAGAGTGTGTATTAGACAGTAGAATAGTGCATAGTTTTATCACAGGGTGAGAATTCTAGATATATGGGGATTTTAGGATGGTAAGCAGGTGATGACAAGATGGAGGAAGCACATGGCTTTTGGGTTTCTTCCTTCTTCTTCCTTGCCTCCATCTTCTGCAGTGAGGTGGCACATTATAGTTGGCTTAGAATAGAATCTAACCTTCTAACATAGATAATAGTTATTGGAGAAGAATTATAAATACTGATTACGTAGTTTGTAGTATAAAGATAATCGTCACCTTTGGGGCTGGGTCCTTTCCCCGTGAGCTGACCTGCTGAACAGATCTCTGTGGGTCAGAGAAGAAATTGTACTGATAAGGGAAAAATAAACAGCCTTGAAGAAGCAGAGGAGACGGCTCTCGGTTTTTTCCTTCTATCTCGGTGCTGGGCAAAAAACTTATACACTCTCGGGAAAAGAACAACATCGCATAAAAAACCCGAGAGAAGACAAATAGAAGTTGCGGAGTAAACATTAATGAAGAAACCAACGGCTCTTACCCAACAGAAACTGCAGGGCCAAAGTACTGAAAAGCTTTTCACACACATACAGGCTGTGCAGAGCAGAAGACGTGACCCAGACCAGAATTTAGGATTTTGTGGCCAGGATCAGGGAGACACATTCAGGACTTACGAGTGATGTTGGTTGTTTTGACTTTCTGCACTACCTAGGCTTCCTGTAAGATTATGCATCTCATTCATGTTCTCTGAAACTCTGCTTCCATCAACAAAAAGAAAAGTTAAAAAATAATTAAAACAAATAAGACACAATTTTCAAACTGGAAAGACAGATAGGGGAAAGATTTAAAAATTCCTGGCACAGAGTAAGAAGACAGTATGGAAGTCTGGGGACAATTATTTAAAACCCTTGAAGCTGGGATTTGGCTGAGAACAGTACACAAGTATATGTTTTTATTTCCTCTAAAGAAACTCAGATGGAGATCTTAGTGATGTGTGACAGGATGCATGCCAAGCAGAGAATTTCACTGAAGTCATGTCAGATATGCAGGATGTCTGCAGGGCATTCCTCAAGACCAGACCCATGTTCTATACATCAAGAGAACCACCAGGCAGATCTCTGCCCCACTGGGTACTGCTGGGGACTCAGCAAAGGTGGCAGCAGGTGGGAAGAAGTCCAAAATAGGCAGGGTTTTCTGAAAGACCCCACAGGTCTGGAAATAGGGCTGTAAGGCATCTGAAAAAAGGCAGCTTGGTGAGATTCCCCTATTTCCTCTCTGATTCAAGTGGGAAACAGCCCTTAAGCTGATTATTTGTGCTTTAAGTCCTTATCTAGGCCAGGAGCCAAAAATGCAGAAGGCCTGGACATAAGTTACCAGAAAGTGTTGTAACCTTGAGAGAGGTTCAGCCCAAGTTCAGTTCTAAAAATAAGGGAATGATCAGTGGGGGTTATTACTTGTATATTATTGTATACGAGCAGCCGTTCCCATCATATGGACGGAGTCTTCCCTGTTTCATTAGCTTTACATGCATGTAACTCCACTCATTGGAAGGTAATTACTCATGCTTAATATGAGGGTAAATGTGAACACATTCAGGCTTTTAGCCTCAGCATTATGTGGATTTATTGGCAGAATGCCCAAACTCCACAGACCTTTTCCATCCTGAGCCCCCACCCACCACTGTCAGTAGCTTTGCCCAACACAGGATCTTGTGCTGTAGCTCTTTCAAGGCTGACAATGTTGTGAAAAGTTTCATATCACCTTTTCTAAAGTTTGCAGCTTTATTACAAACTCCTGTAGTGATACATCCTGCAAAATTCAGCCTTTTCTCAGAACTGTTCTGTCAACCATGCTGGGGAATGTCTGGTTTTATTTTGTTTGTTCTGAGTGAAAAAGCAGGAGGTAGATTAAAAAGCTAAAGGCAAATGCTGCTTTAAATTTTCAGGTTGTAGAGATTTTTTTGCTGTTATAATTTCTACATGTTGGAGTTTTTATTGCAAAGGTATCAGTTAGAGTAGCCAAATCTCTGTTATCTTCTGAAGAGGACAATACTCACTAGACTGAGGATTTCCTCACTTTAATAATTCTAAACCAAAGATACCTACTTCAAGATTTAGTTTTTGTTTGGAAGACATACAGTAAAATTTGCAGTCAGATTTGTGTTTTCTGTGATATTGAAGTAAAAAATTTCAAAGTATATGGAAACTCTGAAGCATGCTGTGCTTAAACAGCTATTGCAATAGTATGTTATACTGAATAAAGGATCTGAAAGCTGTATTGGTTTTTTCAGTCAATTCCAGGTAATTAATTTCTATGTCCAAACGAGATGCACAGATGTGCTGACATAATGTTCACTGCTTCCAAACCTGTGCAGATATTACTCTTCTTATTACTAGTACATGCTTAGTGTTAGCTCCCAGAAAAGATTAAGACCTCAATGCTGCTTTGGTATAAATTCAAGGTAATAGTCAAATCATGGTTTCATTGTGAGGAACTGTTGTGGAAGCAGTGAGGTTTGAGAGCTCACAATTTGCACTGTCAGCTTTCTTTATATCACTTTGCAAAACTGAACTGGTTTCAAAACTGTTAGGTGCATTCTTGATGTGCATTCATACTATTCAAACCACTTACATACCTTCATAACAGTGTGAATGTTTTGTGTTAAAATTGGCTTTTTTCTCTGGTCTAAACTCCTTGCAGATGCCAACATTTTAGGTTTGGTGAAATTGAAATCTGATCATGTCAATCTAATGAACCGACTAGGCATCAGCTTTGACAGCTGCCTGGCATTGTACAAGACAGAAATAAAAGACTTAGGGCAAAACTGTGACCCCAGACAAGTCAATGGCAAAACTCCTCTCGCCTTTAATGGGTCCAGGATTTCATCTATGGCTCTCTGCCTCATCTTTCATTCCCAGAGACAAACAGCAAACAGAGTATAGAAGGGACTACAGACACTAGACTTTCTCCAGTATATAATGAGGCATAAACTGAGTGAAGTCAGAACTTTTGGATCTCAGCAAAGGAGTGACTGTTTTCAAAGAGGGGGAATGAAGAAAATACAAACATATAACTGGCTGGAAGGAAAAGCCACTCCTGTACATACCAGGGGAAAGTGAGAGATTGCTTAGGTTTTCTTTTCATTTTGTTTTCCTCCAGCTTCCTGAAGTTACTTGACAGCCTGATAGAACTGACTCACCACCATTCATAGGCAAAACACAAAATAATATCATGACTGAAAAACACTGCCTTCAATGAAATTCCTACGTGCAGAATTCAGATGGTGTCTACATAAAGAAATTTAAAGCAGCTCTCCTCTTCCCCTGGTGATGATCACTTCATTCTAGGGTAACTCTTTTTAATTACAGGGACCTCAGAGGGCAAAGGTGGGTTAGTAACTTGCTTTGTTTTATGGTACATTATCTATCAGAGCGTTATAAAGTATTTCCTCCTGGCCTATTATTCTGTGAGGGCTTTGGTGCTAAATAACAGTATGAGCTACAAATCTACTTTTACCTCCTTCTCTCCTGAAGCAGCACTAAGTCCTAGCACAGTGCAATCTGACTGCTAATGAGCTCAAGGTATTTCAGGGCATTTGTAATCTGGAGTTGTCTTTGACCTCATAACTTCATATTGCTCCTTCATCCATCTCTTGTTGTTTGTGTGGTGTGATTTGCTGGGAACAGCACAGATGGCAGGAGCAAAGGTGGGGGTTAGGTCCAGGAGCTCTGGATGCTGCCTGCCCCAGGCTGGTCTCTGCCTGCAGCTTCCTGTGGTCACACACCAGGATGGCAGAGTGTGGTGGGGCAGCAGCAGAGGACACACCCAGGAGGCACCTCAAATGTGCATCTCCTGCTAATGATGCCTTTGCTCATTACTGGTTTTTATATAAAGACTGACTGCCTTTACTTGTATTTCCTGAGTTAAAGCTCCCTGACGGAGGAAGGACTCAGCCCAGGCTTCAGGCTCTATATTAATGGCCTGATAAGTATTCAGCTCTGTTTACACATCAGATTTTTAAATCAATTTGAATGAAAGAAAATAGATGGGATAGTAACTTTTGCCTCCTGACCCCCACTGGGAAGGGAGCTTTTATGGCAGGGTTTCCCCACTCCTGTGGGGTGGGAAAGGATGAAAGGAAGTGGCCTGAAGAGGCAAGACCCACAGTAATCCTGCCCCCAGCTTTCTCCTGAAGGGGCATCACAGGGAAAACAACTCCTGGTATGCATGCAGTGGCTGGGCTGCAGTCAGATGTGGGGTGCAGAGAGACAGCTGGTCAAACACTTGTAATCTTCCTTCTGGACACCCTGTCACACCTCAGCCTCACAAAAAAACACGTGCACACACAGAAATCTCCACAGAGATCTACCTGCTTTTGTCTCTCCATTCAAGCTCATCCCAGCCTCATTCAATTAAGCAAATATATGCTATTCTACTGAAAAACTTCTGGAAAAATGCAGGTACAAGTAGTGGTACAATGAGCTGGAAGGCTAAATATTCCTTTATTCCCCCGGCGGAGGAGCAAATAAGAAATTACAGAAGAACCTAAACAAATCTCCCAGAAGATGAAATATCGAATTCTTTGGCACAGTTTTCCTTGCTATTTTTTTAGGAAATTGCCCATCAGCTCTAGGACAATAGGATTTCAACCCCTGAGTAAAACAGAAAATGAGTCTTTACTTGGCCAAGGCTAAGTAACTTTGATTTCAATAGAGTTATCCTCAGTCTAGAACAGGCTATCTGGAATCAGAATGCATCTCTGAACAGTGAGGTTGTGAAATGGAGGGGGCCCTGCCTTTAGCTGTTTTTAATCTGAGATTAGATGGTCTCTGCCCACTCTAAATCTGTTGTGGGATTGATACAGAACTGTTGGCATAGAAATAGTTAATACTGAATGAGAGGTTTTGTTTCCTTTTGTCTGACCCAGGAACTAAAAAAGGAATGTTTTAAAAACTAAACCAGAGAGTTAGTTAAGGCCAGAATTAGGAGGACAGTTTCTGTCAGTGCCTTTCTGACACAGCAGTGTGACTTCTGTGGCACCTGTGTTTGCAGACTTTTAAAATATTGGAACATACGGTCTTAGCAGAAGCACAAAAGACTTTTCTTTTAACTTCGTGTCATATCCCATCACATTATGGAGGCCTGCGCTGCATAATGTAATGAGATGCACATTTTAACACAGAGAGCTTTTCTTGTGATATCAAACAGGAGAGTGTCTTAGGGAGCAAATTAGGTCATTCACTGCTGAACTAACTGGTCAGCAAACCAATGTAATGACTATTTTCAAGTTTGCTCTTAAATTTGCCACTTTCCTGCCTCCCATTAAATCAGGCAGAAAATAGAGCTGTGTCAAAAATTAGGTACTTCCAAAGAAATTGTTCCCCTTTTTGTTCAATTTTCTTTGGCATTCATCATAGGGAAAGGAAAGGAAAAAAAAAAAGTCCTTTTACCTAGAATATTTTCACCACTTTGAGCGCAAGTGAAAAGCAGCTTTTGTCAGCAAAGTGCTTTTTGCTGCCTGATGGGTAATGTAATGTGTGAGTCAGTGTGGAAGAGGAGTTGAAGGTCAAAGCTGTAAGAGTACTTGCAGTGTCACTTGGTGTCCTGATCTGAATGTTACGCATGTCATTTCGGTAGCTCACTGTCAAAGAAGGGAAATCATACCATGGCTGGAAGTTTGCATGAGTATTGAAGGATAAGTTAAGAAAAATATCTCTTTCAAAATGTGACAAAAATATGGAAAAGATTAATTACTTGATTCAGTTTCTCATAAGATGTGAAGAATTAATTACTTGATTATGTTTCTCGTAAGATGTGAAGAAGTTTGCACTGAACACTAGCACATATTTTCTCCATTCATAAAAGTTTGCAACAAACTTTGAAGGGTGAAATAATGATGAGTTTTGCCACTTTTGGTGAGGATGAGATTTATCCAGAAGGAGCTCACAGAGAAAAGGAAGGCTTGCAAGAGAGTAACAGAAAATTTAAAGCACTTGAAAACTCCTTGTGAGTTCCTTTAGCAGATATAGTCATTATAAAAGCATTTTCAGATGAGATTCCCCCTTGGAAAATATTGCTTAAAGTACCCTGTTTGTTTTCCAGCAACATTAACCTTTTAAAAACCTTCCAGAAATCTCACTTATACTCTAAAATGAAGTGTGCGTTTGCACACTGACTTTCTTGTTTTCAGCGGAAAAGCTCTGGGGTTTTTTTAACATCAAAAAGGTAGAATGAAAGGTTCCTTTAAAGGACCTTAGCTTATTTACCCTGCATAACTGGACATTAGTAATTTTGCCCAATCTTTTCACTGACTGGTTTTGTAGATTAGCTTAAAAATATTGTTTTTGACATTTAAAGCCTTTAATTGACTGGGTCTCAACAAAGTCCCTTACTGAGCTTCTGGCACTCTGCATACCACTTCCTTCTTTTGGGTCAAAAGGGGAAAAACTCTTGTGTTTGAAGGTCTGCAGAAGACGAAAGGGTAGTGTTAACATTTCTGCATGTTCAGCTAAAGACCACAGACCAGTCACATTGCTGACTTTTCCTCAGGATTGTGTATTTCTGTTTAAGGAGGAATTGCAATCCCTTTTATTTCTGGGTGCTCAGAAAGGACATTTTTTTTACCTAGTGTCTCAAAATCTTTTTGCAATTTGTGATAAATTGCAATAACTTGTTTGTTTTGTTTTGTTTTATTTTTACTTTTCAGAATGTGAAAACCTGTAATCAAAGGAAAAAGCATACATTTACCTCAGCTCCTAGTGTGGTTTCACTTGATTGATTCCATAGCTCCTAAATGCTCTTCCTCATAAATGGATCCAGCATAATTTTTTCAGGCTTCCTGTCTTGTAGAGTTTTCCCCATCTGGGATCTGCCCTTGAAACTGTCTCAGCATGTGTCTAAATCAACTGGATTTCTTGTGTAGAAACTCTTCATGCTTCTGAACCCAAATAGGCAGAACCCACAAAGATTGATGGGATTGGTTTTATAGGGAATTAATGTAAATTACACATTTTAGAGGTTTATTTTGAAGTATCTTATCTAGCAGAAATTTGGACAAATTGTTAAACTAGTCAATGCTTTGATTATGCCTTGATGTTTCACTTTATTTTGTTATTATCAGGATTATAAATCATAAGATGTCTTTCCTCATAGTTTAAAGCGTCTTTCACAACTCATTGATGCCAGTGGTGAAACATAATTTAAGAGTCATAGAAAACAGTGAAGTTAGGTTTATGTGCATCCAATTAAAATGTTTCATAAGCTGAAGTTAAAACAGACTCTATTTCAATAGATTGCTTAAGCACCTTTTGTAGATACTCATTTGAGAGGCATCATTTTTATCGATGTTTTCTGGCATTCTATCATTGTGTTACTTTGTGTTAATGTTACTGACTGAGACATAATTATGCATGAATTCTTTCAAAATCACTCTAGATTTTAAAATTAAACCAATTACTAGTCCATGCTTCTTGGTCATATGGTAAAGAAGAGTCTACTAATACTGTGCAGTCTTGCCATGGGGAGCCTGTCTGAAATCCATATATACAAGTATAAACTGTGCATTTTAAGTTAAGAAAACTGATTTCTATTAATGTGCTGAATGATTCATAATGGCTACATCTATGTCAGACATACTCAAGCATGATAGTAGATCTATAGAACAAAACAGATGGTGCAGATGTCTACATTTGGGGATGAGAGATATTTCATAGTAATTCTTGGCAGTTCCAGTGAACTGTATGCCTATTAGCAGCCAGAGTGCATTGGGTTTGCTCCTGGAACTTTGCTTCTGGTTTATTTTTCATTTGAAAGGCATCCAGCTCATAAGCTCCAAGACCACTCAGCAATATGACTCAAATCTCAGCAAATGGAAACAAAGTAGGCATTTATATAAAAAATTGCACTCCTGATATAAATCAGAATTTTAATGTAATTGCACCCATTTACCATATTTTAGAGATTGTGAATTTAATGAGAAATAAACACAAAACCAGTAAAATAGTAGTAAAACCATATGTCATGCTCAGTACATGTTAATATCTCTGGACTGTTGCTTCTTTCCTGTCTAAATTTTTTATAAAATAATCTGATTACAGATGATACCAAGTGATTGTCTTTCAGTTTATTGTGTTCTTGGAGGAATGAAAGCCCTTGACTACAGGTATGTGTAAAGAATACATGAGTGGATGAATTATTTATTAAGAACTTTATCAGGGTACCTCAGTTTCATAGGCTTGAACTGTGTAAAAAATTCCTAAGGACATATAGTAGAGTACAGATGCAGCAGTGCTGCAGGAAAGCAGGTGAAGCTGTCTCCATTATTATTGACTCTGAATCACATTATCTCCCATCCAAACACGTCATCTGAGACTTATTGGTCCCTCTTCCCCTGTACAGGTGGGATGTGCAAAACATCTTATGACAGAGTAGTAAGAGCCACGTTTACTAAGGCCTGTAGAAAGTTTGGCACAGAGATGTATGAGCATGAAGCTGAAGACACAGCTCTGTCCCCCAGATAACTCTTGTGTCTGTCTTGGAATGGCAGCACTGGCAGGGGCCGTGCCCACACCAGCAGAACAGACTGGAGGGACCCTGACGTTTGGCAGACACAGACAGCACACTGCCTGCAGATGGTGGATGTGAGACATATCCTGCATTGGATGCAGCCCAGCCACCAGCTGACATTAATTGTGGAAAGCCTCTGGCCTAAAAAGCTAACAGCATGATTGGAATAGTGGCATCCTCAGCTCAACACAGGGACCAGCCAAACCAGCTGACTGAGAATGATCATTTATGTGCTGCACTCTGACCTCAGGAGCAGTGCAGCCAATGAAAGGCAGTCTAGGGATGCTTCAGTTCAGAGGCTGAGCAAGAATAGACAGGGAAAAGACATACTATAGGCAGGACACAGAAATACTATTTGGGAAACGTAAAGATGATATGTATTTTCTAGTATGGTGATCCTGAGCTGCTGTGCATCTGTGCTCTCCAGTACTTGTTCCAGGTACCCAGAAAAACCAAAGATATCGCAAAAGCTTACTAAAACTCTTTCTGAAAAGGGGACTAGCTACTTTTGTGGGAATCTTATTTCAGTCATGTAACTGTTAATTTCTAAGGGTTATTCAATCTTTATTAAACAGCAAAGTAAATATTTATTGAAGGCTCCATGTAATTTTTGGTTCTATCCAATATACTGTAACACATATAGAGCTCCTTTGCCTCAGAAAATATATGTTCTTTATTTGCCTGAAATTATGTGCACAGATTTATTTTTACAAATAGATACTGCCTGTATTTTCCTAAAACTAAATTCCTTCTTACCTGAGTCAACCTGCAGTTAACCCTGATAGAAAAATCTTCCAACACAAGTATATTCATGCAGTGCAGCTTGCAACCTGCCCTGTTGTTTCTTCATTCTTCTTTAAGCAGTTATGACTCTGGTAACAATAATAAAAAGAACCCATCACTTTTCCATCCCAATAGTTCCTTCAGGTTTGATAGATTACAATGAATTAATCATACAGGATTTTGCTAACATATTTTATTATGTTGATTGAAAGGACTCACTTGAGATGACAGCTGACATGGCTCAATAGCCAAAAGCCTTTTAGTACAACTATGTCTATTCCCTGTAGCTACCATTCTTGTACAACCTAAAGGAAGTGGCTGAAGTGAAAAATATATCATTGGTGATGTGTTTCACTCTATAACTACATAATATGGCAATTGAGTAAACACAGATTCAGAAAAAAAATTCTTTAATTAGATACTTAACCTCCCAAATTTATGTGTCAGATTAAAAATTAGTATATGGCATTTAAATTCCTAAGGACATATTTTATTAAAATGCTTCGTGTGAAGTAACCCTTTGTTCTTGACTAGAACAGTACTCTACAGCTTGTGGTCTGTAGCTAGAATATTAAACTCAGCTTTACGTACCATACTTTATAAAAATGGAGACCAACTACAACTGGTCAGAGGATTATAAGAAGTTTCAGATGTTTGTAAAACATGACCTTGGAGAACATGGTTAACAAACTGGATTGCTCAACCTAAGGAGGAAAAGTCTGAGTGTGACAAGATAACAGTCTCCAGATACACAGAAATCTGCTGCAAAGAGGCAGGGAACAAGCTGTTGTCCATGTTTGTGATGGATAGAAAAAGAAATAAGGAGTTTAAATTGCATGAAAGATGATTCAAGTTATATATTAGGAAGAATTTTTGAACAGAAGGAAACGTTAGATTAGATTAGTTTGCCTGGGGAGGAATGCCCATCACTGAAAGCCTTTAAGAAATTGTTAGACAAATATCTGCCAGAAGTGACATGGATAGAATTGATCCTGCTTTGACATAGAAAGAGATCTGTGTTATGCTTTAAAAATTTCATGTGTTGTTAGTCATTACAGCTGTATATACTCTGCAATGTGTCTGCAGCATTTTAGAATATACATTTCAATCTGTTAAAAGCATGTTGAGTTCAAAATCTCATACCTAAATGATTATGCAGCAGAATTAAGGCCAGCTGTTTAACCCTTATTTATGTCCCCAATATGTTTGTACTGTGATACAGTCTTTAATTACCCTGTCACACACTGGTTTATTTCTGCAGGCCTCTCTTTCATCAGTCCATTGGATAAATGCTTAGGGAAAGTACATTATTTTTACATATTGTCTACTGTTCAGTGGATATTTTCATATTTTATTACTGCACACTGTCCAGACTTGCTCTGAAAACAATATTGCTGTATTTCTAGGAAGATTTATATGGCTGTCTTCAGTGCAGTGTTTGAGTAATACTTTAACTTACCCTCCCAGCATCACTCTGACAACTGCACAGGCAGTTGGGTGCTCAGTCTGACACTGATTTTCAATGTAATCACTATTAAGTAGCACCACAGATGTTCAAAACAGAATTATAATACAATTTTTTTTAAGGTTCAGAAACTTTAATTCACCAGTTCCTAATCTCTCAATGGTGATACCACTGATTGCTCTTGGTAAAAACTAGTCTATATGCACTTTTCCTAATGGTGACCTACTGAAATCAGGTTATTAAAAGCAAACAAACTCCAGCATGCAATATAATTTTTCCGATATGCAGAATTCTTCAGCAAAGCTAAAACTTTTGTATTACAAAACTTGCACAAAATTTATGATTTCTAACAATACAAAACACAGCATTGTTTATCATTAGTGTGAGATGATCTGAGAGCTCAGGATGAGGTACGTGTTTGGTTGCTTTGGTTTCACCTGCACTTATTACATCAGACTATGGGAATCCTAGACTACAATCCAAATTAAGCAAGACAGTGTATTCCAATGGGTGCAGGCAAGAGACAGCCTGTCAACCTTGTTCCAACTCCAGCATCACCTGCTCTAGGATCTCTTATGACAACAGTGGATCTCTTCAAAAAATAGCAATCATAATTAATGGGGCTGAACTCCACTAGTGGCAGGAAGGAAACAGGAGAGGCAGGATACAGACACTGATCTTTCACTTTCAAGGCCTCCTGGTCCTCTGTTATGTTTTGCTAAAGCCATCTAGTAAACCTTTAAAACATAAATGTTTGAAGTTTAGTTGTTTTAAGAAACATGGACATTTTATCTGCAGGCAGCACCAGAAGTCTCACTTGTGTTGTACAGTTTTTACAGAGCTGAGTATATGCTTCGTTTTTACACAAGACAGTGAATGACTTGGGCATTAATTTTGCCTTAAATACACACCATATTACTTCTGTAGAGGTGGGTAGCAGAAGGAGACTTCAGTTATCTTCAGTGGGTTCAGCTCTTGTATATCTGAAGTCATGATCTTGAAAAATATCATCCATGTTAAAAATCATGCATGCAAAAAACTATCATAAATATTAAAAATTCAGCTGAGTTGTTCAAAGGTCTTCTGTGGTTGCCTGCACATTCATTGCTTTTTCAGAGCACATCCTTGTATGATTTTCCTTGCCTAGAGTTGTTTTATTTTAATAAGGTACTTTGTTCATTTACATTGCCCTCTTTTTTTTAACGTATGTTAGTTAATTTTATGTGTTCTAGACCTGCATTCACAAGCCTGATTTTTATATTTAATGATCTTTCATGAAACAAATGTTTAAACCTTTAGCTTAATAGATACACATGATTTATTAAATTATGTGTGTGCTGAATAAAATTTGGAAAAAAATATGTATGTAGTCAAATGCTGTGGGTTTGCAATACTAAAATTGCAACCAATTTCCTTGTATGTAATTTAAAGAAAATGTAGCAAATAAAAATGAATAATAGGCCAATTTCAGGGTGTTTTATAGCTGTAAACATATGACGTACAGGCAATCTGATGTGTCATTAATTCAGTACTTATGAATGTGAAAATCATGCTTTTGACTTTATGTGTATATATATGGGATATATTTTTGTTTGTACTGAGTCATATTTGTAGTACTTTTTCACGTCCAGACAGCAGGAGGTCTTCTGCTTTTTCTGACCCAGGAGAAAATAATTAGTTTGAAAATACATTCCTCAAAAAGACATCAATTTAGGATTAAACCTTCTTAGTTGATGCAATCTTTTCTTGCTCAGAGTTTGACTGTCCTCTCAGCCTGTGGAGGAAATATTAATACAGGAGCTGGGGCAGTTTTCCAGCATTCCCAACAGATGAATATGACCTGCGACTAGGTATGAAGTGTTCAAGAGGTCAAGGAATCTGTACCTTGAGACATAGATGGATGGTTTTCTTTGCCTCTTTCTACCATTTGATACGTTATATATTTCTTCCTTTTCATATAACACGTACTGTAGACGTTCCAAAGAAGTATGGTACAGCTTAGCTAGAAATTGATGAAATTCAGGAGAACAACTTTCATAACTATTAGCAGAGTAATGAGCTGACTTTTCTGCTGTTTATTCACAATCTCATTTTATAGGTTTGTTTTCTGTTTGAGCAGCTGTGAAGAGGAGAATCATTCTGATGGAAATATTTTTGAGATCTCAGATGTTAGCAAGTAACCAATCATTTTTCATATCAAGTGAATAAAATCTGTAACCTGTTAGTTACTGTAGTAATTTAGTGGTACTGTTTGTGGTTAAAATGTTTTTTTAGTTGACAACAGAGATGACAAAAGAAAATTCTTGGCAACAAATCCATAAATAATATTTTGGAAGTGGCTTCTTTTCTGCTGTGGAATCACTTCATTAATTCAAACTTATATGCATTAGAAATGCCATAGGTTAGAGAATGAATAGGAGAAAATAACAAAAGATAAAATGATCAATAGCAGCATTTGAATACCAAACCTTTAAGTGGAAATGTGAAATGAAGGTGCTGGGCTACAAGCTCCTAAGGGAAGGATGTAAGCAATTAGAAACCAGTGAATAACACAGCAGAAATGTGAGACAGAAAATGTGCATCATGGAAATCATTAGGAAAAAATCTAAAAAGAAAAAAAGATTTCTGTTGATTTCGTGTATTTGTTATTCTATTCATGTTCCATTATCTCATAAAATGGTTGAAAAACCTTTCTGTTTTCAGAATGTAAGTGAAGTATGATGGAGATAGAAAAAATCAGAAGAACATGATATGCACTAACCATCAAGAAGCCTTATTTTCATTAAAAAGTAACAAATCACAACTCGAAATATGTATCATATGTACCTCACCCTCCCACTCTTTTCTTATTTTTAGATATAGTCAGTGATAAAAAGATGTCCCCATGTTATGCCAAACTTCACAGAAACATCTTTAATATTTGAGTTGGAGTGTTCTTTGGTTGCAAGAACTGAAGTATATCCTTGCAAATATTTTGCATTAGATTCTGAAAACTATCTTGCACTCTTCTAAGTCTGGTCCCATGGAAATAAATAACAAAAATTTCCAATTTCTCCAAAAACTTAATTAAAATGTCATGAAGGAGGCCAAAAGTCCCACTTTTTATTAATGAGGAAAATAGAATGGAACATATTCTCTGAAAACCTGTGCAGGTCAATGTGAATTATTAATAATACCTGAGTAGTGGTTCAACATTTTGAACCAAGATCAACAAATAATCAGACACCACAATTAAAAACTGATGTAGTTATGTCAGCTTAAAAAATAATCATCTCTGATATCACAGCTTTCATTCTAATAGCACCAAGCCTTCCCACTTCCAATTGGGAATAGCTTATGGCTATATGTCTTGAGAGACCATTAAGACAAGGTGGGTAAGTCATTGACATGTTGCGGATTCCAAGGCTGCAATTTTCTAGCTTGCCTTTTATTTTAAAGGCATATGGGTTCTGCTTTTGGCAGGGTTTTCTATAGTGATTTCCATTTCTCTATACTTCTTTTTCCTTTCTGAAGTTTCATGTCATGTTATTGCACAGTCCCTCCCACAAGGATCTGAATGTAATTGTGTTTCGGGCACTATTATTTAGTGGCTCAGTTATGGTTCTTGAAATAACTCTCTGTGTGTTACTTAGGGCCATAACCTCTCCCCTTGTGGGCTCTAGAACAAGCTGTTCCAAGAAACAATTGCTTAAAATGTCAAGAAATTGCTTCCTAAACCTTGTCCCAATATGACATATGACCAGTTTATACACTGACAGTTGAAGTCCCCCATTACTACTGTTTTATTAGATTTAGTTGCCTCTGTGTTCTTAGCCTTGCACACATAGTGTGATTTTCCTTATCTGGAAGCGAGTAGTTACAAGTACAGGTGCTGTCTCTGCATAGAGAGCAGCACAAAATTATACAGCATTTATTCTATACATGTCCTTTTTGAAGGATGAAATGGAACACGAGCCGTGCTTAGATTTTTTTACAGACATTCTGAACAAATGTGTACTTTAATTTCTATGGATGTACAAACCAAATTATAAAGCACACTTGTGTGTCAATGACTAATTTTAGGTGATTTTAATGCATTAATTATAGTTTAAGCCTTTCATTTTCCTGAGGCTAATCTACTCCGTTGAGCCTTGCCAAACTAAGGACAGAGATTAAATCTGATATTACAGATTTATAAATGCCAATATGAGTTCTTTCCAAAGAAAACAAACTTCTGTTCCTTCAATTTTCTGCTTCTGCAACTTGAATAAGGAAGAACAGAGCTATTATGTCCATATTAAAGTTATTAAGATTGAAGTTTCACAGTCATAGGATTACAGTTCCCTTTCACCACATTAAAATTACAGTTTAGGTACCAACTTAATTGTTTAGCTCATTGAAATGTCTGACTAGGTTAACTGGTCATAGTACAAGCCAATGGCAGATTTGGGAAGACTACCAAGCTGTTAAATTGCCTCATTGCAAGACTTTTGGCTCCTTAGGAGGTAGATTTCTGCTGTGATCATCGGAGCAGTAGACTTGTGTTCCTTGGAGCATCTGAACTGATTGGTTGTAACCAGAGCTGCTCCTCAGACTAACTTTCAGTCATCACCTCAGCTCTTCACAGGACTGAACCTTTTTCTTTACTTCTAACTTCATATCTTAATTCTCCTTATCATCCAGCACAGCTGCCCTCCAGTTTCCTTCAGCACATTTCTGGTTTGGCACTCCCTTCCCAGGGGCTGAAACCTGACCCAACGTTACAGTTTTATGCTATACTTAAACCCTCTCTTTAATAACAGCACTGCTGATTTCTCTGAATCAATAGTACAGTCAGTTACTCTGACATTATCAAAATACTTGTTAAACAAGGGTCTTAAAGGATCTGTGGAAATTTATAACATAGGTTCTTTTAAAAAAAAATACTCAAACTTTTTTTTTTTTTGTGCAAAAGTTCTGCCAAGAATGAGGACACAACTCCCCACAGGAAATATTCTCAGTCTCTACTGATATTAACTGCTTGATTTAGAGTAGTTAATTCTCAGAAAAACAGTGGACTATATCTATTGTACACAGTAGAATGTATGTTTGAATATGAGGAAAAATTAGTTTTCTTTTGTTTGAAGTAAAAATGTATAATACATGAATGAAAAAACAGTAGTTATTAATTTTGTAATAATTAAAAACTATTTCCCTTATTACAATGAAAAAAAAAATTAAAGATAGTCTTACTTTCTTTATTACTAGAATTCAGAAAGCCCATATTTTTCAAGTATAAACCAAGTGTTACATTAATAAGCACAGAAATTATCCAAGGAATCCAATGTCAATCTTTTCAGTACCTTATAATTCATCAAAAGGAAATACCCGGCTTCTTGAAATATGAAAAAATTACTTGTGGTTTTCTCTTATACTCATTTTCCATATTCTGAGATTGCATACTTCATTTCTTATACATTTATGACATCCTCTCTGCAACCAGTTATGTTTTCTCTGGCTGGCTCATACATGAGAGGATTACTTAGTTTATATTTTACTCGGTGGGCAATGAATCCTAATTGTCACATGCCATGCAACTGAGTTCCTATTCATAAAAACAAGGTGTTTTCAATATATACCAGTAATTAGCCTACCTACTGTGATTTAAGAATCACATTTTAAAGTTCTTTGCTTTAGCTTTTAAAAAAAATGTGTGTTCTACCCTGTGCTGGTGTAATTGCACTGATAGGAGCAAGCAACATTCTTGCCCAGTCACGGGAACAGCGCAGAAGAACCAGTTCTGTCTGTGCCTGGGCCTGAGGACTAAAATGCAGGGGTTATTTTCAAGGTCAGATGCAGAGGTGAGATGTGGTGTTCTCTATAGATGATGATCACACAAAAAGAATAAAGTGCCATGTATTTAACTTATGACTGATTCAATTGAGTTATTCTTTGTTAGAGCTCAAAGTAATGAGTCCCAGTAGCCCAGTGTTATTCAGTGTAAGAGTAAAGGAAACCAGGAACTCTCAAGAGTAGTAAACTAGAGGAAAACTCAGGCTTACAAGCAACTTTTCTGAAGACTTGCACTATATGCACCATGGAAAGAATGGTCATACAAGGTTTATTATGATGTAATCTGGCCATTTTAAGGCCATGGAGGCTAAACCTGCTGTTTTGAGGGATTACTTTTGTTCTAGAGAGCATCTTAACTTCATTAAACTGTAAATGCTGTACTATTTCTCTTGTTCTTTTTCTGCTTGTGTTCAGTACTATTCAGTAATCTCCTAGGGTTTAGAACAAATTTCTCAGAACAAATTTCTCTTTAACATTTGTACTTGGAAATGAAGACTCTTGAGTATTGTTGACCTACAAGGAACAGCAATCACCAATCTCTGAAGGTTTTCTTGGAGGTTCGGGGCTCTATGCAAAGCAAACTATAAGAACCAGAGATGTAACAGTTTCACTAGATTCAAAATTAGAATTATCCTAAAAAGCCTTGATAGGACTGACTTTATATGATTTAGATGAAAGGGCATATCTGGATCTCCTGGGTCGTGCTGATGTCTTATAATTATTGACTCATGTGCCTATATTTTTATAGCACTACCATGGCATTGGAGAAACATTTTATGAGAAGGACTTTGAGAATTTTTAAAGAAAAATGAAAAAAAAATTACTTTGTGATATTCAGAGGCATTTTACATCCCTGCTGAAGACAGAGGAAAGTGGGAAGCAAAGTCCAAGTACACCATCTTCCTTGTGCTTCCAGTAAGTCTGCCTCTAGAATAAGTCAGATTTTTCATTTGTATATCTGTGAACATGTAACAGTTTATCCTGGTTGAATATCCAACATTAGGTTACAGTGTGTAACCAAAGTCTATCTGCCTCCCTCTCACACACACACAAAAACACAAACAAAACACCAAATATTTTTTTCAGAAAAGTGGAGTTCTCAGGTAAACTCATGTTTATTGTCAGGCATAAAACATGCAGAGAAGTCAAAATCAATAACCACTTTACCTAACACATTCCTCCTACTGAAATAAAGAAAATAAATAGAATTGAATGTGTTTTAAATTTGTGCAGAATTTGATGCCAAAGAAAAAGAAACAGAAGTTCTTCATGTTTTGCTTTTTTCAGAAGTTTCCCATATTTTGGCAAGATAAATTTCAGAAAGTGGCCTGAAAGAATACCTCAGAAAAGTTCCATAATTGTTTGTCATAATAATAATGATAATGACAATATGTAAGTTTCTTTGTTTTCTTGGTAAGTACTGACAGTATGCTCCCAGAGAACATGTGGTGGCTGTGTTTACTCCTTTTGTGTTTACTTTTTGCAAATGTTGTGTTGGGAATGTTTGTTGAAATGTTCATTTTAAAGAGGATATCAAGGACATTCTCAAATTGTCAATTCTGAACTCATAAATATTACTGTCATTCCAGAAGTTTGATTTACCTGTGAATTCTGTACAGTTTCCAGGAGAAAAAAAAAAATCTTATTCAGTTATAATTAACACAAGTAAAAATGACAGATTTTTTTAGCAATGAACTGCTTGAATGTAGTCTACCAAGCAAGATATTTTCTTAATACTCCTGTAGTGATTCCTATCAACTAAAGGGCATGAGAAATGGATATTGGAAGAATTTTACTTCTTGTGTATTGTGGTTCCTATTGACCAGGGCATATGATTCTGTTGCAATCTTAACTAGAAAGTTAATTTCATAAATTACTCAGCATTTGGATTTGTTTGGTTTTGGTTTTTTTTTTCATTTTGCTTAAGCTGCTCACAAACAGAAATCCTTACTAAGCAAGATCTTCATGGGCATTTCAAAGTTACAGACCTGGACAGGCAGACATAACCATGGGGAGCAAGCTTATAGACTGCTCTGGAAAACACATAAAATAGTTCCTTTCTCACCCTAAACCTGGGAGAGAAAACCAACCAACCAACCAAAAACCTCAAGAGCTAAGGAAATGAAAACTTTCAAAGAAAAGAAAAAGAGGAAAAAAAAAGATACAAAAGTTATTTTTCATTTATAGATTGTGATTATTTTTATGATGTTTGTGGAAACGTGTTCATTAAAAAAAAAAATAAAGAAAGAAGCAAAGCTCAAAAGACTAAATAAAATAACCTGCCCAAAAAGATGAGCAAGAACATTTATCAGAAAACAGATGGTCTCTTATACACAGAATTAAACATCTCTAAAAACACACCAATCCATTTATCTTGATGAATTCATCCTCTAGCAGATATCTCAAACAGCAGCAGCCATTTACCTGCAGGTCTGGAAAACACATTTCCATAAGGATACATGATGTAGAAATCAGTTCTGGATTTCAGTTTTTTGCATGTTGAGCAACAATATTATGGTAAGTTTTCCCTTTTCCTGATCTAATCTTCAGTCAGAAAAACTTTCTCTCCCAGTCCTGAGGCTTAAGGGCACCAAATTTAATTCCAGACTACAATTTAAGCAACTGTACAACTCTTTTAAGTGCTACTTATTTGCATTATCTCCCACTGAGTGATCTGGAAATATGACCTGGGTCCTGCACAGGCCTTCTGTTACAAGAAATCTCTAAGAAATCAAATTATCAGGCTTTCTGTCTCCTTTTCTATCACTGAAGAAGTTTAATAACAAAGTTTTAGTAATGGCCAGTGATAACAATTAAAAAAAGTTATTTTGAGCACACTGAAAATTAATTGTTTGCCATATGCATACGCAGAATCTCCTGTGCTATCACTGCTGAGAAATGATTAGTCAGGACAGCCTTTTCAAAGATTTCTCAAAGACATAGATAACTCCTCTTGACCAGAATATTTCTAAAATGGCAGAACATTATAGAAACTGACAATTTTAACATATTCTTTCAAGGAATTCACTGCAGCACTGTAAACTATAAACATTAGTGCCATAAAACATCTCTGGCATGGCTTTTGTGACATTTACAACTGCTTTTAGATTAGAATACTTCTGAAAACTTTCTGTAGGAACTTGTATTATCACTGAACTTACCTGAGTGATTAACAATATTCTTGTAGCACTGAAAGGCTTCCTTAAATAGATACATTTTAACCTATAGATTCATATTTAGTCCTATGAAATTAGAAGAAAATGATCATGGAAATATGACTAGAAAACCTTGATGCAAAGAGGAAAAATATTTCCTGAAACAGATTTCCTGAAACACCACAGATTCAGTATTTGTTGCACTCTGGATTTCCAGCATTTATAGCACGCTGGATCCAGTGTTAGTTTCTCAGGATCTCACAGTCAATATATGCAGTCATTTCCACAGAAGAGCCCACATCACAATGTAAACAACACAGAGGAAAGGTCCAAACAAGTTATCTTCCTAAGCATTTAAACCAGCTAATGAATTGAGTTGATTAAAACTTGGTCTTACATTTTAAAGATATGATAATTCAGGTTTCTCACAGGATAATCTGCTTCTGTTGTCAGAATCATTGATGCTGCTTCCCTGTCATCAGATTACTGATATGGCAAGACTCACTTTTCCCCAGGCACTTAGAAAATGGGAAAGAACTATGAGAGCTAGAATGTAGGTGGGAACTCTGGGGATTTGTAATGCATTATTATAAATTGCTTTGCTATTTATGTAGATTTAAATAATAAAATATACCCATAAGCCTTCTTACCAGCCACATTAAATATGTTTTCAAAGAAAGGACTAAGCCAACCTGCATTAAAAATTCCTCACTACCTTTGCATCCTGTCCGTGCTGTGGGATTTACACGTCCCCACACATTCTTTGTAAACCCTGTGTATCAGGGTGTGCACAGGGACCCAAAGAGGCAATTTTGAGCCAAGGGAGAGTGTCTGTTATAGGAGCTTGAGACATCACTCTGGACAGGGAAAGACTTGTCAGCTGCCTCTGCTTTATTATGAGCAATTAACCTCAAGTGTCTTTTCTATCACTGGGAAAGGGTGGGATGGGAGAAGAGGCAACACATCAGGCAGAGGGCCCCAGGATATTAATAATTTTTCAATATGCTAACACCTGAAATTCTAGCCTAAAACCAGTGATGCAGATCCATTTAAGATAGTACGATGAGAGGATCATATGGAGAAAGGAGAGGCCCTTTTGGTACATACTGACTAATTCTTTAATTGCCTTTGATAAGGTATTGTACTTAAGCCAATGACCTAATGAAATGTGGCAGTGAAATGCAGTGTTTTCTCAGAAATCCTATATTTACATGTCTTTCATATGTGTGAGACACTCTTCAGAGGGTGGATCTTCATTGTTAGCTCATGCAGAAGAGTTAAAAAATGGTTTCTGATACAGTACACAATGTCTGTGTGAATAAATTCTATAATAAATTCCAGAAGATTTCTACTGTCTTCTGCAGAAAGGTGAAAAAGACCAAAAAATAAATAGACCTTAAAGACAATGACAAAATGCCTGGGGATCTGTATTGAATCAGTTCAATAAAAATGTCTTTATCTTACTTTTTAAAAAAAATGTGGCTAGGATAACATAAATACTGAATAACATTGTCTGTTTTCTTGCCAAAGCAAGTTATTTTCTACAAAATTTTGATTTATACTCCTCTTAACCATTCCTTCCTTTCTGAACTGTTCCTCACATTTACGTGGGATGTGCCCTGGCAGTTTATTTCACAGCATCTGTCTTATGCAGAAAAGACATAAGGAAGGAACCTCTCTGTCTCTCATGTGCAAAATTTTGCTTTGGGAAGCAGCCTTAAGAAGTTTTTAAAAGGTCAATTAATCAATCAGGGAAAAGTAAAAATGTTATTTGACTTGGTAGCCTGGCCACACCACTCAGATAATGAATGATGAATACTGAGCCTTTGAGTGAATCCTTACAATCAACAGCCCATGACTAATCAATAGGCTGACATTTTCACACAGTTGCAGAAGGTGATCAAATTTCATAAATATCAGATTGTTGCTGGGGAAAAAAAAAAAAAAAAAGAAAATATTAAAAAAAAAAAAAAAAAGAAAAGAAAAGGGATGAAAATTTAGCAGTGACCTGCTCATGGTGGCTGTGGGCCCAGGGGTGCAAGGACAAGATGGCACCTGCAGCCCTGCCAGCCCTGCCCTGCCCAGGGCTGTGCAGGTACCAGTTTGGCAGATGAAGGCAGCTGGGATTGTGCAAGGATGGCACTCAGCCCTGCCACAGCACTGCCCAGGAAGAGCTCCATTCCCTCACATACACAAATGTACACCACATCACACAAAGGAGGACTTGACTGGTATCTTAGAAGGCAAGTTATTCATGCTTAATCTGCCTGGAGAGGTCACTTCGAGTCACTACTGAGCAATGTTACAAAGGACAGCGGGGTAAATAATTAAGAGAGCAGTTAACAAGCCCAGAATTGCTTGATGACCTGGGCTATGTAGAAAAACTGCAATTTAAAGTCATGAAAAACTAGTCAGCAAGAACACAGGACGAAAAACATAGTGTGTGCTGGAAAGCATATGTTCTGAAAAGAGCTAACATGAAATTCTAAAGCAATGCTGTGGCAAAAGCAGTCAATATTGCCTGTGATTAAACAGGAGCATGAAAACAGGAAGGTGGTTTTTATCCATGTAGCCAGTCTGGCACAGGAAGGCAGGCAAGCTTAACTCCAAGACAGGATGTTTAAAATCTGGAAAACATGAAGAACAAAAAAGTAAAAAAGTCAGAGAAATTATTCAAATCTTTGAGTAAATGCCAGGTCTGTTTAGTTTATCAAAAACAAGTTTGAAGGCTGATTCGATTGCAGCATACATGTATGTACTTTCCAAGGTGATTTTTTTTTTTTTTTTTTTTTTTTTTTTTTTTTTTTTTTTTTTTTTTTGAGGTAGAAGAGTAAAGACAGAACTAGTGGTGGAAATCTAATGCTGCAATAATTAGGATTAGAAATTGCAGATATTTTATTCTTTGAAATTTTGAAATCTTTTTTTTTCTTTTGACTTGTTGGCAATTATACACTGAAAATGGATAACCAAGGGAGGGGCTTATCCTCCAGTTTCTGTTGTCTTCAAATAAAGATGTTTTTCTGAAGATTTAACAATATGAAACTGATTTTTTAGAAGTCACAGTGTGGGGCACAAAATGTTAACTTGATAATCTTGCTAGTTACTTCCAACTTTAAGACGTGTTGATGCAAATACCGGGTTTTAACTCTGAGGTCTCTTGCCACGTTCCTGGTTTTGTCATAATTTGAAAATCCAGGTATCAATTAGTAAGTCAGACTACATCAGTAAGTCAGACTGTGCCCTTAATAGATGACTTTACTTTAAAAGCAGCTATGTCCTGATATGCTGCTACATTTGCAGATTACTGGGAACACTTCTGCTGGGTCACCATCATGGCCAGGCTTCTGCCTAAGGTGGTTTCACACAGGGCTCTCCCTCCACCTTCTCTTTTAATGTATGACCCCAGCTTCAATCTGAAAATCAGGTGGCAGTGTTGACATGAGTCTATCTGAGCTATACCATGTCATTATATTTGAGGTGTGGAAAAACTTTTTCACTCTAAAAGATCAATTAAAATTTCAAAGGCAATCTTTGTACAGTCTCTGGAAATCACCAGCCAGTGAGGCTGGTGCAGCCTGTCCAAGCTAAAAAAAGGAAAAAAAAAAAAAAGTGAAGGTGTCTGGGTAACACCTCCTTTGTTTTGTTTTAATTTTCTTTTTAACTCAGCCAAAAGATGATCACAATGAGCAAGATTTTTGAAGGCGATTTTAGTACTGGGAGTACCTGAACAAAAGGTTAGTGGCTCTATGTTTGGAATGATGCTCTCCCAGGGGAAATGTCAATGAAATCAGGCCATAACAGACCCAGCATGCATTGTTTTCTTTGGTATGGGTTGATTGTTTTACAAACCAGGGCTGAAACCTTCTAAAAACATCCTCAGCCAATATAAAGAAAGAAAGAAATTCCTGATGATTAACTGCATAAATTCTTTTATTTCCCTCCTGACTTGGTTTGGGTACCTTGAAGGTGGTTAGTTTGGTCTAAATTAAATTGATCTTGTTCTGATCAATGACCAAAATATATTACTTAGAAATTAAATATTTTGCATAAATATTACTGCTGTTATTGTAGAGAAAAAAATATTTTTTAAAAGTAAAGTTTATTATTTGAAGAGGAGATTATTTGAGCTTTAAGCAAATAGAAATCTGAGGATTTTAATCCAAAACCATTATGGCTTTAGATTTTTTCATAATCTTTTCATTAACATTTCTCTCAGTTTCTAGATAAAAAGGATTAGAATTGTTAATTTTTCTTCTGTTAAAATATTTGTAAAGTATGTAGCAATACTTAACATTGTACTCATTGTTTAATTTTCCAACAAGTTTATTATTTGTGGAAAAAAGTTGTATATGAGGAGAACAAAAATATATTTTAAAACCAAAACAGTATGCAGTCATACACTATCATAACTGTGAGAGAAAGCTTTAGTTTCAATTTCTACTTGCCATTTATTTCACTGTAAAACTTGTCACTCCAGGGCAGTATCTCAGTGCTTAACTTGTCTCCAAACACATTAATATCTTTTTCTGTTGTGGCTTTCCTTCAGTCGTTCATATCCTCCAGCTATGGGGTATGTGTTCTCAAAAAATCCTAGGGCCTGGAATTTTACTGTGCCTTACATTTAGAAAATAATCAAATATTAGTTTCATGAGGAACAGCTTCTAGTTTCAATAATAAGTGAATAAGTGTGATTAAAAATAAACAAACAAAGCCCGCTGTTACTGTCAGTGATTAGTGTGGCAATCTCCTGAGAAGAGCTATATACTTGTATTTTTTCAGGACATCTCATCATCTCATCTCATCTCATCTCATCTCATCTCATCTCATCTCATCTCA